>JAKGSA010000155.1:530136-618710 GCA_033558755.1 Philaethria dido
AAGATCGGCAACGTATAATAGTATTTTAGTACTACTAGATAATACGTCATTGGTGCGTAATACAGAACGGTTAAAAATCGGGAATCGAAAATACTAGTCCTGCACCTAAACCGTAGACATGCCTTGATTGATTATTATGTGTACGGTTTTGTAGTATTGTACTCTACATGTGGTGGACCTAAATGTAAGATGAACATTCACACCCTGTATATTTTAGATAATCCTATTACGAATAAATTAAAAAACCAGTTCTATCAATCCATTTTCAATCAATTGATTTTCACACAAAGCGTATTATTACACGTGAAACAAGTTCCATCCGTCTACCAGAAGATCATTTTTCGCTAGTAACAAGTAATGAAAGTGTAGTAGGTAAACAAAACGCTCGTGAGCGCACTAGTTAACACTAGGGTTGGTAATCGCACCGCACGGGCCGACGCCATCGGACAAAGACGCCAATTAGAATCGGCACGTAACCTAGCGTCATCATTGCCACATTACTAACGCCGACGCTTAAAATGATGTTTAAGCTTTTCGCTTGAAAATATATTAATGCAATATTAATAATAATATATTTAGAAATATCAGAAAAAGAATACAGTTGAGGTGTTTGAATAACTCTTACTTGTTCAATTTTAATAAGATACCTTATTATCACCAAAAAACGTAAATATTGATCATAATATTATAATATATTTGCTAGAAACTAGTAAAAACGTATGAAAATAAAAATATTTTGAAATTCTGTAAAAAGTAAACATTTTGTCATTTTATATTTGCATGATAAATAAATTTATATTTCGATTTCTTTAAAAATAGCCTGGTTAAATAATATTCTTCAAAAGTCTATGTCTATACATATAAAATGCTTTGTCCTGAATGACTGACTGATGCATCAACGCACAGCCTTAACTGATGTGTGTGTATGAGATAACATGATTCCTTGGTCCAATCTATTTAGAATTTCTCATAAGCATTATGTTACATAATTCATTCTTAAACAGAATTCGTCCTTTACTGAAGCTCATCACCTCATGGAGTAAGGATACGAGATATGGAAGGTTACAAAGAATATCTCGTCGTAATCCTTATCAACTGACGCCTGCACCAGATTCTCGATATATATTGATCCGAGAAAATATATGGGAACGCTGCAATGAAGCCTCGATCGGCCATCAATTAAACGATCGATTAACCGTCATCAATGAATTGGCCACCTGCTCCAAAGAGATCCTAAACACATGCTTTGGCAAGGCCTAGACTGTAATCCTCAATGAAAGCGGAAGCGTAGTCGTTTTAAGCAACCTGTCCTGTCCCCTGTGTCCTGTCCTGTGTCTTAATCCTGGCGGCAGACTATCATTACAGGAGGAAAGGGAAAGGAAAGACTTGGAGTGAGTGAAAGCGGAAGTTCAAGATCTATCACATTTCTCAATCATCCACTTCCGCAAGTTAACTAAAAGAGATCTCTTCCAGAGATAAGTCTTACTTCGTGTACTAAACTTTATTTTCTTCTCATGTATTCTTTAATTACAATAAACAGTATAATAAAAGTCCGCAACAGCATATATCTCCATTTTATGGGAAGGCCTTTATATCCAAAATAATCAACATAAATACAATGTAATTGAGTGATTTTATAATGAAACTTTTTTAATATTTATCAAATTCTTATCAAAATTGAAAGGAAGCGATTTCTTTTCAACTTTGTCTTTATACTAAGTAAATTTGGCGAATAGTTTTAAAGTCATAATTAGATTTACTACTAAGTATGCTATGAATCGGCGCGGTGCCCAAAACAGAGACGCGAGTCCTGAACATGAGACGCAGGAGGTTGCGTGAGGGCAGACTTTATTGGTGTTTGTATTTATTTTGCGTTTTTTCGTATTGATTGGCTTCTCGAAGTGATTTATTATTTACTCTAGTAGATCATATTTATTTTTCTTAGTATCATTCGGCAAAGTCCATGTTTTGCTAACAAACGCAAAAAAAAGCAACGAAGTCCATCACATATCTTTAATTTCCAAGTTAAGCGACATAGGTAAGGATTAAAATACAAATTTAAATAAACTATATCGAAATTATACTTAATGAAATACATAACAACTAAAAAACCCATTTTTTGTAAAATGCATTAGCTTTAGGACCTTTATTATTAAACCTCTGAATTTGAGTATTACTCTTTGTTTTTTTTTTCAGTCGTATGAGAATAGATTTTTTTTGTTTTCATAATATAATTATAATATTGTTAGGTTAAAGAATAACGGCTACTTTCAACTTTTAGCTTTAGCTTCACTACTTCTAGCTTTTAATAGCAACAGAATCTATAATTTGATACCAACTTTCTTTATTATTAAGTTATTCTTTTTAATTAAAATGCTTAATGCACGTTGGTGATATAGGCAAATTGCAATGAAATAATTTTAAATTTAATTTCAAAATATTCTATAATTCTCAGATGAGAACAAGAACATTTTTATTTCATATGTAACTCGAAATATAACAAAATACCTGCAGACTTTATTGACCGCAGCTTATTTTTGATATTTAATCAATATATAACTACGTACTAGGAATTTGAGTATACTCATAAAGTATGTTTTCAAGTTAGTATATTCAAATTACTTATTTATTAATAAATTAGACATCAATAAATTAGATTGTTTAAGAATACAAAAAGAGTATATAGAGCATATGTTAGAGAATCTTTGCTATTTCGTATGTTTACTTACATTAAACTTTTTTGAACAATAATAAAAAAACTAAATTTGCGGCATTTAGCCTAGCGAGGAAAGAAGCTAAATTTTTTTATCGGATAAATTAGTCATACCAGAGCGTAAGAGATTTAATTAGCGCGATGGTGGCGCACAGGGTTCGTTTAATCACCGTGTAGAAGCATTGCACTGAAGTCCTATTAAAAGTCTCGACTGCATTCATATCTTAAAAATTATAAAACTACAACACAATGTGATTATTGTAATTGCGAATATTTGATCACATTTGAAATTAGGCGCTTTTAAGCCAATTTTCGAAAAGCTCCTAAAGAAAATGATATTATTGCTCAATCACGTATGATGTTACTTATTCTAAATAAATAATATCTGAATTAAATATAAAATAATCAATTAGTGATTTGTCTTACATAAAATACAATTCAATTTTTATATTTTTAGAAACGAATCACAAATTTTATAATTTTATAAGAAGTGTGAAATTTGTATATAAATTAATATAATTAATTTTAAACATCTTATAGATATTTAAAAAATATATATTCAGTCCGAATTCAGTGAGCGGTACTGGTCGCTCTTTAAAAAATCATTGATACACGGCTCTGCACTCTTGCTGCATGCATTTCGTAACGATGAGGCTATATATAACTCGTAAGGCAGCAGTCCACTGGTTGTATAGCTTATAATATTAACTTTAAAGGGAACCACGTTGCACATCGAAGTGCTCAAGGATCGAAAATTAGTATGCTGTTTATTATTTATTTGATTCACCAGTGTAGTACATTGAATAGAATTGTACAATAGTTTATTTTTATTCTTACAGCTAAATGCAATACCACATGCAATTCTAAAAACAAGACATTCTTTTTTTTGAATATGTATAAACCGTGACAAAACATATTAAATAGTTGTTAATTTGATATTTGTTGTTTATATATAAATTCGCTAATGATGTCATAATATTTTTATATTGCTATAAGTTTTTTTTTTCAATACTTATTTTTCTGACAATGCTGACTTTGTTGCTTTTCTTTTAAGAAACTGCCTATAAAAGTATCCTTTTTTTTTTTTTTTTTTTTTTTTTTGTTGTTATTCTCTTTGATTGAAACATTGAATTGAATTGATCACAAAATTACTTATCGTCAAATTACAAATAAATAAGCTTTGAAATACTGTATACCAATGTAATTAATGTCAACAAATTAGTTCAGTGGCGATCGATATCACAATTGATAAAGTGCTGTTCAAATTGCGTCCCGCCGGATGTCATGATCATATCTGTATATAACACGACCGACGCTTGCATAACTTCTATACAAGCTGCAGTTCGCTAACATGCCTGCTATTAGATAGTCTGAGCTTTAGCCAATCAAGGCTTATTGTATTTCTGTCATTCAGATATAGTACATGCGACTGGCTAAACATGATGTATTTGAGAAATAGACAAGTTATCACTTGTTGGTGCTCTGTAATATCACTCCAATATTCTTGATTCATTGTTTTGTTTTAAGATTACGAAAATATGTTAAATAAAATCAAATTATATAATAATTGTGTTAAATTGAGATTAAAATTGTTGGCAAACAAATAGGTGTGTAGATGGCTTCATGATGATGGTATTAAAATACTTTTACCTAAACTCACTAAAATAGTTTTAACGTAATGTTACAAACTATTCAACGAAAACAATGGAAAAACAAACACGATAATCCGGTTTCGTATACTTAATCTCATTGATAGTCACGTATTCCTAAAATAAGATAATAACAGCACTGATAATAATCATTAGCAATATATGACGCAAATATTTAATTGAGCATTTATCATTTCGTGATTTATTACAAAAATTACTTAATAAAAATTGAGAATATATAACAAAATCTTAAAGATTATAAGAATCAGCAAGATATCAGGCACTCTAGTATAAAAAGATTGATTATATTGTAATTAGTTAATATATTGCATTCCACAATGAAGCACAGCTAGCAGTGATTCTTTGGCTTTTTGTGGCTTTGCCTCAGCTAACGTTATCAAGGACCTCCGAAGACATCGAAAGAGCACAACACCGCTTATGGATATTTAAATAAGATCCGGTATTCCACTGGCGGAAAGAATTGAGAAAGCGAAAGAGCTACAAAAAATCCAAATTCCAAGAATACATAATGGTTCTCCTGCTGAGATTGGAGAATTCAAACACCAAGTAATGAATTTATATAAACAAAATTTATCAATTTTATGAACTTATTATCCTAAAAGATAAAGTTCAATCATTGTAAAGTTATTGCATTTATCCAACAGACGATAATTGTAGCTTTAAATCTGAATGTTCACCCACGATAGTCTCATAGACAATTATCAAATTGTTTTTTAACTGGTAAAAACAATATATATTACTAGTAATTATTACTTCATCTCTACAAAGAAAAACCATAATTTCGTGGTTTTATAAAGTTTTATATTATTATTGACACACGTAACTAAAACTGAATTAATCTAACTCAGCATTACTATGAGAAGGAATGCCTGGCTATTAGTAATAGTTTAAAATATAGTTTTAACAACTTAAGAAATATATAAATAGTAATGACAGCTTATTTCACTTACACTCGTGTGTTTTACTCTAGGCTGAAAGCTTGATTGGAGGGAATTTGAAGGACGTACAAACAGAAGTGTGTGTGGGGCTGTTCTGGTCACTAGCACTAGCCTCATCACTGCCGCTCATTGCTGGACGATGGTGTTAACCAGGTCTCTGTATTGACGGTAGTACTTGGATCAAATCTATTATTCAGTGGGGCACCAGGATTCAAACGAATAACGTTGTTGTACACCCTTTATGGTTCCCTTTGCTTTTCCGAAACGATATTGCTATAATTAAATTACCCGTCCCTGTAGCAATTTCAGGTATGTATAATTATTATATTAATATTTTTTTTAATATATTTAGAGCAACATCGGCATAAAGCGTATTGTTAATAAAAACGCATAATCTTTATGACATATATTTATGGTGTAGGTATACTGCACCTATACTAGTGTGGGTACATTTTTCTTTCCGCATGTTTTCTAAGGTCTTAATTTTTTTGTATTTTAGAATTAATTGCACCAATTCGTTTACCTAATATATTAGAACGACTTGAGAGTTTTGCTGGTGAACGAGCTACAATCTCTGGTTTTGGAATTACTGGTGATGGTAAGCTACAAGACATTATTTCAACAATATTTGATCGATATTGTAAAATTAATTAAAACAAAATATTATTTTATCAATTATGGTTTTTTAAATAATGTTTCTATTTTATTCATTGTAGTGTATTTTAATAAATATTTCACATAGCAAAATAATGTTTATCAACTTTATAATAAGCCGTTTCATTTCAGGTGCCAACATAACTAATTATCAATACTTAAGCAAAGGTTCTGTGGTCGTTCAAGAAAAATTCGCTGTAATTTCTTCTTCCCAAGACTTAGTGTTCCAAGACTCCTAACGCTTATGCGTGAGCACCTTAGGAGAAGCCAGCACTTGTGGTGGAGATTCAGGCCCTCTTGCACAGCCGCAACGAAGCAACGGCGACGTGCTTGTACGTTATAGTTTTACATTTTGTACTAAAAATAGTGAACTAATAGACCGGTTACTTTTTTTAAATTTTATACCACATATTTTGCGGTACCCAGTTAAAGTATACAGAATAAAATTAACAAAACAGAGAAATAGACGTTATCGTCTCATACTAAGCACTGTTGAACGTACACACGATGAACGTGGGCTAAGAAAAGAAGAAGTTATATTTAAAATATTTAATTGCACCATTCTGGATCAGCATATAGAGGCGTATGTGAGCGGTACGTCATATAATGTCTCTAAAATCAGTGGATAGTGGTAAAACCTTGAAATTACCAATCAGAGATTCCCTCTGTTAAACCTACATGATAAGAGAAAAGAACACAAATTAGTAACTTTTAAAATTATTTTTCAGATTGGTATTACGTCATATGGTTTACGTTGGTGCTCCATTGGTTGCACCCAGCTGCTTTTTCGTGAGAGTGACATCATGCTTAGACTGGATACAACAGGAAACCTATAAATTATATAGCTTTAAAATTTCATAATTTAATATAAAATTATTATTTTGTTGTTATTAAAGTACATAAACTTGCATTACATTTTTTTTTTATTGAAATGGTATAGCTTTAGATTTAGAAATATTTAATATTAGGTATTTTCAACATTCCGATTAACAATTTGTGTATTCAGATTACGAGACAGATAATAGCTATACGTAAGACATATTATATTGCTATGTTATATGCTTGAACTGGATAAATCTAAGAGGCACAGGATGAAAGCAACCTATGTTTTACGGCTTTAATATTATAATACTAGCGATACTTTCCGCGACTTTGTTTAGTTCAAATATATTTTTTTACTTATTTTCTTGTTAAGCTACAGCCATGCTTGATTTTTACTTAATTTCACCATGCCTCTCACCAAACTTTCCCGATCTCCCAATCCAATCAAATTAACACATTTATAATCTTAAAGAAGCCATAATTATATTTATGCTTTTCTATTAAACATTAGTTTACCTTGCCTCTTCAACAGGTGAGACGTTCTTAGCAATTTATATATAAAGACGGTAACATAATTTATATAAGTCCGGTATAACATATTTATTCCTGTAACAGAGTTGCCACTTAACGAAATCACTTGTACACAAGTGATTTCGTGATTTATTACAAAAAATATAATAAAAATAAGAATATACTTGCGTCATACATATGGTATATATTCGTTATAAAATTTAAGTTTATGCTATCATATGATACGTCTGTCGTGGCGCAGAGGGCAAGTGTTCGACTATAGACGCAACAGGTTGTGGGTTCGATCCCACTCCACGAAATGTAAAGTTTAGTAACAAGGCAAAGCGCGGCGTTGAGTTCCACCACTCAGCACGCAATGCCTCAATTCGGTGGAAAGTTGGGAACGGAATTATTGTAAGAGAATGGAGTGTTAAGACACTAGGTTCTCAGGTTCACTCTGCTTACCCTGCTAAATGCGGGATACAGCTTCACGCTGTATCCTGTACTTAAAAAAAAAAATACAAATGTAATAAAGTAATTTTCGAAATTTATAATAAAATATATAAATTTGATGATTTAATTTTTATTACCTAATTAACAGAATTTTTTAAAAAACTTTAAATGCAAACGTTGCTATGTATAAAGGAAACCAACAACAACACCAATAAGCATCATCCATTCCTGCAAGTATCGATTTAGTTTCATGACTAAAGAAAAAAGGGGCAAGTATTATGTGGTAATATTCATATTTACTTATTTATTGATCAAAATCTTAAAGATATAAGAATCAGCAAGATATCAGGCAGTCTAGTATAAAAAGATTGATTATATTATAATAAATCAATATATTGCTAGTATTACCACCATGAAGCAGCTAGCAGTGATTCTTTTGGCTTTTGTGGCTTTTGCCTCAGCTAACGTTATCAAGGACCTCGAAGACATCGAAGAGCACAACACCGCTTATGGATATTTAAATAAGATCGGTATTCCACTGGCGGAAAGAATTGAGAAAATAGAGAAAGAACTTCTAAGAAATCCAAATTCCAGAATACATAATGGTTCTCCTGCTGAGATTGGAGAATTCAAACACCAAGTAATGAATTTATATAAATATAAAATTTATCAATTTTATGAACTTATTGTCTAAAAGATAAAGTTCAATCATTGTATAGTTAATTCGCATTTATCAACAGACGATAATTGTAGCTTCAAATCTGAATGTTTACCCACGATAGTCTCATAGACAATTATCAAATTGTTTTTTAACTGTTAAAAACAATATATATTACTAGTAATTATTACTTCATCTCTACAAAGAAAAACCATAATTTCGTGGTTTTTTAAATTTTTTAAATTATTGACGTAACTAAAAAACTAATTAATCTAATTCAACATTACTATGAAGGAATGCCTATTATTAGTAATAGTTTAAAATATAGTTTTAGCAACTTAAGAAATATATAAATAGTAATGACGCTTATTTCACTTACACTCGTGTGTTTTACTCTAGGCTGGCTTGATTGGAGAATTTGAAGGACGTACAAACAGAAGTGTGTGTGGGGCTGTTCTAGTCACTAGCACTAGCCTCATCACTGCCGCTCATTGCTGGACTGATGGTGTTAACCAGGTCTCTGTATTGACAGTAGTACTTGGATCAAATCTATTATTCAGTGGAGGCACCAGGATTCGAACGAGTAACGTTGTTGTACACCCTGGATGGTTCCCTTTGCTAATCCAAAACGATATTGCTATGATTATCTTACCTGCCCCTGTACAAATTTCAGGTATGGTATAATTATTATTTATATGGTATAATTAATATGTTTATTGATTTAGATAATTTAGTTTAAAAAAAATCATTAAACAATTTACAAACCTTAATGATTTTAATATCAAAATAAATAGCCACAATGCTAAAGCATTTATTTACTTCATTTATTTTATTTATTTACTTAAACGTAATCAGTATATTAAATGTAATGTACTGGTCCCATACTAGATCTTATTATCATAATCGTAACCCAGTAAGCACAGTACAGATAAAACAGAAGTGTACACCAGTCATTAAAAACGCATAATCTTCATATTGATCCTGACATTTATGGTGCAGTATATGTAATACTGCACCTATACTGGTGTGGGTACATTTTTCTCTCCGCATGTTTTCTAAAGTCTTAACTTTTGTTTTGTAGATTTAATTGCACCAATTCGTTTACCTAATATATTTGAACGTTTTGAGAACTTTGCTGGTGAACAAGCTACAATCTCTGGTTTTGGAATTACTGGTGATGGTAAGCTACAAGACGTTATTTTAACAATATTTGATCGATATTGTAACATTAACTAAAACGAAATAAGTAAATGAATTATGTTTTTTATATAATGTTTCTTCTATCTTTTTATTGTAGAGTGTTTTCATAAATATTTCACATAGCAAAATAATGTTTGTCATCTTTACAATATGTCGTTTCATTTCAGATGCCAACATATCAAATTATCAATACTTAAGCAAAGGTTCTGTGGTCGTTCACGAACACTCGCGCTGCTTAAGGTTCTTCCCATTCTTAATTTTTCGAAGCTCTAACATATGCGTGGGCACTTTAAGGCAAGCCAGCACTTGTGGTGGAGATTCTGGAGGCCCGCTTAGTGTAAAAAGAAGCAACGGCGACGTACTTGTACGTTATAGTTTTACTTGTTATACTTAAAAATAGTGAATTAAGAGACCGGTTAAAATGTATATTTTATACCATACATTTTAAGGTATCTAGTTAAAGTATACAAAATAAAATGAACGTATTTTTTATATTAAATAATAGTAGTACATACGAGTACATAGACACTATCGTGTCATACTAAGCACCGTTTGAATGAACGCGCGGTGAACGTGGGTTGAACCCACCTCTACTCCCTCCACTTGGAAAGAAGTTATATTTAAAAATAAATATTACATAATTCTGGATCAGCATATCGTGGCATAAATAAGCGCTGCGTCATATAATGTCTCTAAAATGAGTGGATAGTGGTAAACGAAATTACCAATCAAGAGTTTCCCTCTGTTAAACCTACATGGTAAGAGAAATAGGTGTAGAAAAGAAGAAAAAAATAACACAAATTAGTAACTTTTAAAAATTATTTTCAGATTGGTATTACGTCATTTGGTTTACGTTGGTGCTCCATTGGTTACCCAGCTGCCTTCGTGAGAGTGACATCATTCTTGGACTGGATACTCCAAAACCTATAAATTACACAT
The DNA here is from genome assembly GCA_033558755.1 of Philaethria dido. Lineage (NCBI taxonomy): Eukaryota > Metazoa > Arthropoda > Insecta > Lepidoptera > Nymphalidae > Philaethria > Philaethria dido. The sequence goes on from JAKGSA010000155.1 coordinate 540,694, forward strand.
AGCTTTGTAAAATTATTATTTTGTTATTAAAGCACATAAACTTGCATTACATTTTTTTTTTATTGAAATGGTATAGCATTAGATTTAGAAATATATAGGTATTTTCAACTTTCCGATTAACAATTTGTATTCAGATTACAGACAGATAATAGCTATACGTAAGAGCATATTATATTGCTATGTTATATGCTTGAACTCGGATAAATCTAAGAGGCACAGGATGAAAGCAACCTATGTTTTACGAAACTTTAATATTATAATACTAGCCCATTTTCCACACGACTTTGTTGGTTTAAATATATTTTTTTTACTTATTTTCTTGTTAAGCTACAGCCATGCTTGATTTTTACTTAATTTTCACCTTGCCTCATCAAATGTTCCGTTTATAATCAACCGTTTCACAATTTGTAACAATATGTACTTTAGTACTTATCGAAATATAAATCAACATCTGAATTATAAATAAAATTCGAAATACAAATAAAATATAATAATAAATTTGAAAAATAAATATATAAATTATATGTATTACAAAATATTAACACGTAATCGATTTCGATATTTAAAAGTGAACTAACATGTCACTTTGTATGGAAATGCCACATTGTGCGCTTCATGTCTGAAAAGCGGTTGTCGTTCATGTAATGTCGTACTAAATGTAATAAGAGTTTTAGGTTACCCCCTCCCGAACGTCATAACAGTTATGTGGCATATATAGTTAGGCAACATGCGCTGATGCGGCGGTGTCGAGTCACCTTTCCTATAGACTGATATAATTACATATATAATGCGATGTACGTCATTACATGAACGTCAACCACTTTTCAGACATTTTCTGACGCTATCACATGACATTTTCATACAAAGTGACACGTCCATTCACTTTCATTTATTATATTTGAATACGTGTTATTATTATGTTTTCATTAGATACATATATATATATATATATATATATATATATATATATATATATATATATGTTTTTAACACATTTTAACATTTAATGTCAACGTAACTTTTGAAGATAGAAAAAATAAAACCACATTCTTTCTCCTTGAGCAACCTGTAATTAGATATGCTAGTGTCCCCGTTGACGCGTTTACAACGCGTTGTCTTTATCAATTTATATGTCACTTTATATAAACATGGATATTAAACCTTGGTAGTGTGTGTAACATTTATTTTATTAATTTAATATTTTTTTATGCATTAATTTAAAAAGATATTATCATTCTGCACTCCTTCATTATATACACTATAAGTGTGCCAAGTTTCATGTCTCCTCTGTCCGCTTATTTTTCGTAAGAAGGGATTATGCTGATAATAAAAAAATGTTGGTGTGACTCATTCTGTTGATTTAAGTATATTTTTTTAATTATCTTTAGATATTATCATAATCTAATTATTTTTTAAACATATCTCGATTGACAAACAGAACGTGATGTCTGTTTGGCTTGCTATCTGCTCATTTATTAATAAAAATGATCGCGTTCACTGCAAATTACACTTAATCGGTTTAAGCCAGTTTATTTCTTACTTCACTAATGGTTCTTAAGATCAAAAATTCATGTTCTATTGTTTGTTATAGGTCATAACCAAATGCTTGAATTAAAATTGAAAATAAATAAAAATACACTTTATGTGTTATAAATCAGTTTTTATTAAGTAAAGTAAATAAAAGAATAAAATAACAGGAATATTCAAGATCAATTCTAATTTGTTTATAAAAGAAATCAATTTTTAATTTATAATAATAACGGAAAAAATACAAATTAGCCTGTTAGTTATTTTGAAAAATAAGGAACACAATTATCGTAATATAAAAAAAAAACACTTTACTGGCTCATTTTATCATAATAATCCAATAATGTAGAACATTATTGACATAATCATTTCGATAGTCATTTCTGTAGACATTATAGGTACATAAAAAAAATCATTTAATGATGAGAACTAAATCAATAACAATTATCCGTTATTTATCAGTAACAACTTTTTTAATTTTAATTCTGAACATTCATCCTCACTGCTAAAAACCCTTATAGAAAGTTTGTTAGGTCTTTGACGAGTAAAAATTACAACAGAATTATCGGATTCATCGGAGTCTGTAACAACCTCTTCAAACCTTCATTTTTCAAAAAAAAAAACAAAGGAAAGCTCCTTTGTTTTTTTTTTCTTTTTTTTCTCTTGTTGCGAGCAGCTACTGCTGTTCCAACTCCAATGGGAGAAAATGACGAATTATTTTCTCCCAACAAATTTATGGTTACTTTTTTATCTTTATTAAATCTCGTCGTTTCTTCGATTATCTCACCACATTTTTCTTATTTGGCGTTGTTCTCTCGGACTTTATTGATTTATTGTTTTCCATGAGTATAATGTGTCATTACCCAAAAGGAATATTTAGTTACAAAAGTGTGATATGTCTGTAATATAAGGTGGACGGACTAGAAGTTCCATTTCCTGAAATTAATAAAAGGATTGTAGCGTTATTACGTCAAAATATTTTATTGTCATTAACATTTACAAAAAAAAAACATTTGACTTTGCTCTAAACGATGAAACTACAGAAAACGAATCAAATTGAGCAATCCTGTTTATTGAGTACCTCATACTACATCACATTTTGAAGCAAAATCTAAATCTAACCATCATCATCTATGGCGCTACAGCCCAGGGTGGGCCTTGGCCTGATCCAGAATATCTCTCCAACCGGAACGGTTCTTGGCTCGCTGCTTCCAGCCTCGGATGCCAATTGTCTGTAGGTCTTGCTCGGCACCATCAAACCAGCGCAACTTTGGTCGGCCACGGTTTCTACGACCATCAGGTTTTGAGTATAGAAGACGTTTAGGTGTTCGAGTGTCTTCCATACGCTCCACGTGTCCTAGCCGACGGAGACGGTTACTTTTAATTACTTTAACGATAGTTGGTTCGTTAAAGAGATGGTAAAGCTCGTGGTTGTGTAAATCTAACCATACTATTATAAATAACAACTGATACATGATTACTGATACTGATTAGAGAGCTCTTGCAGTACTCACCAAAATTATGTAATATTAAACAGAAACTGTAGGTCTTTTACTGTTTTATTATTGTATAGAGAAAAAAGATAAATAGTATGCAATGAATTTTGTCTTTTCTCTCTATTAAATTAATAAAACAGTAAAAAAGTGTATCTGTACAATTAATTGATTTTCGAAAATATGATTTTCGATAATAAGTTAAAACGACAAAACTATCAACAGTCTACTTGTTTGCTGATAATTATTATCTTATTATATAAGCATCTAGACTACATTTCGGATATCGATATAAATACATATAATAATATAATATTCAAAATGTATATTGTTTATTTAAATTCGTACAATATTTTACAGAAATTTATCTTAGAATATTAGATGCCTACGATTTCGTTGGACTCTGTCACTTATTTTTATAAAAACAAAATTAAAATATTCTTTACTCAAATAGGCTATTAAAAGCACTTTCAAATCGTCAATTTACAAAAGATTTCAGTATTCAGTCCTAACAGAAGCTACCACCGGCTCGAAGGCAGTTCTGCTAAGAAGAGCCAGCAAGAAACTCAATAGTCGCTCTTTTCAAATTAAATTTTACAATAAGTTTACAACTATGGTGAGCCTCCCGGCTGAGCATCAACAGCATTCAATTCCACACATTAACATCATTATAATATTCTTGGACAGAATAATATACTTTTGTTCAATAATATGTTTTTAATCTTAACTGTAAATTGTTGAAGTGGCAGGTCTATAATAATTATATGTGAAATTTTATTATACATACGTATACTTTGTGATAAAAATGATTTATTGCAGGCGAAACATAGGAGAAATTAGCTTATTTTTCCTTACTGTATTGATACCGTGTGTATCACAGTTCTTTAAATAATTGTGGATATTAATATGAAACAAATAATAAAATGTTATTGAAAATATATTATGAGGCAACATAAGAATACCCGTTTAATCGAAAACTTCTCGCAAAGAATTCCGAGCTCCCATGCAGTAAATGGCCCGCACTGGTCTTTTTCGAATTATAAACATTGATTCAATGTGACCAGCATTACCCCACAGCAGTATTCCATAAGACAAGAAATATAACAACAAAAATGTATGAATATAACTAAAATAAACAAGTCACAGATGTTAATACTCCCCGTATTAACATCTGTAAGCTGTCTCACCTTTCTAACAGCGTAAGCAGCGGAGCACAGTCTACTCGCAAGGGAAGATAGATGGATACCCCATTGAATTTTCGAACGCATAGTTATTCTTAAAAATAACGCAGAGTCCGAAAAATTAAAAAAATCATTAAGAAGACCTAAGTTAAGTTTCTGTTTCCTGTCATTGGACATAATATATTCTATATATTTAGTTTTTTTGCGTTGAAGATTAGCATTAAACCAATGACTAATTTGCGCCAGTGCATTATTCACTTCGTCATAACTATTTTTATTGCGATCTACTTTAAAAATTAAAGAAATATCATCAGCAAACAATACAATATCTCATAAATTCTTAGCATCAAAAGATCAAGATCAGAGATCGTTTATATATACATATCCCACCCGATGACATTAAACATTGAATCCGATTTCCTCTGTTCTCCACTTTCTATTTAATTTGAGAGTTGAATGTCACTTTGTCCTAAGGGAGCGGGAAAATGAAAACAATCAAAAATCAATTTTGCCTGAGCGAGGATCGAACCCGCGACTATTGCGTTAACAGGCAAACAAAATCTCACCGCTCCAACATGACCCCAATTTTCAATGATTTTATTTGTGAACAAAAACTGCCCATCACACTTAATAACATTTGCTTATGCGCCCTTTACTCATTTTTATAGATTATCTGATCTAATATGACTCTTCGTTAGATTTTTTCAGAGTTCATTTCATTTATTATTAGTAGTATATTTTATTTATTATTAGTAGTAATTACCCGTCACACTTTTTTTTTGCTAAAGCAGCATTTCCTAATGTGTTGTTAAGCTTGACTATTAGGTAAAACATAAAAGACACTGTTATTATTCAACACAATATTATATTACAAGTTCTTAACACATTACCAAACCCAAGACGAAAAGATTAAATTTTATAAAGTACAAAGTAGATAACGTCATTATGTCTCAGGATATCATATCATAATCACTGTTTATCTTCAAATTTATGTATATAAAAGAAACCTAAAAAAATTACTATAGGCATAGATCAATCTAACATTGCCACTATGAAGGTAGCAATAGTACTTCTCTCATTGACGGCACTTGCTCTCGCCGAAAGTCCATTTGATCATACTGCCTATGGATACCTTACTAGACTCGGTGCTTATGAAGCAAAAAGAATTCGAGCACAAGAAGAAGAATACTTAAGAAATCCTGTTTCACGGATTTTTAATGGCTCTCCTGCTTCGCTTGGACAATTCCCTTATCAGGTAAGGTGATATAACAAACCCAAAAGTAAAATCGAATCGTGAGAATCAAGAATATTTAATAATAATATTATAAAGCGATTGTACACTTTAATAATAATTGCTGATTGTATTATTTTTAGGCTGGTTTAGTAATAACACTCCGTTGGAATACTGCTGTATGTGGTGCTATTCTACTTAATCAAAACCGCCTTCTCACCGCTGCTCACTGCTGGTTTGATGGCCAGAACCAAGCGTTGTCGTTTGTGGTTGTTCTAGGATCCATTACATTATTCAGCGGTGGCACCAGAATTCAAACCAATAATATTGTGATGCATCCCAACTGGACGCCTAATATTGCAGCCAATGATATCGCCATGATCAGACTTCCTTTAAATGTCCAATATTCTAGTAAGTTGTAATGTTATAAATAATTAACAATATAACCGTTATTATTACTACGTAGTTATTATTACGTAGAACATCTTGTGATAAGCATTTTATGAAATATATTATTTCAGGTTTTATTAGCCCCGCCATTTTGCCCAGCGGATCACAAATGAATCAAGACTATGTAGGACAACAGGCGGTTGCATCTGGTTATGGAGCTCACGGAAATAGTAAGTTTTAATAATATGACCTAATATAGTGATTATATATTAATATTCAGTTTTATAGAGATAAATTATTTGACATCGTTGTGTTACCGTGGTTGGTGGTGCTGTCATGGCTGAGAACAATGTCATTTCGTCAGTTGTTTTAAAAGAAAACATTATATAGCCGCTTAAGCTGATTACGATAGTGTGTTACGTATTCGAGCTTGTTAAGAAGTTGTTGAGGTAAATCTAAACTAGTCAGCATAAAGTAAAGGAAGAAAAGAAGAAGAAAGTAAAGGAAGGTTCTGAGCCAAATATATTTTGAAGAGAGTCCTCCATATACTCAAACTTCTTGCAGCGTCAAAGATCTTCCGGCTAAGCTCATCAATTTTAGGCGACGAGGAAAATATTTTGATTCTACTAGCGTGGAATATTAAAAAAATAAAATTCTTCGTTCGTTCATTTAAGTGCGGGACTTAAAATTAAACTGTCTATATCATTTCAGACGTTGGAATCGCTAATAACCAATTCCTCAGCCATGTCACTTTGAATGTAATTGCGAATAATGTATGCTCGGCAAGTTTCCCAGGCCTTATCCAGTCTAGTAACATTTGCGTAAACGCGCAATCAGCCAGTCCTTGTGGAGGAGATTCTGGGGGTCCGCTGGTTCATCGTAATACCAATGTTCTTGTAAGTTGTTTGTTTTTCCTATAAATAACTTTAAAATAAGTAAAAAAAAAGTGTTATAATGATTTTTTAACTCTGGTTTTTAAGTATTTTCTTTGGTTTTTTATGTTTTTGCAAATATGCAAACTAAAATCTAATTAAGAAATTATTTTTAGATTGGAGTCGTTTCATTCGGAGCCCATCGTAGTATAGGAGGTTGCCAATCCGGCCGACCTGCAGTGTTCGCTAGAGTTTCGTCCTTTATGAGCTTTATCAACCAACAAATGTAATCATTGTATTTGTCAATAAAAGAAAATATCCTTTATAATTTTTTTTTTAATATTTTTCAACTTATTACATCGTTACACAGTCACAAATATAAAGGAGGTGAAGAAGAGGAAATGAAGTCTATGTGATTTTTAGTATTCTCACCTCTTTCAATAAGGCCTACTGAAATGTACTAAATGATGAAAAATTCAAACAAATGAGTCTTTGTTTTCCTTTGTGTATATTACTGCCTTGTTTGACTTTTGCAGTTAAATTTTTGCCTCTATCAGTCAATTGTTTTACAACTTAATCAAAACACCCGAATATCCTCACATAAAAATATACAAAATTTGACAATAATCTTATTGGTAAATTTATTCTTATTATAACTATTTGAACACTAGATAACTAAGTACTCACAACAGCATACAAATAAAAAAATATTATAAATGTTGTCATATTTTGTTTAGTATTACTATTATATTATATTTAATGGTAATCCGTAAAATATTTATCGGTAATATATTTCATAGAAAAAATTGTTTGTTTTTTTTAAAATGTCACCTGACATCTGTATTACTAAGTCATAGTTTTATTAACATTTTATTCAATGAGAATTTTATTCAATTAGTAACAACAGAAAATAAAATAAAATAGTTAGCATTACAATTACTTATGTGGTGAATGACAATAATTAGTTTTAAACAAAAGCCACTGAAGAGAGTATTTTAACTTAGAAAAAATACACTTAGCTTCAAACAGTGGAAGCTTACGTACTCGTCAGGCGCTGGAGCAAAAGTAGCTCTAGATGCCTTCATCTTCATCCCTTTTGCTTTTTCCCCTGGCGCCAGTTCTTTAGTCATTTCTAGTCACAATATGGTGACACTCGTCAAGAACAAGGTTTATAGTTATATTACATTTATAATATTTTTAATTGTAGTTAAAAATGCATTTAAATGATCATCAAACCGGAAATTCACTTACAATAATGAAATGATACCGTGTTTATTACAGTTTTTTAAATATTTGTGAATATATTTTTTCGCAGAAATAAAATGTTTTTAAAAATATATTTTGATGCAACTGTAAGAATACCCGTTTTATCGAAAACTTCTCGCAGAAAGTCCCGAGTTCCCATGTAGTAAATAGCCCGAACTGGTATTTTTTGAATTATAAATATTGATTCAATGTCAGCAGCATTGCCCCACAGCAATAATATTCCATAAGACAAGAAATATAAAAACAAAAATGTTTGACAATAACTAAAATAAACAAGTCGGGCAGTATTAACATCTCTAAGCTGCCTCACCTTCCTATCAGCGTAAGCAGTGAAGCACAGTCTACTCGCAAAGGAAAACAGATGGGTGCCCCATCGAAGTTTCGAATTCAAAGTTGTTCCTAAGAATATCGCGGAGTCTAAAAAACTCATAATTTCATTATTAAGACTTAAGTTAATCTTCTGTCTCCTAACATTGGACAGAATAAATTCTATACATTTAGTTTTTTTTGCGTTCAATATTAAGTTGTTAGCATTAAACCAATGATGAATTTGCGACAGTGCATTATTTACTTCGTCACAACTATTTTTATTGCTATCTGTTTTAAACATTAACCCTTTTAGTGCTATACATTTTTCTCAACTAGTGAGAGCAACGCGACGGCGCTCCTTGGCACTAAAAGGGCTAATGGGAAAAAGGGATGTATCATCAGGAAACAATACAATATCGCATAAATTCTTAGCATAAAAAGGGAGATCTTCTCTGTATATATATGCCACCCGATGACATTGATTTTTTTTGTCTCTTTTCTCCGCTTTCCATTTAACTGAAGAGTTGAATGTTGTTTTGTCCTAAGGAAAATGAAAACAATTAAAAATAATTTTCCCCGAGTGGGAATCAATCCCGCGACCATTGCGTTAACAGGCACACAAAGTCTCACTTTTCCAACATGAACCCAATTTTCAATGATTTTAATTTGTGGACAAAAACTGCCCATCACACTAAACAACATTTGCTTATACGCCCTCCACTTATTTCTTATAGTTTACCTGATCTAGTCTATACTAGATCTATGATCCTGGTTTTATTTTTTCAGATCTCCAATTGTCATTTATTAATGGAATATGCCCGACAAACTTTCTTTTTTGCTAAAGCAGCATTTCCTAATGTTTTGTTAAGCTTGACTACTAGGTATAGAAATAAAAGACTCTACTATTATTTAACACAATATGTAGTTATTATTGCTATAGAGAAAAATTACGTTAGAGTTTTTAACACATTACCAAACCCTAGACGAAAAGATTAAATTTTAAAAGGTAGATAACGTCATTACGTTTTAGGATATCATATCATAATCAATGTTTATCTTCAAATTTAATGTATATAAAAGAAACCTAAAAAAATACTATAAGCATAATTCATTCTAACATTACCACTATGAAAGTAGCAATAGTACTTCTCTCATTAACGGCACTTGCTCTCGCCGAAATTCCATATGAAAATACTGCCTATGGATACCTTACTAGACTCGGTGCTGCTGAAGCAAAAAGAATTCGAGCACAAGAAGAAGAATACTTAAGAAATCCTATTTCACGGATTTTTAATGGCTCCCCTGCTTCGCTTGGACAATTCCCTCACCAGGTAAGGGGATATATTCTATGTTTATTTTTTCAACTTAAATTTTAAGCTTATGGCATGAACGCATGTAATCGAAGCTTAGTGGAAGTGAGAAACGGAATATCTGAACGCTAAATTAAAAAAATAAAGAAAATGTAATTTTTTTATCTTTAAATCACATTGTTTTGTCGTCTTCGACATTTGGAGCTTGTTGGTAGTCAAGATAGTGAACATAACAAGCCCTCATTTGAGAAAAAAATATATTGTGCTTTAAAAATATTTAAAATAGGTGAGGTATTGCTTTGATTATTATTATAGATTATAAACTCGTTTTTCATCTTGATATCCAACTTTGAAACGTCAGCTTAATTTGACTTCTTGCATACTTATCAAGGACAATGCAATATGATGAATAAAAAAAACTTAAAAAAAGAACACGCTTTTGTAAAGAATTTAAAACTGAATATCGTATAAAATATATTTGTTTTAAGAATGAGGTATCACTTCAGTCAGAGATATTTTCTATATCTATGGTTTTCTGAATGTGCCTCAGTCCCCATTAACAGAATAACTATTAAAATATAGTAAAAAAATACAAAATCCAAATTATCTTTCTTACAAGTAATCTGATAACAACAAAAAATGAATTATAGGTACAAGTGAATAAGAATTACGACGTACCTCGAAAGAACGTTTTACTATTATTTTTCTATACTCTTCACATATACCCGTCCGTTTGGAAAGTCTGACGAGTTATTGGAGACTCCACCTTAGCCGGCAATTAAAGGCCGACCCACTACTCTCTCACGGAACTCTTTCTCAGTTATCACTAGCCGGGTCCAGGGGAACTGCCACAATCTTTCATGAACACTGACGGTGAAAGCCTGCAAGGCACGCCGCGGTGTCAAGTGCGACTCGCTTGAGGGCCTGCTTAAAATAGCGTGTGTAGCTTAAATACTATTGACATTTCTTCGTGTATGTTAAAGCATGATGAGAGTCACAAATATTTTTCTTTTGCATATAATACATTTTTTTTTATTATATATCGATTTCACGCTTTAATTATAATTGCTGATTATATTATTTTTAGGCTGGTTTAGTAATAACACTCCCACGGAATACTGCTGTATGTGGTGCTGGTCTAATTAGTAGCACCAGCCTTATCACCGCTGCTCACTGCTGGTTTGATGGCCAGAACCAAGCGTCGATGTTTGTGGTAGTTCTAGGATCCACTACATTATTCAGCGGTGGCACCAGAATCCAAACCAATAATATTGTGATGCATCCCAATTGGACGCCTAATGTTGTACGCAATGATATCGCCATTATCAAACTTCCTTCAAGTGTCCAATTTTCTAGTACGTTGTAATGTTATAAATAATTAACAATATAACCGTTGTTATTACCTAAAGAATATTGTGATAAGCATTTTATTGAATATATTATTTCAGATATTATTAGCCCCATGGCTTTGCCCAGTGGATCACAACCCGATCTGCCAGTTGACGGAGTATGGGGGACTGTATCTGGTTTTGGAGCTAAAGGAAATAGTAAGTTTGAAGTATAAAGTGTATTTTTTTAGCTTCACGCTGTATCTTCATGTCCTGGAGTGGGAATAGAACCTACAACCTGTCGCATTTATACTCGTACGCTTGTAGCATAGTGTAATATGACTAATAATAATATGTAATATTAATATTAACCCCATGAACGACGATTTATTTTCATTCACCACTGCTGCTCTTGTTTTAAGAGGAGGGATATAGAAACTTATATATATATATATATATATATATATATATATATATATATATATATATATATATATTTATATATATATATATAAGGTCGCCGGGACATAAAATTTACATTGTTTTTATCATTTCAGACGTTGCAATCGGGCTTGACCAATACCTCAGCCACGTCACGTTGAGAGTAATATCAAACAATGTTTGCTGGTTCAGTTTCCCAAGCCTTATCCAGCCTAGCAACTTTTGTGTAAACGCGCAATCAGCCAGTCCTTGTGGAGGAGACTCTGGAAGTTTCTTTACTGTTGATGTGGCTGGTGTTCGTACAGCTGTAAGTTGTTTTTTTTTTCGTATATTCGTGGATAACTTTAAAATAAATAATAAAAATTTTTAACTTTAACTTTGCTTTCATAGGAATTTCTTGGGCTTTCATCTAATTGAGATTTTTTTTTAGGTGGGCGTCGTTTCATTCGGAGCCGCTCGTAGGCTAGGAGGTTGCGAATCCGGCCGACCTGCAGTATTTGTTAGAATTTCGTCCTTTATGGACTTTATCAACGAACATATATAATCATTGTAATTGTCAACAAAATAAAATATCCATTATTACTTATTTGTACTAATTCTCAACTTATTACATCGTCAAACAATTGCAAATATAAAGAGGTGAAGAAGAGGAAATGAAGACGACGTAAAAATCACGTTGACTTCATTATACATATATTCACGCCTCTTTCAATAAGGGCTATTGATATGTACTAGATTGCCTATTATTCTTGTATTATATTTAATGGAAATCCATTTTGTAAACATATTTGTTAAAACAAAACTTGTAGAGAAACTACTTTGAGAAAAATCTAAATTGTTGTATATTTTTTAAATAGGACGACATCAGTATTACTGAGTCACATATCCAAAGTCGTAAGTCATAATTATGAATTAATTAAAATTAAAGCTAACGAAAATTAATTTTATTCAGAGATATTTATAGTGATGATATAAAATAAAACAAAATATTATAGTTAGCATCGAATCTCAGCACGTAATGCCTCAATCCGTCGGAAAGTGGGGAACGGAGTGTCTTAACACTAGGTTCCATCTGCCTACCTTGCTATATGCGGAATACAGCGTGAAGCTATGTATGTATGTATAGTTATATATCAGACATACATAGCATAGTATGTATAGTTAGCATCACAATTACTTATGTGGTGAATGACAATAATTAGTTTTAAACAAAAGCAGTAGCTTTTTGTTAATTGAAACAGATGATGTTTTCAGTATTCTCAAAAAGTCCTTAAAAATCTAGTAGTTTTATTGCTTAGTGACATTTGTAATTTAAATAACGTTCGAATACTCAATCAGAAATACACTTTCATTGCAATTCAATATTTATAACATTATTATAAAAATACTCAAGTTCTAATTGCTTTATACTTAAATTACATATATAGTATTATTAACTAAAACTACATTTAAATAATTCACTTACAATACTGAAAACATCATCTGCTTCAATTAACAAAAAGCTACTGCTTTTGTTTGAATTGAAATTGAAGTACAATTAACAGTTACAATTAAATATTATCTTAAATAAATATTTAGGTTGAATAATGTGTTTGGTGATGACGTTGCTCCGATATATATTTATTTAGAATTTGATCAATTTAGAAAAGTTATCTTACAAGAGCAACTATCTGTGAGCAGACTAATAAATTACCTTTTAATAAATACAGTTTATTTTGCAACGAGTTTTTTTACTTGCGTTATGTATATATTTCATGTATCTTGGATTATTGAGATTACTATATCAACCTGTCGCGCCTGTCGTGGCGCAGAGGCACAAGCGTGCGACCGTAAACACGACAGGTTGTGGGTTCGATTCCCACTTTAGGAAATGTTATTATTTTCATTTCCTGGATTTGGTAACAAGGCAAAGGGCGGCGTTGAGTTCCACCACTCAACACGCAATGCCTCAATTTGGCGGAAAGTGGGGAACGGAATTGTTGTAAGAGAACAGAGTGTCGTAACACTAGGTTCTCAGGTTCCCTCTGCCTACCCTGCTATATGTGGGATACAGCGTGAAGTTAAAAAAATAAAAATAAAAAAACTATATCAAAATTTCTAAATGAGTTACACCAATACATCAAAATAATATTAAAAAGTCAATGCAGACATTCTTTAGAAAGTTAGTGTTGTAAAGTATTTCTGGCTCTTAAAATTGATTGTTTAATAAGTAAATATGTTGTGATGACGTCACGAAGCACGTCATATATCTCTTTAGGGGGGGACGCGTTTTATGTTCATAAAATTTTCTTAAATTTGTAAAGTGGTTTTCGTTCATAAATATATATTTTTTCATAAATTTAATTTAATTGTTCGCGGATAATGTTAATATTATTGCTATGAAATTAACATACTGAGAGAAGAGTTAAAAAGTCGTAATTATTATGCTTGTACAATATTCATCTGAGAATAATGATTCTGAAATACGAGGATGTTTATATCTAAATACATATACGTATGTATAGTATATTAATATTCTTAGTATTTCAATCAAGTCTCATTAAAAAACTACATTATATTTGTCGAGTTCAACATGACAGTAGTTGCCAATATTTTATAATGAAAAAGAACTATTTCGTGCTTAAAAGTATTATAAAAGTAATTTCGCCCTTCATCGTCTTCTATCTATACTATAATAAATCAGTAAAAACGTGAGTCTGAAAATATAAAAAAAAAAACAGATTAGGGGGATTCTTATGTAAAAACAGTCATAGAACAGGAATTTATAATTTTCAAAATTGTCTGTGTTCTTGTTTGTGTGCATAATTGATTTCTGCAAACAAAAATTAGGCTTGCTCTACTTTCACATTTTCCATAGAAACTCAAATTTACTTAGACAAAAATGTATAGAACAGTAGACTATTTTGAATTTTGGAAAGTGGAACACCTAATGGAGAACCATAATACACCACCTAAACTATAAGCCGCCATGACAAAAGTTATTATGTTCCACGTTGTACTTATGTTATTTTCAGAATTAATTTTTTTTTTATACGAGTATATAGATTTTGCTTGAATCCAATTTTTTTAAAATATTTTGGTGAAAAAACCGGACTCGCTTCAGGAAGTTAGGATCACGATTCTATTGCCTCATATCATATAATTCATATAACTTATTTCTACTACGGTATATGCCTACAATTGCCCAAAAAAAAATATTTTAACATTTTTATGTAGTGTTTTTAATTTAAATGTCGTATCAAATTCATTCAAAATTTTTGTAACACGTATTCGGATATGACATGGTAAAAGCCCATGATCTTAGTCCCTATTTTTGATGAAAGCGGTTGATAAGTAGAATAAGCGTGGAAAAGTTAGGTGTAATAAAAATTAGGTGCATTTCTTTTCATCTATAAATGCCAAAGTCTTCCTTGAGGATAATGTGTCATGACCAAATAAAATAGTTAGTTTAAAAAGGGTGGAATGACTGTAATACAAGGTGCACCGGACTAGAAATTCCAGTCATCGTAATTCATAAGAGGTTTGTTATCACGTCAAAATGTTTTATTATCATTAGCATTAAAAAAACATTTTACAGTCTCTTGATTTTGCTATTAGCGTTGAAACTATAGAAGATCAATCGAGTTGAGAAATACCGTTTATTAAGTCAATTTTATACTACATTACATTTTAAAGCAAAATATTTTTGTTTGTATTCAGTGTCATAGAATGAGGAGATTGTCAAGGAAGGCCAAAAAATGTGTTTATAAGTTATATTCAAAACATACAAGTATAAATAACAATTTATACTGATTAGAGAATTCTTGCAGTACGCACAAAAACTAAATAATATTAAACAAAGTAACACACATAATTGTAAAGAACAAAAAACCCGACTGAACCAATTCTTTAAATTTAGGAAGCAAATACAAATAAAGTAAGCTATAATAGGTCGTTATGTGTTATATATTTGAAATTTGCTAATTAAGTCCTTTCATTTGACACCCCACACGGTACCCATAAATGATTTTTTTGTTTTTATTCATGACGTAATTGCCTCTAGAGGGCGCCATTTTATTAAAAGTGACGTCACATATCTAATAACATTTGGAATATCAATACCTATCTAACGTCACCTTAAATATATAAATCGGTCCAGGGGTTTGGAAGATATGAGGTAATAAAGAATATTACAAACATACATGATACGCGCGTAACCCTCCTCTGACAATCGGGTAAAAATAATGTGTTAGGTATTATACATGCAATGACGTTTCTCTCTTCTCCTCTATACAGTAATAATACAAAAAAAAGTGTGTCTGCATAAATAATTTATTTACGAAAAAATAAGTTAGGGCGATAAAACAATCAACAATTTACTTGTGCTGATAATTATTATCTATTACCATGTAAACTTCCAGAATATATTGAGATATCTCGAAATATATCGATATTCAAAATATATTCTGGAAGTTTATATAAATTCTAACAATAGTTAAACAGGAATTTATCTTAGAATGCTTGATGTCTACTAATTCGTTTGCGTGGATTCTATCGCCTATGGCATACTATGTTCATATGCCACCCGAAGACGTTGAACTTTGAATCGGATTTTCTTTGCATTTTGCATCTTATATTCTCTTATATTCTCTGCATAAAAAACTACCCATCACGGGGAACAACTTTTGTCAATGCACCCTTTACTCATTTCTTACAGTCTAATTAGGTGATACTTATAGTAGGTTATCCGTCAGATTTTTCCATATTTTCAAGTGTCATTTGTTAATAGAACATACCCGTTACTACGCTAATCTTTTTGTTTTCTAAACCAGCATTTCCTTATGTCTGGTTTTGCTTGATTATTATAGTCGAAAAAATAATTGACACTGCTATTATTAAAAACAATACGTTGTTCCTTGTGCTATAGAGAAAAGTTATGTTAGACTTCTTAGCGAGCCTTAGACGACAAGAAAAAATTAAAAGATAGATAACTTCATTATGTATTAAGAAACCTAATCATAATTTATTAATATGGTAATTACAAAATGTCAATCTGTGATTGATATCATAATGAACAGTTTATCTTTAAATTTTGTGTATATAAAGGAAATATTTAAATAACTATATGCATAAATTAATTTAACATTGCCACTATGAAGCTAGCAATAGTACTTCTGTCATTGACGGCACTTGCACTCGCCGAAAATCCATATAATAATACCGCCTATGGATACCTTACAAGACTCGGTGCTGCTGAAGCAAAAAGAATTCAAGCACAAGAAGAAGAATATTTAAGAAATCCTGTTTCACGGATTTTTAATGGCTTGGTTTCTTCGCTTGGACAATTCCCTTACCAGGTAAGCTGATATTTTGTATATTTTGTACGTTTTCAAATATTTATTTTTTCTCATATATATATATATATATATATATATATATATATATATATATATTTTTTTATATATATATATATATATATATATATATATATATATATATATATATATTTATAGGGAAACGGCTGGTAGCCTCGGACACCTCAATTTCTAAAAAAACTAAAGGCATTGCTTAAACAAGAGTTATTGTAAAGATGCCTTTTCTAGAGTAGAAATAAATGTAATTTGAATCCGGTGCGGACGCTGAGTAAATTAGTCGTGAGAGAATGTTTTATTTTCGCCTAAAAAGAAATCATCGCTCCTGTCAAATTTCATTTCTAAGGTCGATTATGTCGATTATGTCGATCACGTAAGAGAACACCAACGAAACACTCTTTACTCAAATGTGAGTCGCTGTGGCCGAAAACGATGAAGATAAATTTATTCAACTTAATAATACTATAATGATTTGGAATTAAAAAGTATTAGTACTCACGCGGAATAAATAAATAATTATTATGAAGATGTTTTAATGAAGATATATGTATGTCAATATAACAGTGCCGGTGATGTTTTCTTGCAAGCTTAATTTTTTTTTCCTTTATCCCGCACAAGCAAGTCAGACAGAATATAGTGTCAAAACAATTCGCCGCTTCCTACGCTTTGATACATTGCGTCTTAGGAGGTCGAACTCAACTCTGCATTTTTTTTTCGTTCCCCTGACACATGACTGTGTACTACTGGTGGAAGGGAATCGAACCTGTAGGTTGGATTGCCTTCCACCAGTCACATTTACAGTTTAAATAATATTGTCATTTTTACGAGTATATATGTATATAAATGGGCAACTCAAAACACTTATTAAAGCATGATGAGAATCAAGAATATTTGCCTTTTGCATTATATTTTCCGCCTGTCGTGGCGCAGACGCATAAGCGTGCGACTGTAAACGTGACAGGTTGTGAGTTCGATTCCCACTCCAGGGAGTGTTAGTATTTTGATTTCCTGGGTTTGGTGACAAGGCAAAGCGCGGCGTTGAGTTCCGCCACTCATCACGCAATGCCTCAATTCAGCGGAAATTGGGGAACGTAATTGTTGTAAGAGAACGAAGTCAAGTTCCCTCTGCCTACACTGCTATATACGGGATACAGCGTGAAGTTAAAAAAAAAAAAGAAAATATATATATAAATTTATATATTTTATTATAAGGCGATTGCACACTTTAATTATAATTGCTGATTGTATTATTTTTAGGCTGGTTTAGTGATAGCACTCCCACAGAATACTGCTGTATGTGGTGCTACTCTACTTACTCAAAACCGCCTTCTCACCGCTGCTCACTGCTGGTTTGATGGCCAGAACCAAGCGTTGTCGTTTGTGGTTGTTCTAGGATCCATTACATTATTCAGCGGTGGCACCAGAATTCAAACCAATAATATTGTGATGCATCCTAGCTGGACGCCTAGTTTTGTACGCAATGATGTCGCCATTATACGCCTTTCTTCAAATGTCCCACTATCTAGTACGTTGTAATGTTATAAATAATTAACAATATTACCGTTATTATTACGTAAAGAATGTTGTGATAAGCATTTTATTAAATATATTATTTCAGATATTATTAACACTGTTACTATGCCCAGCGGATCCCAACTAAATGAGTTATATGTAGGAGAACTGGCGACTGCATCTGGTTATGGAGCTCAAGGACATAGTAAGTTTTTTTTAGCTTCACGCTATATCCTGCATATAGCAGGGAAGGGCAGCAGAAGGAACCAGAGAACCTAACGTTAAGACACTCCAAATCTCTTTCGACAACTCCGTTCCCCATTTTCCGCCTGATAGGGGCATTGCGGGCTGAGTGGCGGAACTCAACGCCGCGCTTTACCTTGTTACCAGATCCAGGAAATGAAAATATTTTGGTTTTTAATGACATAAGATTCTTCCTTATAATCAAACTTGTTACAGCGCCAAAGATCTTCCGACTAAGCTCAGAAGAAGCAACCAAAAACAATGATGTACATTGCATCATTGTTTTTGGTTTTTCATTGTCTTTGTCTGACTCTAATAACATGAAATATAAATAAAACTTCTTCGTCTATAATCATGAAATGCAATATTAGTTGTGTTGCTCAAATAAAAACATCATATATTTTACAATAACCAAGAACGTGTGCAGGACTTAAAATTAAAACTGTCTATATCATTTCAGACGTTGCAATCGCGCCCAATCAATCCCTCAGACATGTCACACTGAATGTAATTGCGAATAATGTATGCTCGGCTAGTTTTCCACTCCTTATCCAGTCTAGCAACATTTGCGTAAACGCGCAAAGAGCTAGTCCTTGTGGAGGAGACTCTGGAGGTCCACTAGTTGTTAATAGGAACAATGTGCCTATACTTGTAAGTAATTTGTTTTTCCTATAGATAAATTTAAAATAAGTAAAAAAAAGTTTTATAATAATTTTTTAACTTTGATTTTGTAGTATTTTCTTTGGTTTCTATATATTTACAACTATACAAACTAATTGAGGAATTACTTTTAGATTGGAGTCGTTTCATTCGGAGCCGCTCCTAATCGAGGAGGTTGCGAATCCGGCCTACCTGTAGCGTTCGCTAGAGTTACGTCATTTATAAGCTTTATCAACCAAAATCTTTAAGCATTGTAATTTCCAATAAAATAAAGTATTCTCTACATTTTTTATTATTCTCTACATTTTTTATTTCTATATTTTTTATTATTTCATTATTTCTGAGGTGCAGGAGAGGAAATGAAATCGACGTGGTTTTTAGTCTTCACATCTCTTTCAGTAAGCCCTTAGTAGCCCTACTGAAATGTACTAAATGATTAAACATTCTAGCAATGTTGGTCTGCTGGATAGAATTTGTATTATTGTACTGTATTTTACTTTTAGGAAGTAGTTTTAGTGTAGTAATTTAATGGTCAATACTAAAATAACTAATATGATTTTTGAAGTGAAAACTTCTTAAGGGCTATTGTGCAGTTATTGTAGTTTTGTGTGGTAAAAAATGTTCAACTCGCGTCATGATACGTCACCCTGATCGAAAATTCGTAAGACGTTGCAATAGGTCTAGGTTTTACATAAAAATGAATGTCAAACCAATAGTAGTAGTGTGTAATATTTATTTTATTAATTTAATCTATTTATTATTTCTAAGTTAATAGGCGTTATAATTAACGCCTGTCGTGGCGCAGAGGCACAAGCATGCGACTGTAAACGCGACAGATTGTGGGTTCGATTCCCACTCCAGGAAATGTACAATTTAGTATTTTCATTTCTTGGGTTTGGTAAAAAGGCAAAGCGCGGCGTTGAGTTCCGCCACTCAACACGCAATGCCTCAATTCGGTGGAAAGTGGGGAACGGAATTGTTGAAAGAGAATGGAGTGTTTTAACACTAGGTTCTCTGGTTCCCTCTGCCTACCCTGCTATATGCGGGATACAGTGTGAAGTTAAAAAAAAAGTATTATGAATAACGTTTTCTGCACTTTTTATTATTATAAACTTTATTTATGCCATTTTTCATACTCTTCCGTTGTCACAATTGTGGTAAAAAGGTATGCCAAATTTCCCTTCAGTATTCCTTCATGTTTTAGTAAAATTTCTTCACTTTACGTAGTATAATTATATAAATTGTCATGTTTTTTTATGATAACGCATTAAATAAATATTGTCTAAATATTGTCACTTGTAAGGGAGTCGTGTCAGTGAAATGGGAGAGGTGGGACGTGCGCTTGCGCTCGAAGCTGGTGGTAGTGGTGAGCCAGTGTATGGTTGTTTTAGGTGTTCTTTGTTGTACATCATACTTTAGGTAAATAAGCATACGTTACACTCATAACTATTCATACAAAATTACTCCCTAACCATTCCAAAATGTCAAACATTAATATTCAAGTTTTCACATCTGCCGGCACTCGCAGAGTGCAATCCGTTATATTTTTTTTCTATATTTATCGTAATAATTTTTTAGTATGTACAGATTTCCCTATTGGCACAATAACCATTTAGGTTGTATTATAATAAAGATACGTGGTAGCGTTTTTGATGTCAGTTGCAAGGCAGAAACGACAAAACAGGAGCGATATCTAAAAGTCTACGAATAATTTACTACTATAAATCCCTTAATAGCTCAAAATCTTTTTAATATAAAAATATGTGTGTTTTGTATAGTAACTCGTGTATTTACTCTAGAAAAATAACTTTTTTTATTTTTTTATAAATTAAATACGCTAAACCATTTTGATAAATTTAAAATAAAAACAAGCTGAATAGTAAGTATAGTACATGTATGGTAACAAGAGGTAGCCCCGGCCACTTAAGTGAAATGCAAATAAAAATATCATATTTCATATTTAATATTAAATTAGTAATAAATACTTAAAGTATGGTGTTTAACTTTCTTTATTTCGTAACTAATTTCCCTTAACTCAACCAACAATGTTCATCCTCCCTTTAAAAAGTCCGCCCAACCTTTCCCGCTTTTTTTATTCCCTCTCTCCTGACGATCATAAATGACAGATATAACTTCTATATTAATTTTAAATTATTAATCATAAAATATAAAAAATAAATATTACTTACTAAATTCCACACAATTACTTTATGCAAGTATTTTATAATTTAACATACATATAAATTACAGTATTAATTAAATAATCTGTATAAAGAAATTCTTTATTTATATTAATCGAACTCTGAATTGCTATATCATATTTTTTCAAGAAAATTTACTGAAAATAATTTGGCCTAGACATCATGTTGGCCGACTACTCCGATGTCTCCTATGTCTACTATCGACTGTAGGAACTGCACAGTTGATTCAGTTTGACGAAGTCGAATTCTTTTAATTTTTTCTTCATAAATACTTGAGGTCTGTCATGACGCAGAGGCATAAGCGTGTGAAAGTCCAGGAAATGAAAATATTAAATAATATATTACTATATAATGTTAAGTTGAGTTCTGCCATTCAGCACACAATGCCTCGATTCGGCGGAAAGTGGAGATCGGAAATGTTAAAAGAAAACGGAGTGTCTTAACACTAAATTCTCTCGGTCCCTCTGCCTATATCCCACACAAATGATTTTTCTTCGAACTGTAATTTAATGTAATTTAGCTTATTTATTGAGAGTACTACAATTGATACCAAAATATCTTCAGTATGTTAAATAATTCTGCAACAATAGTAATAAAATAGGTGAAGTACCTATGTTATACCTGTGTTACTAATATCGTTGCAGAAATACTAAGATATTATGCCAAAAACATGAGGAGAACCAGTGAAAGAGCAAAATAAGAGAAAAATCAAATGACAGAAACATTTACAAGCAAAATTAGTACGATTAAATGCAATGCAAATTTGGTAATTCGAGTGGATAGTACTTTTTCCTGGTCGTATAATATCTTAACGTTAGCTTTAGACTACAGTGTACTATA
This sequence comes from Philaethria dido, assembly GCA_033558755.1. Lineage (NCBI taxonomy): Eukaryota > Metazoa > Arthropoda > Insecta > Lepidoptera > Nymphalidae > Philaethria > Philaethria dido. Next base: position 562,849 of record JAKGSA010000155.1, read on the forward strand.
GTCCGTCACCTTTACATTCACTTTGACTGCGGCTTGTGTACAGTATCTATTCCAAAGTCGAAGTCAAATAATTTTAAATTTCCACCAGGAAAGCACCAAAATCAAGTGTTAAACCACGCACATGAAACCGAGGATTAATACTTTTTCTTAGCTTCACACTGTATCCCACATATAGCAGGGTAGGCGGAGGGAACAAGAGAACTTAGTGTTAAGACACTCCGTTCTCTTTTTTATTTCCGTTCCCCACTTTCCACCGAACTGAGACATTGCGTACTGAGGCGGAGCTCAACGCCGCGCTTGGCCTTGTTACCAAAGCGAGGAAATGAAAATACTAAATATTATTTAATATTTATATGTATTCTTAGAATCGAAAAAAATCTTTAAAATAACTTTATACTTTGCTAACACTTATAAATGCATTTTATACCAGTAGTACAAATACGACTTGAGATATGCGTATCTACGCTTTGACACTAGTATATTACTAAGATATATGTACCTACTTGTGAGAAAGTGGTATTTTATCTAACCTTCAGTGATATACAATTTTTGATAACTGCATGAAAATAACATAACGAGAAATATACAGTTATTTGATACATAGAAAGATTTAAATCACTCGCTTAGCCCACAATTTCGATATTAAAATTGGAATTTGTTTACGGGCCTACTCATTTGTACTTTTATCAGTCTAACGGTAATTTTGTAAGCATTAGCTATTCTTTATATAAAAAAATGAAGGTGACTTTAGTTTTATTGTTACTTGCTGTGTTCGTCTCAGCTTCGTCCACAGAACGTGTATTCCCAAAATATAATACAGCCTATGGGTATTTAACAAAATTTGGAATACCAGAAGCCAAGACAATTCAAAAAGCTGAGGATAAATTGAAGCACTCTTCTTCCAGAATCCACAACGGTACTCCAGCTAAACTCGGACAATTTAAATACCTAGTAAGCTCGTTAAATAGTATATGTATACATAAAAATAGTGTAAAATAGGAGGGGAACGGAATTGTTGAAAGAGAATGGAGTGTCTTAACACTATGTTCTCTGGTTCCCTCTGCCTACCCTGCTATATGCGGCTTACAGCGTGAAGTAAAAAAAAAAATAGTATGATAATTGCTAACCCTGTCTTTACTTCAGGGTATGAATCCATAATATTTCCATTTCTCAGTCTGGTAGGACAGAACGCGGAGTTGGTTCTGCCACATGCAATATGTTGAAATCGAGTGTAAGGTGGAGGATGAAATGTCTAATGTAAACTAGTTAAACAATAAATTTACACATATAAAAGTGGCATGAAAGTGTCTGAGTGTGGGCCTGTTTTTACGTGGGGCAATGAATTTGTTGATATATTATGGTCTCTCTAGTTTAGTGAGACAATGCCCAGAGTTAGGTTCTACCACTCAACATGTAATATTTCAAAATCGAGCCTAAATTAGAGGACAAAGTTTTAACATTGGGTAACGCAAATTAAAAAAAAGGAAATACTAATAATATAATTAAGAAATACAACTTGTAAATTATTCATATATTTTTATTTTATTATTTCCCTTATAGAATGAGTAGATACATTTTATATAATATAATCTTTTTAATAGGCTGGTTTGATTGGAGAATTTAATGAATCGAATAATAGAAGTGTATGTGGAGCTGTCCTGATCAGTACAAATCGTGTTCTCACTGCTGCCCACTGCTGGAACGATGGAGTCAACCAAACTTCGAGAGTCACCGTCGTTTTAGGATCTACTCTATTGTTCAGTGGTGGCGTTAGAGTACAAAGTATTGACGTAGTTGTACATCCTAAGTGGTTTCCATGGCTCATTCGCAATGATATTGCTATCATTCGCCTACCTTCAAATATACCACTTTCAGGTAACTATATATACTTGAATTAAAAAAATATATTTGAAAAAAGTAAATGATAAAACTTTAAGTTACATTCATTTTTATTAACGTTTTAAGAAACCATTAAACCGATCGCTTTACCGTCTGGATCCCTTGTCAATGACAGTTTTGTTGGAGAAGATGCTATTGCTTCTGGATTTGGATTGACAGGTGATGGTGAGTATAGTAGATATAATATCATAATATGACAAATACAAACAAATTGCAATGTAAACAATTTATGTGGTGTATATGCTGCAATTGATGTATTCTTGAACAGACAAAGCACTTACAAAATTTCTTAATCGCTTTTCTAAGAAAATAAATTCTACATCAATCGTCAACTTTACTATTAATGCATAAATAAGAACTGGAAATATTTTCTAAGTATATTATGACTATTTTTGACACAATTTCAAGTTATTATATTTTCTTTTTCTGCTTTCCCTTCTCGTATGTTGTTTTTTCACTCTGAAAAGTTTGCTTTCGAATTGTTCCTTCTTTTTAACCGCACAATTTCGGGTATAAATCCTTAGTGCGGAATAAGCAAACTATAACATCATTTTGTAATTACAACAATGCATGTCTAACAAGTTTTTGAAATATTCTTCTACACTTTTTAAAAAATACCTACATATATTTCAGATGCTACAATAGCTGAGGACCAATTCTTAAGATATGGTATGATGACTGTACTTGAAAATAAACAGTGTTTATTGTTTTTCCCATTATTTCTTCGATCATCAAACATTTGTACAAACACAATTACAAAATCAAGTACTTGCAGAGGAGATTCTGGTGGCCCACTCGCTATTAAAAGGGACCAGGAACCTGTTCTAGTATGTTATATTTATGTTTGTTTTACTTTGAAACGTCACATTTCGCAGATAGTCGGACGGCGAGATGGAGATTGGAAATATCACTACACTTATTGTTACAATTGCACAAAAGTCTCACAATCACTGAATCATTAAGTCGCACATTTAAACACTCTGTATACAGTTCGTAACAAAAGCTGTTTGAAACATATAATATTCTACAGGAATACGTGAAGCGCACGCGCCTTTAGTTTTGACCAACCACTACCACTATTGATAACCGCAACTACTTGGAAATTTATGTATTTGTAATGAAATAAATATAATACGTAGTGTATTATGTGTTTGACATCCATGATTATATAAAGTGACATATAAGTTGCTAAAGCAACGCGTTGTTAAAGCGTCAACGAGGAGACTTGTATTAATTACCATCCCTATACGAACACCATACGAGGCTAGCAGACGCATACGAGGCTAGCAGATCAGACTGCTAGCCTTGATAACTTAATAGTTATCAAGGCTAGCCTAACGGTACCCTAACGGTACCTAATGTAGGTCAATTTCTTTACTTTAAATTACCATTCCCAGGCTCTGGTCTTTTAAGTCGGATCTCCAAGCACATTGTACCTGTATAAAAGAGGAGCATCAATACATAAATCCCTTAGAGTTCAAATAACTGAATATTCATATATTGATGGAAATGGCCCGCACATGTCGAAACTAATACTTTTTAATTGAACACATGTTGCAATATTTTAAAATTACACTACAGAAAAATTATAAACTTATTTTAACCTAATTATTTCAGATCGGGCTTACTTCCTTTGGATTTACAAAATGTGAAATTGGTTATCCCGCTGTCTTCGTCAGGATTACATCGTATTTGGATTTTATAGAAGCACATGTATAAAATTATATGACATATCTTCTTATCAATTTAAATTCTTAGAACATGTAATTTATTTAATAATATAGCAAAACATTATTAAACATAATTTAGTAGTATAGTTAGTTTTTGTTATTTTATCTGAACACTCTCTTGCTCGTTGGAAGTAAGTACTTCCAGCCTTCTTTTTATATTTTATAAACGACTAGAGATATAAAAAAATGCAACAGCAAATTTAAAACATTTAATGTTTTTCTTATAAATTTTCAAATGTTTGCTATTGCAATTTGTTTAATTATTCAGACACGGAATAGATGATACATCGGTTTACAGGCACGAATCAAATTGACAAATTATGCTTGCAAACATGCAATAAAAAAGGGTGAAAAGTCCACAAAATACGCGCAATCAATATGTATAATTATAAACAAAATTTACAATTATTTTCTCTCTATCAATTTCTTAACTCATATTTTTGTATTATTCATTTTTTTTTTATTTAACCTCATTACTGTATGCTGTATCTTCGCAGACTATCTATACTACAATAAAACAGTAAGGAAGAGTGCTTATACATTGAAAATTTATATACATTTTTTACTTATTTATATATTGACAATATATATACGAAAAAATTATGAAAGGTGATAAAAACACAGCATCAGAATACATAATATACGCATGTAAATACGATACGTGAAATGAAACACATCTGACAGCATGACGGAGTAACATTTTGACAATCATTTTTTAATCTGTAATAAAATACAATTCGTTGTTGTAGTGATTATAAAGTAAAAACTATTAATAATGGAAGAAATCGGAATTATTTTACCTGAAAAGGTAATAGCTAATTTACATGAAGTTTTCGTAATAATTTAATTGCCCATAGTTAATTGCTCATAAGTAATTTTAAATGTTTTTAGGATGACCAAGCTCCGGACACTAAGGGACTTGCTTTTGCTGGCCCACAAACCTTTGATGAACTGGAATCTGAAGATTTGTACACAAAATATAAAGTAAGAATTATATTTTTCTAATATGTAATAAATTTGTCTTTTTAAAATTTATTGTCTAGTCATCACTTCACTTCTACAATGTATACTAAATTTAATAATAAAATGATTTCTTTATAACTCAATTATAGAAATTACAAAGAATGCTTGAATTCCTTGAAGTACAAGAAGAATATATTAAAGATGAACAAAGAAATTTGAAAAAAGAATATCTCCATGCCCAAGAAGAAGTTAAAAGGATTCAATCAGTACCACTTGTTATTGGACAGTTCCTTGAAGCTGTTGACCAGAATACAGGAATAGGTATAATTTCGTAATTATTACTTGACTTAGTTTTGTGCTGACATGTAGACATAAGAATTTGAAAAATATAAATATGAAAATACGATTATTGTAAAAAAATATATACAAGGTTTGTCTTAGATTTATTCAAATGTATTTTATAAATTTGCGTACATTTTAAAAAATATATATTATTTGCAGTTGGCAGTACAACAGGCTCCAACTACTATGTGCGTATCTTGTCAACCATTGATAGGGAATTACTAAAGCCGTCAGCATCAGTTGCTTTACACAAGCATTCCAATGCATTGGTTGATGTGCTACCTCCTGAAGCTGATAGTTCTATTTCTATGTTACAAGCAGGTATGTAAACTTTATGAATTTTACATTTTATGGACTTTAATTGTCACTAAACTTTGGTGAAATAAAAAAAAATTGATCTTAAAGAGAGAGAAAGCTTAAAGAGCTTATTTTGTTCTATATATTACATTAAAATCTTATTTATATTCTTTATAAGAATCTCTACATTTAATGAAATTGTATGAATAATTTACTTAAAAAATGTTTATTTTAGATGAGAAACCAGATGTCCAATACTCGGATATAGGAGGTATGGACACACAGAAGCAAGAGATTAGAGAAGCTGTAGAGCTGCCACTGACACATGTGGAGTTATATCGCCAGATTGGTATTGAACCTCCGAGAGGTGTACTAATGTATGGTCCTCCAGGATGTGGCAAAACCATGTTGGCTAAAGCTGTTGCTCATCATACTACTGGTTTGTAAATTCTTGTAATTATTTACTATTAACTTTGGATTATGGTTTTATAAATTGTATGAAATGAACATGATTTTTTACTTGACTGTATCAGGAGGACAATATTTTACAAGCATATGTTATATTTGTATGTATGCATTTTTTTGGCATGCAGTTAAAACTGCTGGGTGAACTTTGAAATATGAAGTGCCATTGAATTTGTCAGAATTATGGTAAACTACCATAATTGTGTGAATATGAGTAAATTTTCAAAATTATGCCCACAAATAAAATGAAGAAATAGGTTTGTATTTTCTTACTATGTGGGTATTAAATGAAAGATTATGATAATAAGTAATTTCTGTTCAAGTATTAAAACAACATGATTTCTTTTGGCAGTATTTCGGTAATTTGTCTTTAAACAGAGACTAAAGTACAACTGAGTCAATTGTTTTGTTTTGTACGCAAACAGGTTGATAGGAGTTGGATAGAAGCCTAATAATTATTTCATTAAATTGGACTACAGTACAGGAAACATACAATACTGCTTGTTATGTAATTGTTAAAAATAATCTCTATATAATTTTATATTAAAAAACAATTGGCCGCTTCAAACCCCAGATAATGGTAGTTTCACGGTATTTAACTTGATGGTCTAATACTTTTTTTAAGTAAATGTATGTAATTATTAAGTATATTAAATAACTTTAAATAAACACATATTACATACACATAAATTAGTGCAAATTTTTACAAAAGTAAATATTATATATTTCCTATCCTAAGTAAGTAATAGAAATAACATTCTCCCTTATGTAAAGTTTTAATAATGAATTAATTTATTTTATATAATGATTATTTCACTTTATTAGATTACTATTATTATTATTTTGATCATGGACATGTGGTCTATACCTTTTTTTAACTTTCTCTATAATTTCATATTACTTAACTAAGCTTAGGAAATAAGATAAGATTATCTATAGACAACGCCTGTCGTGGCGCACAGGCACAAGCGTGCGACTGTAAACGCGACAGATTGTGGGTTCACTCCAGGAAATGGAATTTTTCATTTCCTAAGTTTGCTAACAAGGCAAAGCACGGCGTTGAGTTCTGCCACTCAGCACGCAGTGCCTCAATTCGGCAGAAAGTAGATAACGGAGTGTCTTAACACTAGGTTCTCAGGTTCCCTCTACCCACCCTGCTTTATGCAGGATAAAGTGTGAAGCTAAAAAAATCTATAGGCCAAAGAGAGTCTAAATATTTTAGTTGCCTACTTCTTATCAATAATTTAATATTATGTAATTTAAGGTAAATAAATATATTCATATTTATTTAAAATGTGTGATTTTTTATATTTAGCGGCATTCATACGCGTGGTGGGTTCAGAGTTCGTGCAGAAGTACTTGGGCGAGGGTCCACGTATGGTCCGCGATGTGTTCCGCCTCGCCAAAGAAAACAGCCCGGCCATTATATTTATTGATGAAATAGACGCCATCGCCACTAAGAGGTAAGAATAATATATTTTTATTAAAAAAAAAACCAAATAAATTTGATAAAATATGTTTTTGTATAAGATACCTTTTACACTCTTAGGAATGGTAGTATTCACTATAGTATAGTACTGGTGTTTATATAAGTTTATATTTTTTCCACTCCTCAAAAAAGGTATAAGAAATATATGAGACCACTCGTGGCACAGAGGCACAAGTGTGTGACTGTAAGCGCGACGAGTTGTGGGTTTGATTGTCACTCCAGGAAAAGAAAATATGATGAAATAATATTTAGTATTTTCATTACCTCGCTCTGGTAACTAGGCAAAGCGCGGTGTTGAGTCCCGCCAATCAGCATGTAATGCCTTAATTTGGCGGTAAGTGGGTAACGGAAATTCCAAAAGAGAACGGAGTGTCTTAACACTAGGTTCTCTGGTTCTCTCTGCCTACTCTGGTATGTGCGGGATACAGCGTGAAGCTAAAAAAAGCTATAGTAAGCATACACTTATTAAATCTGTATAACTGTAATATTCAAATATAAAATCATATTTTTTATTATTATTTCGTTTATAGATTTGACGCCCAAACTGGTGCAGATAGAGAAGTTCAAAGAATTCTATTGGAGTTGCTCAACCAGATGGATGGATTTGATCAGACAACAAACGTCAAAGTAAGTGTAGACACCACCTAAAAAATATTTCTATCGCCAACGAAAACATAATAATGACTTTGACAACAAATACATGATAGCATAAGGTATTGATCACATACTTAGGAAACAAAAAACATTTTTAGAAATTATATAAAAATTTCAACGCAGCGGGACTCGAACCCGCGCCTCTTGGAAACCGTAGCGGGATAAGAACGCATGGTCGTGGTCAGAGAGTTTTGGCAGTTTCCAAAAGTCGTGGGCTCGAGTCCCGCTGCGTTCAATTTTTTATAAGAGATGTCTTATTTAAATTATTTTTATTATCATTTGAATAGTTTCTATCTGTTCCCAAAAAAAAGAAATAAAAGGGGATAGTTCATTTCTCGGTGAGTTTTCGCCTGTGCCAGTGAAGCACACGTCCGAAGATGGTGATTATGTCACGACTTCTTTGGACTCTGCTTTCGCGACATACATATTTCTATATATTCATATGTATCGCACCAAATAAAAAAAATCATAATTGTAATTGTTTGCCACGAAACGACTTAAAATAACGATCTTTATCGACTTTGATTAAAACAAGAATATAATTATAAAAAATATTTCTTTTCAAAAAAGTTAAATGTACAAATCTTTATTTGTCGTTTACCAAAACATGATTTTTTAAAGTAGGTTACTATAATTCTATTGTGCTATATTATACTATTAATTTTTTTTAGGTAATCATGGCCACTAATCGCGCAGACACGCTGGACCCGGCGCTGCTCCGGCCCGGTCGTCTCGACAGGAAGATCGAGTTCCCCCTCCCTGACAGGTAGGTTAAAACAAATGCTCAATCATTCTATGATTTCTAAAGGTAATAAAGGTACTAAAAAATTTGCATAAATTTTCTCATACTTTTATTATTCATAAAAAATCGTTATATCTCGCATAGCAGTATAGTCATAGAGAACCTAGTGTCATGTGCGTGACAAAACTCAATACTGCCTTTTGTCTTATTTTGATAATACGGACAAATATAAATAATTAAAATATAATCATTTCCCTAAACAGGAATCGAATCCACAACCAATCACGTTTACAGTCAGGTACTGTCTCACTGCGCTACGATGGTATTTACTAAATTAATGATTAATATTTTGTATGAATAATAACATTAACAAATTAAAATCAAAATCAATAATTGTTTCAGGCGTCAAAAACGTTTGATCTTCTCAACGATAACAGCGAAAATGAATCTTTCCGAGGAAGTCGATCTGGAGGAGTTCGTGGCGCGCCCCGAGCGGGTCTCCGGAGCCGACATCAATGCCATATGCCAGGAGGCCGGCATGCACGCCGTCAGAGAGAATAGGTATGCTATTTTTTTTATTCACGTGATATCACGCACATAACAGGGTGGTCAGGGGAACCTGAGAACCTAGTGTTAATACACTCTGTTCTCTTAATTTTTTCGTTCCCCACTTTCCGTCGAATTGAGGCATTGCGTGCTGCATGGCGGAACTCAAAGCCGCGCTTTACCTTGTTACAAGAGCAAAGAAATGAAAATAATAAGTATTAATTATTATATTTTTTTTTTTCACTCTCTGGAGTAGACATCGAACCCACTACCAGTCACGTTTACAGTCGCACACTTTTCCTTCTGCGCCACTCAAAGTGTTAATATACTTTAATATTATATGTAGCTTCACGCTTTTATACATGCATGAAGAACATGTAACTGTGTAAAGACTTCATTCTTTATTTTGAGCCCGAATTCGAAAGTTGCCATGAAAATAGTTTGAATACGTTCTGTTGGCCGAGTTGTAATCGAACCTACACCCAATCAGGCAGCCGTTATTCCATTGCGCTACGATAGGTCTCAATAAATAATGTAATTTCATTTTTATAAAACTTTTTTTCTTCTTATATAATTGTATAAGTAAATATTATAAATATATAATTTGCTTTTTATTATTTGGGTATAGGGATAGAAATCAATGAAAAAATATTCAAATATGACTAAACCATAATATTGGTCATTTGTTACAGGTATATCGTGCTACCAAAAGACTTCGAAAAGGGCTACAAAAATAATATCAAAAAAGATGAAAGCGAATACGAGTTCTACAAATAAGTGTTTAATTACAATTTTTGTCATAATAATATGAATAAAATTTACATAATTTTAATTGTTGTTTCATTACATTTGCGTAGGATATAAATAAAAGATTCCGTTTGTTTTCTTTCAAAATCTATATTTCATAACAGTTCTTATTTAACAATGTGATAATACGATATATTTGGCATACCTTAAGAAAATGATATACATGAGTAATTTTTTACATGGAAATGGCGGAAAGTTTTTGTGATGTAAAAATATTGGATTAACAACTGCTACTTATATACTTGGTCTTTTTTACAACACATTAAATAAAAACATTTTTACACATTGCGTGCTATGTCATTCATATATGAGTGCTAGTAACGTTGTCCTGGAGGCCATGGCACTCATATATAGTGCCAAGGTATGTGTCATACGTATTCGAATGCCAACAGGAGCATTTTATATGAAAATATTAGAATGTAGCCTCCCAGGTAATATTTTTATAAATAGCTGTGGCAAACATGTGTTAATTAACAAATTATTTTATTACTTATTTAAATAAATAGATACAACCAATTTTGTAAAAAAACCACATCACTTTAATTCCAAATTAATATTGAATCTCGTAGGATTAGAAAAGTTAATGGGAAGAAGTACTTTAATAATATTAAATGACATCAATATCATAAGACAATATCTGAAGAAGTTACATAATTATAATTATAACTAAACGTTTCCTTGTTAAATGTCGACAATAAAAATATAAAGTGCACAGTTTTTCTAAATAATATATAGGTTATTGGGTTTCGATACATCCGCATATTTTCGTCATAACATATGCATTGTTAAATGAAACTATTTTGACCGGATTAACAGCGTATATTTTAGTGTTTGGTAATACATTTTTGGAAACCCGACGTTTCGAACACTACAGTCCATGGTCACAGGTAGACTCACCTGTTAATTTTTTTTTTTTGTAACTTCACGCTGTAACCCGCATATAGCAGGGTAGGCAGAGGGAACCAGAGAACCTAGTGTTAAGACACTCCGTTCTCTTACAACAATTCCGTTCCCCACCTGTTAAAATAGTTTCATTTAATATGTGTAAAAATCGCGTTGTTTCTTCTACATAACCAAAAACCATATTAGAGTAATTTAATCTCGAGACTTCTAAGAGCAAAACTTAATATCGAAAAAGAGTGGTTATATAGAACAGTATCCGGTATCCATAAAATATTTTTTGTTCTTCATCTAATGTCAGATTTCTAAAATTTAAGCTAGGTCATTCTCTCAAACTTAATTATTTCTGTTTCACATTATAACATTTGTATTACAAAATCAGTGCATTACATGACTATATTTATATATAACACATCACTCGTGAATTATTTTAATAAATAACAAACAACAGGTGCAATATATGCTTACAACTATTCAGGCCACATTAAGGCACTTAAGTCTATCATAAAAATATTCACTTTGAAAAAAAAGTAAAATAGAGAGTTAAGTTCCCATTCAAGTTGCATAAAATTATTAATCTTTATTAATAAATATTAAAAGTTAAGTAAAGTTTATAATATTATAGAAAAATCGGTGCATTTAAAATGGTAGAACGTGTGAAGATTATTGCTTAGTGGATTCAAAATTTAAGGCAGTTTTTAGATTAAACGGTTTTTCTACCAAAATATGTATGCAAATATTTCGAATACATGATTTAAAGCCATTCGTCACAGTTATATAGCGTCTTTAAAATTATAGAGACCTAATCAAAAAACCATGATTTTAATTTTTTCCCACGAAACGAAAAAACTTAAGCCAACGATTTTTATCGGCTGTGATTAAAACAAGTATGTTAATTAAAATATTTCTTTTTTTCAAAAAAGTGAAATATACAAATGTTTATTTGATGTTTTCCAAAAATCGGTTTTTTAAAAATAGGTCACTATAATAAAGGTTCGATATGATTTGTTAGTACCGTAAGTTTATAACTTCTTAATAAGAGCACAAATATAATTAAGTACCTTATAATCAGATAACACTCAACCTGACTTCAACCTCAACACTATAAATATATAATAAAATTAATACTAAATTTAATTTTCTTCGAGAGCTGCACTAGTTTCTACAATAAGTCATCGTAGCATCTAAAATTCACTAACTACTCATTCATTTTATTTTATTTTATAACTCTTTATTGTACACACATAAAATAAATAAGATAGAAAATACACACAAGGATTAGATATACAATAGGCGACCTTATCGCTAAAATAGCGATCTCTTCCAGGCAACCTTAAGGCATAAGAAAGCGCAAATTAAAAATCAGGTAGGGTGTGAAAAATAAAGAAATAAAAATATTTAAACAAAAACAATAGCATACTTATAGATTTATTATAGCAAATACATAACTTATATACTACACAAATACATACATGTATACAACATATATACATACATACATATATACATACATACATATATACATACATACATATATACATACCATTATACATATAATTACATAACTAAACAGAAAGAGTAAAGTCACACAATTTGGCGTTGGCACAAATACAAATTCTCAAAGTGTCAAGTAATGACTCTTTAGTCGACGCTTAAAGGTTAAAAACGTTTTCGCATTTCTGATATCTAAGGGAAGGGAGTTCCATAGGCGGCACGCGGTAACCGTAAACGAGTTGCTATAAGAGGAAGAAGTATGTGACGGTATTTTTAGAATAAGGTGACGTTCAGAGCGAAGAGAACGCGGGTGCGCCCCGCCCAGAAACTCAAAACGTTCTTTAAGGTAGGGTGGAGAATTTGGATTGAACAGAATACAGTACAGAAGATGAAGTATGTGAGTATTCCTGCGAAGTCGGATCGGGAGCCACTTGAGTTTCTTGCGAAAATTGGAGATGTGATCATATTTACGTAAACCAAATATGAATCGTATACATACATTTTGGAGACGTTCAAGTTTATTTAATTGCTCCTCTCTCAAGTCGAGATAACAAAGGTCAGCATAATCAAGGATTGGTAGAAGCAGAGTATTTGCTAACGAAATTTTGGTTGGTATAGGGAGGAAATTACGTAAACGTTTAAATGATCCTAGCGACGCAAAGATCTTTCTACTTACCTCACTTACCTGAGAATTCCATGACCAATTATTGTCCAGGGTGATACCAAGGTTTTTTACTGAGTTACTATATGGAATAATATTATTATTGAGAAGGATTGCCGGTAAAGTAGATGTGTCAATCGTTGAAGTACGCTTAGCGCTGCCCCCTAAAATTAGCTGGGTTTTTTTTGAATTGAGTTGTAATCCAAACGATTTACTCCAGCAGCATATGTTCTCTAAGCTTTTATTGATATCATTAATGGCAGAGGGTAATTCCGATATTTTGGCCTGTTAATAAATCTCCAGATCGTCTGCATATAAATGGTAGAGAGAAGAAATGTGTTTAGAAATAGTATTTATAAATACAGAAAATAAAAGAGGAGACAACACGCCACCCTGTGGGACACCAGCTATAACAGGAGACCATTCGGAGTACGAATCTTGTATTCGCACACGTTGTCGGCGCCCAGACAGGTATTCAAGAAACCAGTCAATTACAGTAGGAGATATGTTAAGCGACCTTAAAGTAGCAATCATAATATCAAAGTCCACAGTGCCGAAGGCATTGCTGAAGTCCAATAGAACTAAGACTGTCACTTGTTGCATATCCATACCTTTGCGAATGTCGTCGGTTATCTTAACTAACGCTGTAGTCGTACTATGACCGGGACGGAAACCGGATTGTAGAGGATTTAAGAGATTATGGCAATAAAGGAACTGTGAGAGTTGCTGTTGAATTAAGCGCTCAAGGACTTTGGAAAGAAACGGGAGGATAGAAATTGGACGGAAATCAGAATGACTAACAGGATTATTCTTTTTAGGTAGTGGAATAATTTGAGCGTCTTTCCAAGTTGACGGAAATTTTTTTGATGTTATTGAGTTGTTAAATATGGATGTGATCACGGGATATATGATATCAAGGATAGGAACTATCATTTTACGACTAACACCATCAGCACCAACCGCATCAGATTTAATGGATAAAATTTTCTTTATTATTTTAAAACTTGACTTATTGAAGACGTCATATAAAGTGTTTGTCGTTTCATAAATTTTAAGCCTGATTGTAATAGAACAAGCAAAACGACAGACAAAATAAATTTTCCTTAATGGAACAATTGATCTTTTTTTTTTAATCTATGTATAGGCACACAGTCAAGATTTTTGTGACTTTTTCAAATTACATTGTATATTTTTTGGAATGCATTAATGAAAACATTTTCTTATGTTTAATTAATTTTAGCAACCATCTTAATATTAATAATTTATTTGTTAACCATCCAAGTAAATAGTAATTTTATCAAATTTCAATAGTAATACTGATTTTAATTTTATTTAATAGGCACTGTTACTGGCACTACGAAACGAATTCAATATTGTTAAAAATTGACTACAATAACATTGTAAACATTAATTAACATCATTGTAAAAATTCCAAATATAATAAATAATTTTTAATCTACGAAAGAATAAGTTGAATTAAAATATAATACTTTGTTTTAATAATTTTAAAATATAACTAACAAAAATAAGGTATTTACTTTTTTCAACGTTTTTTTTTTTTGCTTCACGCTGTATCCCGCACATAGCAGGATACACAGAGGGAACCAGAGAACCTAGTGTCGAGACACTCCGTTCTCTAGCATCAGCGTTTCCCATTTCCGTTTCAATGTTCTTGATGAAAAAAGATGTACTATATAAATTATGTACACAAATTATGAAATGAATTCAACTTATTCACCATAGTAACACAAATGGCATATAACAATGCAAATAGAAAATGGACGGGTTAGAAGACACGATTATTGAATTTAAATAATAAAGCTACATGATTATATCGAGACATAGTTTATAAGTACAAAGTAAAGGAATGGTAGCGGTGGAATGATTCTCACTGGGTTTCAAGAGGTATTATTAAATAGATATTACATATAAAAAATAATTCTAGTAAAGTAATTTATATAATTGTGATTCGAAAAGAATTTTATATAAGTTGCATGCAAAAGTCGTACTTAGATTATAGAATTAATCTGTAACTTTTCTTTTCTTTCGGTTGTCATTCTTTTTGATTCATACTTAGAAGTATTTCATAAATTAAAGACCTGAAATAAATTAATTATTTTAATGCAATGAAAATATTTCAACTTAAAATATGTATTAAGGCTAACGCGGCGCACTAAGCAGACAGTGTTTGAGGTTAAAAGCGATTGGTGGAGGGTTCGATTCCCATGTAGGGGAGTGATCATATTTATTTTCATTTCCCCATTCTGGTAAGTTAAAGTACGTAATCGAGTTCTGTCACTCCATTCGTAATGTTTCGAATTTGGGTGTCTATAACATATGAATGTAATATGTATGCATGTCGTGCTTACTTAGACGACAACGACGGCGGTTAGTGAAAAGTAGCGCATTGTAAATTACCGAACCAGTGAAATATTATTGCACACACTACAGTGCAACCAATTTCTACCAGACGTTACTTTTCAAGAGGCAGGTCAATCAATTTTTTATAACCTTGCAACAGATCGTGTGTCATAGGCAGCGGTAACTTGATGGAGATTCTCCTTTAGGAAGATTAAATAAAAACGTGCTTTTCGGGATTTTTTTTTTGGGATAAAAGCGAATCTAGCAAACTTTACAGATTTTTTACATATCTAAACTTGGTAAAAATAATTTTTTTAGTGAAAATAAATTATAAGCAACCGATTTTTTGGTATGTTCGTGTAGTCGAGCTGCATCTTTTCCGTGAACTCAAAACAGCAGTTGCACGATCGAACTCATTTTTTTACTTTTATCCTAAGAAAAATCCCGAACAAAATAGTTTTTTGGTTCTCTTGAAAGAGAATCCTCTGTCAACATCTAGGGCCTCGTTGACACATTTGCCTAGTTTTAGTATATAAAATAACAATGTATACGAAAAAACGAAAAAAATATTAAATAATATTCAGTATTTTCAATTTCCCACTCTGGCAACAAGGCAAAGTGCGGCGTCGAGTTCCGCCACTCAGCACGCAATGCATGAAATCGGCAGAAAGTGGGAAACGAAAATGTTAAAAGAGAACCGAGTGTCTCAACACTGTGCTCCCCGGTTCCCTCTGCTATCGCGTATACCGTGGTGGTCAGTCCGGGGTGAGGTCGGGGCGGGGCGCGGCGGCGGGCATGAGCGGCACGAGCAGCGCGGGCGGGCCGGCGCGCCGCAGGAACGGGTGCTGCAGCAGTCGCACGGCCGAGTGCCGCTGCGCCGGGTCGCGCACCAGCGCGCACTCCAGGAACGCGACCAGGTCCGGCGGGCAGCGCCCCCCGCCGCCCCCCACGCCGCGCGGACGCGGGGGCGGCATGTCGCGGATACGCCGCATCGCCTGCGACACACGCATTTGTCTGAATATTACTTTTGTTACATTTTATCAGTGTTGTCAGCGGCAGATTGTTAAATATAATAATGATACAGACCAAAAACTTCTCAGTATGCAGGGACGGACGGAAAGAGGAACGTGAACCTAGTACTTAAAACGAAACCTCCCCAGCTTCACAGAAAATGTATAATGCTAAACAATATTTATTTACAACTAACTAATACTTAAGGAAAATTGTACACTTGTATTCTGAAACCTTATTTCTTTCTCTACTCACTTCGTATTAACTAAAATATAGAAAATACATAAAAAGAAATTACTAATTTAAATATTTATACCTGTAATGGTGGCTCGTTGAAAAAAGGTGGTTCTCCATCCACCATCTCAATCAACATGATGCCGAGCGACCAGATGTCCACTTCCGGCCCGTAAGGCAACCGTGACACTACTTCCGGTGACATCCAATACGGCGTGCCCACTAAAGATTTCCGCTTTGGTAGTTCCTAAAAATATATTAAAAGTCATTTATATAGTGTATGTAAAGAAAAAATTTCATGCTCTATTATTATTATTATTTATGAAAGTTACGCAAATGTCATAGTTTTCATGGAGAAGAAATGCACAAGTAAATATGTTTCATAAAAATGCATTGAAAATACACTGCACACACCATATGTGTGTATTAAAACTCATACACTTTTATAAACCTTCTAAAACAACACATACTTTAGTATCCCACTGATAAGTTTTACTACATAAAATAAATTATTTATATGAATCATATTAAAAAAAAAACAAAATTTATACTTATTGAATAGGCTATTATTAAAGCATTCAATAAAAATATAGTTATGTCGCACCTGTGATACTTGAGCACAAAATCCAAAATCAGATAGTTTTACCCTTCCATCTGCAGTCATGAGTATTGAATCTGATTTTATGTCTCGATGAATAACTCCTTGGCCGTGTAGATATGCCAATGCCTAAAAATATTTAAAACCTTAAATAAACAACAATAGAAAAATGCGACAGGTTGTGGGATCGATTCCCACTCCAGGAAATGTAAAATTTAGTATTTTCATTTCTTAGGTTTGGTAACAAGGCAAAGCGTGGCGTTGAGTTCGCCCATTACCAATACGCTATGCCTCACTCGGCGGAAAGTGGGGAACGGAAATTGTTGAAAGAGAATGGAGTGTCTTATCATTTTCTCTGGGGTTCTCTGGTTCCTCTGCCTACCCTGCTATATGCGGGTGAAGTTAAAAAAAAAAAAGTTCAATATTCTAATTATGAACTTAAAGCATTTCAAAAAAGATGTGAAAGAACTTATATATTAATTAATGATTAATAAAGTAAAGGAATTAACTCTTATTATATGCTCTATTTTACTGTTATATCATGAAATTTTTTTTTGCAATAATTACATAATATTTTTTTTATAAAATTTACCACTTTCGGATATTTTTATTTAATACATGTCATGGTTATGACAGTGGCGCGGGGTGCAAATTTTAATAAGGTAAGCCGGTACATAGAGGTAAGCCAGTATATGTGGATGACGGTATAGGGTGTTAAATTTTTCTGTCATCTTCAAATTCTACTGGCGACCTTTTTTTAGTTCTTATTCATCTCATAGTTTTGTTGAGCTGGTGTTTTTTATTTGCAATATTTTTTCAATCTCGTTTTTGTGTACCTATTTATTGTAATTTACAAAAGATAAGCCGGTGACAGTCGTGTTATGTGGACGCCATTGGTATATAGCAAGTTGAGTGACAAATGAGAACAATATTAATTATAAATAAATAGTTTACAATTAAAATTATACTCAATTATCAAAGGCAGGGGCAGATGGGGTAGATAGAGATAGATGTAGATATATGTAACCTTGAGACACTGCTTGCAGACGGTGGCGATCTGGTCGGGGTCCATGCGCGCGCGCGTGACTATCTGCGTGAGCGACGCGCCCGCCATGTACTCCATCACCACCCACAGCTCGTCGCCCACCAGGTACGACGCGTGCATCTCCACGATGTTGGGGTGCGGGTAGTCGCGCATTATTACCTGTCGACACCACCATATATGTACTAGTGTCCCCATACATCGCCTAAACACAGCGCGTTGCAAAAAAAGTATATTAAATTAATAAAATACTTATATATTAAGTGTCATTATATATGTATATTTCTAAAAGCAATTATATGACACTTTATATAAATATTTTATTAATTTAATATACTTTTTGTGCATCATTTTTAAAAAAATATAATTATAATATTGTGCAATAGATGTAATTATTTAAAAAATATATTAGATAGAAGGAGTGCACCTTCTCTATATTAATTATAATTGTGCCAAATTTCATTCTGCTTTCGTAAAAAGGGTACAAATGTCTTTCTTCACATAATACAATATATATATATAACATAGATAACGCTATCGTAGTGCGATGTGACTCTGTGAGCGTTTGATCACAACCACGATGCATGTGGGTTCAAACCCTATACGTTGTACCACTCAATACACAATGTCTTGAAAATTGGACAGAAAATAAAGAACGGAATATTTTAACTAAAAGTGTACCTATCTTTATAATAAGCGCAAAAAAGCGTATCGCTGTAAGAAAAGTAACAAATATGGATAAACAAAAAACATACTTACAACTTCATTGAACAATAGCTCTCGTCTATGTTGTTTTCTGAGGTTCATCATCTTGACGGCAACCCTCCGTCGCGTCCGCGTGTCCGTCGCCGCGCAGACCACGCCCGTACTGCCTTTACCGATTTTACTGAATCCAGTCAATGTTTCCCGGGGATCGCCTTCACTCACCACTAAACGTAAGGCGGCACGGAACTAAATGAATAAAATAATAAATACATTGTTATCATTACGCGAACTTTGTTAAGTATAAAATGGTAAAAATTGTTAAGGTATTTTTTTCTTTTGCTTCAAGTTGTAGCCCGCACATAGCAGGGTAGGCAGAGACAACCAGAGAACCGAGCGTTAAAACACTTCGTTCTCTTTCAATATTTCCGTTTTTTTAAGGTGTTTATAATATAATTATTCTGCATATAATGTAGTTTAGTATGATCTATGACTATGACTACTACCACTTTAGTCACTTTAAAAAAAAACTTAACATATTGAAAAATCAAAGACATTTCGTCATACCACCAAAAATACTTAACACTTATTTCTTTAAATCAACCAACAGGGAAAGTAGTGAAGGTGGATTCAAGACAAAGTATATAATTTCATAAAATTATATTAATTACACTTAACGATCTGGTAACTCATAGAAGTGAAGGTTGCATTACATTCCTGTACGAGACCATAGAAATAATACCTAGTTCAAATGTTAATATAAAAAATCACTCCATAGACTTAAGGCAACTTATTGAGACATAATATGAAATAAATTTCTTGTCACATTAATATAATAATCTAAAGCGATCTAACCATCGATATACTTTTTTTTTTATTTTCTTCAAATTTATTGTCGTTATATTCACTACAAATTATAATTTCACGTTTAAAATCCATCTAGGTTATAATTTTCTGGAACTAAAAACATGTAAATATGTTAAGTGTACATATTATCAAAGGGCGAGGTAAGGATCAACGAGGTCGTGTGCTACATCCCAAAGCGATTTACATAAAGAAGGTATCCAGGACAGTGTCACAGAGCGAATAAATAACTATTTGCTTGCTACACGTAACTCTAGTCACGTAAGAAAGTGAACATTTTCCTTTTTTGGCGTTTAAACTGATACTTAATTTTTTTTTTTTTTTATAACAAAAAAAGTGGAGTCTAATACCTTTATAAATATTTCTTTATACTGTTTAAAGCCTTATTTTGTATTTAAAAATGCCTAAAACTCATTTAAAACGTAAACATGTTTGCAAAAAATGTTTCAATATAAATGCATTTAAGCCATAACTTTGTTTCCGAGAGGCGTGGGTTCAAATAAATTTTAAATTATCTCTTGGCCTGTTTATAGTATCACTAAGATAATATATTTTTATATTATGATACACTTATGACGCGTCATCGTCATATTTCATCGCATATTTATTCATGTAAAAAGTAGTATTTGTCATATGTGAACTCACATTAATTACAAAAATGTAAATATTACTCATCTTTTTTGAGATAAAATGTATGGAGTCATATAGTAACTTTACAGTAATGCAATAAAAAATATATTTTAATATGATTATTGTAGTATAATGTCTAATTGGTTACTATATTTAATTGTTTATTCAAAACATCATTAGAAAGACGTCAAAAATTAAAGATAAATTTGTTATCTGTTAACTTTTTCTTTTATCATCAATATGTCCCATTAGTACCACATTTCAAATTGACCATAATGTTATTCTTGGATAGAAGACATTAAGTATTTTTGATAATTTAAAGTGCTAAATCATATGCATAGCAAACCAAAAAAAATGCTTTAAAATACCAAAAATTATTATAAATAGCCTTCTCTCTCTTGCCACACTATAATTCTAAGAAACAATCTATGGGTAGCAGAAATTCTAAAAATCTCTCTAATGAGAACAACAAAAATAAGTAGTAATAATTTCCATGCAGCTGGATAAAAATGGCTTGCTTAAATTAAAAATAGCATGGCTTATTGGTGAGATGAGAATGCTTGGACAGTTTTCAAGGGTCGCTTGTTCGAGTCTAACATTCAAATTTTGATATGTTTCAAAAGACATTAAGTAATTAATATAGGTATTAAAAACTATTTATTAAGTTTTACAGTTTCAGCAAAAACTAAATGCTATACCATAAACATATTTTGTAATTGAATTGACAGCCCACATAGGTTTAACATATTCAAATATTACTAGAATAGGTGACCTCAACTTTTTTACCTGTCTGCTTCATGTGGGATGCCCCTTATATGAAATTGCATGCATAAATCAGTTATATATCTAAATTAATATAGACGAATAAAATAGTTATAATGAATAATGAATATCATTTGTAATAAATATAAAATAAAACTACTGGATACTAATACTATAATAATTACTAGAGTACAATTTAAAAGAGTATTTACCTGTTCATGTGTTAGTCTTAATTCATGCTTGGATTCAGTGATGGGCACATGTGTAGGAGGTGGACCAGGTTGTTGCCGCGCTGAGTAAATATCACCTACAAATTTATTATGTTAAAATATTTTTATATGTAACAAACAACAATATCAACTTTATTTAATATATATTATCTTGGTCTAGTACTTTTTAAAAATAGATATTTTTTAAGTAATAACTGATGCTATTTACAATTAATATAACTGACAATATTTTTGATTTCAATAAAGTAATGGTCATAATTTGTATATATATATATAACTTACCCAGATTGTTATTTCCATTCATTCCATGTCCTTGAACCATAGATTGAGGTGGATGGTTGTGGTATGGCAAATTGGCATTGGCATTCTGAATGTTTTGATATGTCATAGCTGCTAATTGATTATCATTTATTTCTGTTATAGGTCGCACTGTTGCTTCATGGGATTGTGCCCATTCCACAGGAGAATCAGAAATAGGCTTGTTTAATGCATAATTACTATGCTCTCGCCTTAGGCTAGGATATTGCTGAGGAGCTGGTGGAACCGGAGGTGACTCTTCAGGAACTGATGGTGGAATGTTAGGTTGATTTCGAAGGTCTCTCCTTATTCTTGGTGGGCTTGTGCTTCTAAGTGAATTTGACCTTGCTACATTAGAAGTTTTTGGTAAGATAACTCCATTCTGTATTGGCTGACAAGTTGGATTTGTGGACACTGGTCTAGATACAGAGGCAATAGAGATAGTCCTGTGGTCACCCCTCACTATTGTTTTTAAGTCCAATATTTCTGTTGGTGTAATCTCTGAAGGATCTACTAAAGGTAGAGGCCTGTTTGTTGATTTTAAAACCTATAAAAATAGTCAACATGTAAGTATTATTTACACTCAATTTGAGATAATATTAAAAAAATATAGTTTATAGTGAGAATAAAATAGTCTCACTTATGAATACTTTTATTTTTACTGATACTTTATGTCTTACCTGGTTATTACCCACAAGGGAAGCCCATTGCAGTGGTAGTCCAACAAACTTTCCTTCTCTTTTATCAAAGCCAGTGTGCACTCTATGCTCAAAATTACTTGGTGGAGAAATCAAGGGCTTCTTTTTTTTCTTGGAAAACATCATGCAGTAGAATTTTCTAAAATAAATATTTTTTCAATCATAACAATATAAATGTTCACATATTTTTTTATTTCTCACAGTGCCAAATTGAATTAAATGTTTACACACAATACAGAATTAAATCACAAGTGAATTGAGAAAGTGTATATCACTAAGTTAAGGTAAAAGCTAAAACTTTAAACGACAAGTACATCCGATGGAAAGCGAGTGTAAAACTGAGTACTATGAATAATTATTAGCACAGGTAGTCTATGCGTACACGCTCTATAGAAAGTTTAAGGTATATAGAAAAAATGTTTAAACTAGTAAGTACCTTGTGTCAACTCAAACACCTTATTAATTTAATTTCACTCTCATGGAATTCTGTGTAGCCATGCCCAATACTATTTTAACAAAATATTGAAAATATCCGAAACATCAGTTACGTATATACAACTTAATTATTTACACAATAATAAGTCATGGAATAATTCAGATTAATTGCAATCTGTTTAAACTTTTGTTTAAAAACACATCACCTCACCTACATGAGTACCACACAAAACTATTAGTAATCTCATGAATGCGTTTGAGAATAGCAATAAAATATACTAAACATAGATAATAATGTTACCAGTACCCAAAAAGGCATTAGCAACTTCAACTCAAAATGATTGCTTAGACAAAAAATTACACGTTAACATTTCTAAATTTTACTACTTTAATATAAATTAATTTTATCGATACTTATAAATTAAGTAACCTTGCAAATTCCCGTTGAATTTGATTATACTTAACTTTATATTTAAGCTTTTGTAATTCTACTAGTAGCTGACTTCATTCTATTTTTGATTAAAATAATCACATTTATTTCCTTAATCTCTTTTGTTACTTTTCATCTTCACTATATATTCCCAAAAATATTAGAAACTTCAAATAATTTTGTACATTATACGATATGATATGACAAAAAAAAATATGACATGATTTATTTTATCTATATAATAGTACTATATGGTAATAATTACTATATACGGAGAGCAATCAACATTTTCGGTAAATTTGTATACTAAGTTTAAATCATTTCCAATTAAAATATATTAAAATGAAAGAAAAACGTCATAAAAGAAAACATAAAAAGTCTCTTAGTTCAGAATGTAAACGTGAAGAAAAGAGACGGGACAAACGAAGAAATGTAAATAAGTATATATTTATAAAACAGCTTGCTTGATGCAAACTTCGTCTAAATGTTTATGTTTAATGCTTATTTTCAATTTTCAGTCTTCGGATAGTTCTGATTCAGATGATTGGGTGGAGAAAAAGACAGAATCAAAAAGTACATCTCGTGATGAATGGATGTCGATGACAGGAATTATGAAAACCTACACAAAAGATGATATAAGATCAAAAAAAGAAATAAAAGAGAAAAATCATATTGATTCATATAACCCGGCAACAAGCAGTAGAGAACTCAATCCTTATTGGAAAGATGGTGGTTCTGGCGTACCACAAACATCAGAGAGTTTCAGAAAATCAAAACAGTTTTTAAAACCCTCAAATGATGACGACTTCTATGCATCCACCAGAATAGATCACAAAAAAGAAATATCAAAAAATAAATATTCAAGTACTAGCAAATCATTTAATTGGCGTAAAAATACAGAGGACAATAAAAAATATATTAAACAGGACATGTCAGATAGTTTCACTGAAGCCTCTCAAAGTGTTAGTACAGCATCTCCAAACTTGAGTGAAACAAAAAGTGTAAAATCGAAAACCAGAGAAACTAGCTTATATTTGTCTGATGAGAAGATGAATAAACTGGGTGCAAAAATTGTGAAGGCTGAAATTCTTGGAGATATGAAGTTAGTTGAAGAATTAAAAGCTAAGTTAGAAGCTGCTCGAGAATATAGAAAAAATAATCCAGATGCTGGAAAAGAAGATGATGATAATAGAGTATTGCTAATGTCCACTTCAAGTAAAGGAAATTATAGACCTCTAGTAAATAATTCAGAAAAATTGGAAAACAGAGGAGAGAAACGAAAAACACAAACCCATGATGATAGTGGAAGGATTAAATACTTTGGCAATGATAATAAGTACGATTTGGCTCAAATGGTTTGTATATTTATATAATGTAATTTTGTCAATAGGTAATGAAAAAGTACATATTAAAAAAAACATACTGATTTCTACTTTGGTTATAGATCAATATGTTTTATTAATATTTTGTCATGGCTTTTTAGATGCTAACTGTATCGATTGAAAGCTATAACAATTTTTTTCCTACATAGCAGTGTGACAGAGTCTAGAGTTAAGAGACTGTTCTCTGTTATCAGTTCAAAATTGGCATTGATTGTGAATTGAAATATTGTAAATTAATACACTACTATATTAGAAAGCATATTCATTAATTTGTGAAATTTAATATATGATAATTGATCATTGATCATTACAAACATGTACTATTACAGTTTCAAGAAGAAAAATATGGTTCAAATTATAATGAGGATGCTGAGTTAGCAAAGGCTGCAGGTAAAAGCAAAAATCCAAATGATGATCTTGCAGATATATTTTTGGACAATATATCAAAGAATAAAAATGATGCTAGCGAGAGTGAAAAAGAAAAACAAAGAGCCATACAACAAAATATAAAATTAGAAAAATCATTAGAAGGGTGTAATTATTGCTTTGACTCCCGAAAAATGCTGAAGCATCTTGTAATAAGTTGTGGTAATAGAGTTTATATGGCATTGCCTGATACAAAATCACTTGTAAAAGGACATTGTATTCTAACCACAATACAGCATTCCAGTTGTGTAACAAATGTAGATGAGGATATATGGGAAGAAATAATGGTAAGATAATATTATGTTTTTTGTATTTGTTTAACAGTGTAAATATGAAAAAGAATAAAATAAGTAATTCATTTCTTTTTTTACTTCTAGAATTATAGAAAAATGATAACACAATTCTTCAACTCTCAAGATAAAGATGTGATATTTTATGAAACTGCTATAAAATTAAATAGATTTCCTCACATGGTCATCAATTGTGTGCCATTACCAAGAGATGTTGGGGATATGGCATCAATTTATTTTAAAAAAGCTTTATTAGAATGTGAAGGTGAATGGGCAATGAATAAAAAAGTAGTTGACTTAAAAGGAAAAAATATTAGAAGATGTATTCCTAAGGGTTTGCCCTATTTTTGGATAGACTTTGGTATGGAACCAGGTTTTGCTCATGTCATAGAAGATTTGAATCTATTTTCCAAAACTTTTGCTGAGGTAAATGTTACTTATATAAAAGGCTTAACATTAATTGTTTTTATTACACCCAATTAATACATCAATCACATTCAATACTTTTAAATGCACAAATAAATGTATTATTTGTCCTCTTATTTCAGGAAATTGTTGGTGGTATGTTGGACTTAGATCACACAATTTGGAAAAATTCACAAAAAGAATATGGAGATGCACAGAGAAAAAAAGTGATTGAATTCATGAAAGACTGGAAGCCTTTTGAGCGATCAATGAATATTTGATATTAATAAATATCTTAGTAATGTAAATATTGTGAATACTCTGTATAAAGATAAGGATCAATGTTACAAAGATTAAACCATTTATTAATTTCACTACCATATTATGTATCATTCTTATAGAATTATAAGTTGAAATAAATTTAATTCAATATTTCCATATTTAAATTTACAACACAAAAATAAGACAATTTAATGATTTTAAAAATATTTATTGTGATTGTGCTTCCTGATCTTCTTTTAACATATCTGCTATTAATTTTTGTCTCTCAGCAGCTTGTCGCATTTTAGTTAACACTATTGATTCATAATCCCTATCAGACACTAAAGAACCTACATGTTCAGCTTTTTTAGTTGTTAATATTGGTCTATCATTAAGCCATTTCAATGTAAGAGGATTTTCAGGAAGTCCTGTAACAATTGATATAAGATGTATTTAGTACCTTATATACTTTTACTACAAAGTTTCAAACAAGATTTTATGATAATAATAACAAAATCTTTAAAAATTGTTTTTGTAATGATAATTTAATTCACCATACCTTTTTCAAATTCTAATGCCATTTCAGAGGCCTCTTTAGAGGAATATTCAACCAAAGCACTGCCTTTCTTTTTTGATGATATTATTAGTGCTACTATACCACCATATTTTTTAAGAAATCTATTCAAATTTTCTTCATTATATCCACCATTTAATGGGTCATTTTTTTCTGCTTTCCAGTTTATTTTTATCCTATTCAAACTAGAGTCCCATATAGGTGTTTTTAGATTATTTAATGTCCTTTTAATTTCTTCTTTCATTCTTAGTTGTTCCTCTTGAAGTAGTCTGTTCCCTTCTTTTTGTAATCGTTGAATTTCAGCAGCCAATTTTTGTTCATCAGTTAAATTTGTGGTTGATCCACTAGAAGAGGCTTCTCGTTCTCGCCTTTCTAAGTCTTCTATTAACTTTTTTCTTTTACTGTCTAATTCTTGATGACGAAGTTTGGCTGCTTCTTTTGCTCGTAATACTTTGTCATAAGCAGCACGAGCCGCTTTGTCTGTTAATATTTCTAAAGCTTGGGATAATACATGAAATGTTTCTGCAGCTTTTGGATCGTCAGGATTTTTATCTGGATGGCATTGCAATGCTTTTTTACGATATGCTTTCTTAATCTGTAAATATAAACAGATTTTAAATAAGCTGTTAATAGAAGTAACATATCGAATATGTAAAAGAGGCTAAATGTTTAGAATATGAAAGTTCCAAATTTTAAAGTCATATAAAGTATTAAATCATTACCTCAGATTCCGAAGATGTTATTGATATATCGAGTAAACCATATAAGTCTAAATCTGTTACGTTTGTTTTTGCCATTTTGTTACTCTTATATAAAATTATAGAATTTATATGACCACTACACTAACTTATTTCGTAAATATTACTGAAGTATATAATGATGGCATGTGTGTCAGTAACTCTTTAAAATTAT
Source organism: Philaethria dido (assembly GCA_033558755.1). Classification (NCBI taxonomy): domain Eukaryota; kingdom Metazoa; phylum Arthropoda; class Insecta; order Lepidoptera; family Nymphalidae; genus Philaethria; species Philaethria dido. Next base: position 590,382 of record JAKGSA010000155.1, read on the forward strand.
AATTTTATTAATATAATTACTATAATTTATTTAATAATATAATAAATTTTACTGTAAATAAATAAGTTTATGTAAATGTTTTCTGTCACAAATCACTCATAATAATATAATGTCAAAACAAATAGGTTATTGTAAGTTGCATCTATTTTTATTTCAGTTAAGGTTGCCTGTCCAAAAAGTATTTTGCACCTTTAATTAATTTCAATAGTTTTAGTTAGGAAATTTATTTCTTTAAAGGTAAATACTTTTTCTATATTCTCAGTTCAGCCAAGAAGTTGTTGTAAAAAATTATATAAAATATGTTTGAATGTCGTTTGTTCAATTGTTTTTATTGGTGTTTCAAAGTTGCTTATTCTTTATATGATAAACTTTTAATTTAGTGATAAAAAATGATTTCGTTATTCTTTGAAATCAAAAACAAGTTTTGTGTATCAATAATTACAATTATAATTAAAATTTATTTATATCGACGAAATCATTTGTAAATGTACAAATGTATATACTTGAGGTGTGAATGTTTCAGGTAAATAGAGAATGGGAAATGTAAGTAGACGCAGTATGGGGTCAATAGAAACGTCGCAAGGGATTGACAGAATAGAAAACTTATTATGCAGTCTATAATTAATACACAAAATATAGAAATATTCTTTACCATGTTGCCAGTATATATTGGTATATATGTTATAACTTGAATCTGTATTTATTCTTCTATATTATCTACATTGAATGCTGTCATAAAAATTGATATTGACAATTGACATTATGTATTTTGATATGGGAATTGTGTAAATGAAGAATATTTTTACAAGTTACTACTGAATAAAATCAAGCTTTTTATTATTATTAAAGTGACGAATAATAATAAAAAATGATAACTAAACATATACGTATGGCAATATTTATTATTATGAGTATTGTTGTTTTTTACTTGATAACCTCAATTGTGACTTAAATTGAATCTTATTTATTTTTAAGGATATGTATCTGTCAGAAATGCTCTATCTTTTTATCGGAATAATTCAACAGCACCAAAGCCAGAATCAATACAGCCTAAAGAGAGTGAGTTAACATAGCTTTAAAATAATGATACAAATTTCATATATGAATCATAATTTGATAATTAACATTATAATTCTTGTATATTTTTCTATTTTTAGCAAAAACTGCAATTCAGAGTAACCCCCTTGATCATCCAGATTATTTTCAAATACATAATCTCTTTACCGTGAAAGATTTATTTGATTCAAGAGTGCACTATGGCCATAAAGAGGGATCTCTTAATGAATTTATGGTACCTTATATATATGGTTCAAGACAAGGTCATTTAATTTTTGATTTAGATATTACAGCTGAACATTTAAGAAAAGCTTTAAATTTCACTGCACATGTAGCATATAGAGGTGGTATTATTTGTTTTTTTAATAGAAATGCATTAAATGCTCGTTTGGTAGAAAAAACAGCACAAGAGTGTGGAGAGTATGCCCATACAAGATTCTGGAGAGGAGGTATCTTTACAAATGCAAATCATCAATTTGGAGCAGTTACAAGGTTACCTGATCTTTGTATATTTTTGAACACTCAAAATAATATTCTAAACGTACATACAGCAGTCAGAGATAGTGCTAAAATGTTAATTCCCACTATTGGCATAGTTGACTCTAATTGTAATCCTAACTTGATTACATACCCTATCCCAGGTAATGACGACACTCCTGTAGCAATTGAACTATACTGTAAACTTTTTAAAGCTGCTATTCTTAGGGGAAAGGAGGCAAGAATGAAATTTTTACAAGATAATAACTAGATAAAACCTTTTATTTAGTAGAATCTGTACAATCGTTAAAATGTTTTATAAACAACAACAATATATAGTTAATTACTAAATAAATAATTGTCTCTCATATTGTTGTTTTCTTTACTTAAATGGCACTTTTATAAATTGTGATAGTAATACATGTAAAGCTTGGTTACATTATACTTTTATAGTATTTTAAGATAAAATCAAAATAAATTTATATTAATAAATTTTTGATTTGTTAATATTTAATGTGTAAAATTATTACTATATGAATATTATTATTTATATTAGTCTAAAAATATATAATAAATATTGCAGTTAATATACTAAAGTTGTAAGAGTATTATTAAAATTCATTTATTAAAATACAATGGAGAGTCTAAAATATATAATTCAAAAGTTATTCAATGAGAACTCATGAACAAATGAAATTGACATTTTCAATAACATATATTGATGTAGGTGACTGTTAAGCATTATTCTAATCAAATCACATACATTTTCTTAAGGAAACTTCATGAAGTTATTTTTACTGCAATAACTATCTATATGTGTGATGAATATTCTTAAGACAGCCAGCTTTGATTATTATAAATGTAGTAAATTTATGCTCTATTTATTTATTTATGAGAAATTTTAAGCTAGTGATATTTTGTGTTTATTAAACTTGAATATAATATTTTTTGTATTTACAATTAAAAATTATTACTTTACATATTTGGCATGTTCATACAATTAGCCTAGAAGAACTTTTCTCATCATTTGTGCAGGGGCATTGCTGTCCACCTCACGACTCTCCCAGCTACCAGTGATACATTTCGAGCTGCAAAGATACTGTAGAAGCGGAATCCTGTACCTTCCACAGAAATCGACGAACTTTATATGTTCAACACGATTGTCGAAAAATACACCTGAAAAAAGATGTAACGACTTTCAATTATAAGCATTAAGTTAATTATCCATACATTTAAGAAGTATAGAAAAAAAATTATGTGCATAAAAGATTTTCATAAAAAATATTACTTGATTCAGTGTACATATCAGTAAGAAAAGCGAAAAACATCCTGATTTTTTATTGTTTGTCTATTAATTTTCCGTCAACCACTCTTAAACTACTGCATGGAATTAAATGAATTTTGGCATGTTAATAGCATATAGCAACATATATGATGGATGCTGTTCTGGTAGTGAAATGCAGTTCTACCGAGAATAATAAAATTCAGATAAATATTCTCAACTGGTAAATATAGTAAGGAACCATCACGCTATCATTATATAATATGGTACCGGTTGTGTTGTGTAGGACTTAACATAGATGGCATTGAAATTCTGCTAAGTCCTGCTAAGTAATACGAAATAACCAAAAATAGTGTTCATGAAGTTAAACATTACATATAGTATGTACATTAAAATAATAATATTTAAACGAAATATAAAGTATGAACAAAATCGTGCGCATACCTAGTATTGTATAAACAAATAGACAACTGATTTGTACTATAATTTAAAAAGTGGCTTAGCAAATTTTAATCATTTTGTTAATTAGAATAAAAATATAATTCAAATAAAATACACAATTAATATTTATTCAACACGTTGAAATATTTATTTAACAATTAAATAATTTATTTAACTAAACTACAGAGATAAAATATCTTTGTTTATCTCTGTAGTTTAGTTTTAAGAATAATAAAATAGATATTACACTTTACCTTTACATTTAGGGTTGACGCAACATTGTGCCGATTTTAAATATTTGATTAAAGTTGCTGGAACATCACCCATGTTAATAGGAATGCTGTGTAATTTGATGGTACGGGCGGCTAGCTCCAGAAGCGATGCTGGTTGTAATGTCATATCCCTTATAAATCTCACCACAAGAGGATTATCACGTAGACTCAACTACAACAGAAGTTTTTAGATAGAAAATTTATATTATTTTTAAATACATGCCATACAAAATAAAATCTACCAGGTTCAGTGACTGACATTGGGGAGGCCCGAGAAAATAAAATAATACAAGTTACAATAATACCTTTTAATATAAGCCGATGTCTACGTTGCAAAGTTCAAATTAAATACCTATATGGTTGTAAGTACTAATTATAAGTATGATTAAATCGCAACACCATTGAATATTAACAATACAAATATAGACTTTAGTCTATATTTATAAATTGCTCAATATTATAATTTGCATAGTGTTAAACGTTAGCGAGTACATTTTTAAAGCTATTTTAATAAATAGAACAATGGCTTATGGCTTCGTTGCGAAATTGCTATTTTCCTGTCCATTGATACTGTCGTCCCTTCTATATAAAGTAAGACTATAAATAGATCTTCACTAGGCCATGTAACAATCGATTTGTAGGTACATTAAATTCCCCTTAAGCTCACATAGACAATATATTTTTAAACTTTTTACCTTCATTATCATTATACCAAAAATTGTCGGGAAGTGTTCTTAAAATATTAGGTAAAATTATATTAGGTATTTATTGAACTACCTTCATATTAAACTTATAATGACACGACTTCTGCAAAATGAAGTTGAGTTTTTGAAGCAATTGCTTAACAATGACAAAGTGACCTGCCGTAAATGTTAGCAAGTGTATCACTCATATTTTTAATAATATTAGCTGGGGAAGAAAGCCTCCATATGCGTAGCAGGGCGTGGCCACTAGTAGGTAACTATGAATATAATTATAATAATACTAACCTCTGTTAAACATTTTAATTTTATAATTTGTGTCGGTAACGTCTTCAGTTTATTTTGATGTATTAGTAGAGATCTAAGTTGTTTAAGGTTTGCAATACTTGTCGGCAGTTGTTCTATGTGGTTGTTGCTCAAAACTAAGGCTTGTAGTGATGTTAACGCCCCAACAGATTCGGGAACATCAATTATTTGGTTTCCTCCCATGGACAAAATTTGCAAGCTTTAAAAAATATAAATAATTAGAACATGCATTTAAGGAACTTATATTAATGTAAACTAAATTGACAGCACCCTCTAAACACTCATTTTATTTTGTATAAGCTCGAATACAATGTTTAAATATTTAATTGGAACCTTATTTAACAAAATAACGTCTAAAAACTGATTAAACTAAGCACTAAGACCGCATGACAGTATTTCAGCAGTAGTTTAGAGTTTTCAAAATCATTTTTTATCCGTCGAAAACGGTTAAATTACGTTATACAACAAGCGGTCTTTTTTTTAAAATATTCAACGTAGCAAACATTTCAGCAGACATGTATTCATGTAGGTCAAGGCCAGTTTTAATTAGTAGCACAATTTCTTTTTGTAGATAAACTAAAGAGTGTGTGCGTTATTTTTACAAAAATATTAGGCGTTTACGATATTTAACTAAGCAAAACAAATATCGACATGTTCCGCCGATTCGTCAATCATCGTTGATTTCGCCACCCAACATTGCAAAAATTGGAGAAAAGGGTATATTAATAAAATTTACTCTCTCTCTAACAATTAATAACAACCCACCAGCTTTCATTACATATATTTCAACTGCGCCATTATATACGAGTAATAGCTAGTTTTCTATAAAAATCAAATAGCAAACCAAAAAGATATTTTTTTGATATTAAACATTAAATATTCTGGTTTTTTTCGTCTCTATTTCACATAGTAAAATAGTGGTCAACTTTTGTCAAATTTCATCAGTATCAGGAGGCAATCCCGAGGATACATTTCTATTCATTTTAATTATAAACGTAGTTCTTCATACATATTGCACCAATATTTTTTATTATACTAGAAAATATGCGTCAAATACTTATTAACTTTATAGTATCATAAAATATGAATTGCTGTAATAAATTAATAATAAATTTAGATATTAAAAAGTTTGTATAAGTGCCGAACTTGAAGTGCCTTTATTGTGGGAACGGCTTTAACAGTTTTTCCTGTTTATATCTCTGTTAAAAGATAAATCTCGATTTATTATCTTCAAACATTTGAACATGTTGTTAATGCGTGTCTTTGTTTGTACTCAGGAAATCCTCGACAAAACCCGCAACTTCCACCAAGAAATCAAAGTACTATAGAGTTGGAGATCGAAACAAGTAAGCCATTATGGTCTTGCCATTTAGGTACTTCAATATGATATTATTAGTTACTTTATGCATGATCTTACATTTAGTTCCAAGTTATTTTGAAATAATTTTGGGTGATAATTCGTCTTACTATAATTTCGTATAACTAATTTTTATACTTTTTTTTCGATATTAATCATGCCGAAGAGTTACTGTATCCAATAATGCGGAATAAATATACTTTAGTAATTTTAGGTAAGCTATATTTACTTCAAAGATAACGTAACATGTTTTTTTACTTCATAATTTTGCACAATCATCTGATATACTTATAGTAAACATAAAAATATAATGACTGGAGATAATATTAACACGAGAAGAATAATAAAAGCGTATATCGTATAAACAGTTACAAAGCATATAAACTTTTAAAAGAATATAAACGATGTTCGTTATTGTATTTTACACAAATGTAATGTGCGCTTACGCACTATCAAAATCCTGCGTTTCTTATATTGCACACATATTTACAATGCACATGTTTATCATATGGATGGTATAATATTCTTTTCTAAATTAATAAAATTTTATTCAAACCAAATTATTTGAATATTAATGGCGCCACATTATTTTTGTATAGAATAAAAACTTAGCAGCTTCACACAATAGCAAATGTTTACTTGTTAAGATAAAAGTCATCATTATACTTATGTTAGTACTTATTTATTCTGAATGCTAATAACAACAGATAATATGTCTGACTTGGAGTGACAATCAAATTATATTTAAGTTTGTTTACGTGATTCAGCAAATTACGTAGAAATGATTTTATAATCGTAAAAATATTTTTTATCAATAAATTTATAGGGTCAGAAAAAAAAAATTAATACTATTACAAAAAATATTGATGTTTACTTCGTACGTTCGTAGACCAATATAGTTATGTATTTTGAATATTGTTTTGATGCAAAGAACACTATATATAAAAATATAAGTATATATATTACATTTTTAGCTTTCGTTTACCTACCTAATAGTGCGGCTGGGATATTACTAAGTTTAGTTTAGGCGTACTAAAACCTGTGTTAAAGGTCGTGAAAAATGGGAAATAAAGTAGGTATGTGAATATAAGATATTGTAAATGCAATTATTCTTTGTCGCCTGTCATGAATATAATCAAAAAATTCTACAGATGTAATGTCATACATGTTGAATAAAATGTTTTGTTCGAGACTTTTATCGCGATCTTCTTTCTTTAAAAATATATAGTATATTTTTGTAATATTATTTAAATATATACAAAAAGATAATATTTTTTAATTTGTCTAATGAAATATAATAAGGTTGTGTAGTAACTGTGTTCAGGTACCGAGGTACAACCGGGCAAGACTACTTGATAAAGAACAATCATTGTAATATTATACAATAGCAGACTTCATATAATAATAGCATAATGATATCAAAACAATAAATACTGCCAAGAGTATCTTTGAATAACAGTAGCTAGCCGCAAATTTATAAATACATATTTAACATAGCGGATCTAAGTTAAACATTTTCGCTAAAGTTATTGTTACAGTTTAATTATTATGGAAAGGTTCTTTTTTTATATTTTTCTAATGAAATCACCATTTTATACATATTTAATATTTTAACGCTTGTCGTAGCGCAGAGGCACAAGCGTGCGACTGTAAATGCAACAGGTTGTGGGTTCGGTTCCCACTCCAGGAAATGGAATTTTTAATTTCTTGGGTTTGGTAACAAGGCAAAGCGCAGCGTTGAGTTCCGCCACTCAGCACGCAATGCCTCAATTCGGCGGAAAGTGGGGAACAGAATGTCTTAACACTACTTTGCTATATGCGGGCTACATCGTGAAGATATATTTAATTACTACGCAAATAACTTCTAGATATTTTATGCTAAACGAAATTAAAGTTATATTATAGTATACACGTGTATTGGATGAAGATGTGACCACGTTTTAATGTATTGCTTGTAATTATGAAATATAAGAAATTAATAAGCAAATTTCATCACTTTTAATTCTGATTCTAAATGCTTGTTTTATCATAATATTTAGTATTAGAATTAGGATCACGAATTCGTCTATTATCTATACACATAGTAATATATAATTTAAATGTTATACCTAGATACAAGAATATGGAAAGTATTTAGTGGTAGTTTGAGCAAATTAACATTGTATAAAATGCTTTTATTTTTTGTAGACAGAACTTGACACACTTAGTATTGTTACTATTTTTTAGACAAAATCTAAAAATAACATTAATAAAATCGAACTATCTATTTAGAGGGACGTTCTGGTCATTGAGTGAGATGTAAATGGACACAAAGACGGTATTGTTGACCTTTGTTCCACTTAGACTTACACTACAATACATTTGATCATCTTATACTCTATATTAAGTATTCATAGACAAAATATGTTTCTAATTAGTATAAAATATACAAAGGTATTTTAAAAATTCAATGTGTTTCTTCTCTTTCTTTCTTATTGTGCCATAGTTTCTTAAGATTTGACTACATTTACCTGTATTGGTATTTAACAAATAACCTTAATAATTTTTAATCTATACGCGACATTTTTCCGCTTTTCACCAGTTTTGCTGAAGAAATGAGCATCTGTACGTTTACCGATTCCTCATATCATCTATATTCTATGTTCGTTATGTATATTCAATATAGATAGTGATAATGTCAGACAACATTGTCACTCTTTTAGATAGCGTTAGGCATCAGCAGTGTAAATGTAGATTTAGAGCCTTTTTTGAGAAGAATGAAAGGAATTTATTTGTTTATTTACACTTTATTGTACTGCACAATTTATATGCTAATAATAAACTAAAAGGAAAAAATAAGTACAAATATTTGAGGCACGAAAGGCGATTTTATCGCTATCAGCGATTTCTTCCAGACAACCTTAGAGTAAGAAATTTGTAAACTGAAACAACGTGGGTGGTGTAAATCAATATAATAGATATTCTGCTACATCCTTATACATTTATAATGTATTATAAAATCTATAATAATTAAACACTATATACCTCTAATATAAAGCGAATTTATGATCATTCATTTACCAACCTGTTTAATTTCCAAATATCTTTTGGTATATTAATTATATTGTTGGCCCCTAAATACAAATACTTAAGAGATGTCAATTGTAATACTTGTTCTGGAAAGAAATTTAATTTATTCCCACTCAGATTGAGCTCTCGCAGGGTATTCTTCGTAGATAAAAAATGTTTTGGTAAAGATTCATTAGTTAAATCATTGTTTTTGGCTATAAGTGAAGTAAGCGGGCAATTATTAAGAAAATCCGGAAGCGAAGTTAATCTGTTGTGGCTTATATCTAATATTTTCAAGTTTATAAACTTGTTAATAGTATCTGGTAATGATATGATTCGGTTGCTATACAGAAGAACTATTTCGTAATTATCTGCACAATCCTTTTCATCAATAATGCTGCTTAATTCTGACGACAAGGTTGAACAATCCAAGTAACGGCTCGATAGGTCTAGTGTTTTTTGTTCCCTGCTGTCGCTATCGCAACTATCAGATGTATAGCACTCCATTTTAAATTTACACTAATATTAAAACGTATTTTTTTATTTTTTTACATATCGAACAACACTAACTACTACTATAAACTACTCGCCCATCTCGAGGCGCACGCGCAACTAGTATGATAAGTGATCGTGGCTGACTTTTAGGTTGTTAGCACACATACACAATTTCACATAGAGATATAACAAAACGCGTCAACCGATAACAGAAAAATTATCATACTGCGTACTGCGTAGTATACTTATTGGCACTTCCCGCGTTTATGTTATAATTTAAGACTGTTTTTAAAACCTTTAACAAGAATTTGCCTGCTTTTTCTGTGACGGTAACCAAATATTAATCTATATTTTAAACCAACAAATTAATTTTCTTTGCTTTGTTTCATAAGTCTTTTAATCTGACTCTCCTTGTCTTAGAATAAATTGTTAATTTTTAGGAACTGTTATATCATTAGTAAAGTCATTTTGTTTGTTTAATGTAATAACAGATGGCAGTATTAATATTTTATTTTACAATAGTGGATTGTGACGTTAATAATGTTTTATTTTATGCCAATATTTTAAAAAAGTCAGCATCATATGTCTACACATATTAAAGATTTTTTTAGAAAATTTGTGTAAATATTATTTTTATTTATCTCGCGCCTACTAGTAGTACTCTAGTAATATCATTTAAAAGTAAATATATTAAGAACATTGTATTTTTAATTCTAAGACTACAGTGATTACATATGCATGTAACAATATTTATTAAATTAAGGAAATACGAATACGAAATTTGTATTTTAAATTACAAAAATATGTTGCGTCGAAAGGAATACTGTGTATTACGTCACTGATCGAAGACGAATACGACCCGAGCATTTGCCGAAATTAGCCGAACGAACGAGCGAGCATAAAGTCTGTGAAGTCCAAAGAAACTAAAAATTTGTCGTTCACTTTATTGATATAAAATTTAAAAATCTAACAAAATGATATTATAAAACACTATCAAGACAATAAGTTATCTTTTTAACATCTTAGTGATACTATTTTGAATATTGAATCCCTAACTTTGAATAATAGTCGGCAAAGTGAGAGAGTTCAGTGCGAGTGCTAGCAAGGGTGGTAACGAGAAATGTGAAGTAGTATCTATGAAGTTCAGGATTCGGTCGTTTATTTTATACCTATAATAATGAGCGGACGCCCTAGGACCACATCATTCGCCGAGGGCAGCAAATCCGTTCGAAAGACATTTGAAAATCAACCACCGAAACCATTAGGAGGCGTAAAAATTAGTAGTGAGTACTACCTAACCATTCTTTGTCGGCCATCGTGATTTCTTACACTGTGACGTTTCCCTATACTGACACTAAAAGATTTAGTCCAATTTTAAGTATGTTTCCTGTAACCTAGTCATTTTAAACGAAATCAATAATGGTGTCGAAACTTCCACATCATTTCGACTTATAAAAATGGCCACAGTTTTTTGATCATCCGTTTTGCCACATAAGCCTAGGTTGATGAGTGACAGATATCATGTCAAAATACGATTTTTAATTTAATGCTAATTGGATTACCCTTATTGCGGCTTAATTTTCGACAGTTAACTTACCACAGAAATTCCTAGGTTTAATATAGAATAAAAATTATAATTTTTATTTGGAGTCTTTTTTTGAGGTTACTTTTTTAATGACGTAATTAAAGATTGGGCCACTAATTAATATTTCCTCCAACTTTTGTTAGTTTTTGAAAATAGATTACAAACATAAAATGCATTGTATATTTTATAACTTTATTACATTTTTAAATATATTTAAGTCTAATGTAAGTATATTCATATTGAAAACATAGATATATTTAAAATTAGAGGTATATATTAGTAATTTGTTTTTAAAATTTAGTGACCTATAGGCACATGATTCTAAACAAGAGTCCAAATCTGTAGCTTCTTATATTATGCCAGAAAATTAATCTGTATAAGGAGAAAAGGACATCAGTTGCATAAATTCATGAAACAGGACCATTTTATCATTAAATGCATTAAGTATGATACATAATATACTAAAATATAAATATGTAACCTTCACTACAGTTAAATATATTGTAATATATTTTTTAAATTTGTTAAATTAACAGCTGCAAATTTAATTGTTAGTTGTAATTAAAAAAATTCAGAATTATACATGAATTTTAAAAAGTATGGGCTTATATGGATATACTAAAAATAGTATTTGTAGTAAGTATGTATGATTTTTCTTTATTACTCATTAAAAATTTTAAAGGTTTGTTTGGACACACAATAGTTAATTAAATTTAGTAACATACAAACATTCTATACACAATTTTAATAATTTAGAAAGCAATATTAAATTTAGATATACTTTTAACTGTCTTTAAAAAATGAAAAAGTAGATGAATAGAAAATTTTCTAATTTTAAAAATGAAAATAAAATTTAAATTTCTTGGTCATGGGACTAACAAATATGTTGCTTTGAATTCATCAATATTATTATAATTTAAGTATCTTTTGGTGTCAATAGTTTTTATTCATGTATTTGCTTAATTTATTAGCTTTTACAACAAGAAAGATTGAATCTTACTTACATTTCAAATTTAAGTAAATGCTCTATTAATGTTTATCCTCAAACAATTTAAGGTTTTACAAGAAAATAACCTACAAGTAACAGTCACACTTTATTTCTTAGAATTCACAGACTTTGAAAATGTTGGTTTTATTTATAGTATCATAGTGTTAATTTTGTTAACAAGATGACTGTTTAAATCAATCTGTTATGATTATAGCTATATTATTGTATTACTTAAGCATAATAAAGTTTGGACTGATGGCATTCTAATCTAACTAAAATGGAGTAGATTTTAATTTTGTTTTCCTTTTGCTATACAAGAAATAAATAAAAAATATTGTACATATGCAACATACAGTTATAGTTATACAATTTACAGGTTAAATTAGAAACCTGTTATTTTTATCCTCAGTTCTTATATTACAAAAATGTATTCTTTTCAGCAGCATTATATGTGAATTTTAAATAGAAAGTTAACGAAATATTAGGATAGTGGTTTATATCTTTTTTTACACCTTTGCACTCTTAAGTTTTTCCTTTAATTAATTTTTTTGTTTTATTTTTTGTTTGTAGTTTCTACTTTTGCATTAGAAATAACTATTTTAATTTATTTCTATTGTTTCTGTAGTGGAGCCTTTGAGTTTGAAGACAAATTATAAATCAATCGCAAAGGGTTGATATATAGATATTTTTGACATTTTGATCAGTAAATAACATGTACATGTGCTATACTTTGCCACTGTCAAGGCATGTATTCCATGTTTATAAATAATGGTTGTAGGTTCAAATGGTGCTGTATGTAGTTCACGCTCAACTTTAAATATATATATGTCCATAAATGTCTTTTGCTCTCCAACTACAAATTTTATGTAATGTAACTGGCAAATGAATGGACATTATTTAGATTCTAACAAAGGTATAGTTTAATTTCTTATGCCTTGTTTTCTATATGCATAGATGTCCATCATGTGAAATTTCTTGCTTAACTGGATGAGATTTAATAATTTTATTGTTTAAATCCACAAAATCACCACCAAAGATGGACCAGATTTTAGATTAGTTTATGATTTTTTTCAATGATAATATTGAAAAAAATAAATTATACATGAGAAGACCGGCCCTGGCTAGGCTACCCAGGGTTGATTGTGGATAGTAAAAATGAAGGGGAAATTATGTATTTTTTTATAAACTGAACAAAAATGCATGAATATATATTGCAAAATATAATACACAATATTTTATTACCCCAATCAACATAATAAAACCGAAAGTATAATTTTGTTTCTGTCCTCACCTTGACAAACAATCAATTATTTTTTTATTGCTTTGATTATATTTCAAATTATTTCATTTAACTATTCAGTTTGTATATGTTTTCATCTTTTACAATATTCTACCATAAAAAAGCAATAATAGAATTTTTTATTTCATACAACAAAAACATCAAACTTTTTCGTTTTTTAGATAAGTATATTTGCCTACAAACGTAGGCTAGGCATACATATAAGTTCACGCTTCACACTTATATCAATCAAATAAAGATAATCACAATACATGACGTCGGTTTAGGTAGTCAGTAAGCTAGTCTACGTCGCGTTCTACATATTTCCTTTTAATTTATAAATTAATTTATGAACCTTATGATATAACAATAAGTACTTATTTCATGTATAAAATTATTAATTATAAGTGCGTAGAGATTTAGGTAGGTAAATAAAATAATTGCGTCCATCTCGCGTTATTTTTTTTAACTGAATTGAAATTATCAATGGCGTAAATAAAAAGGCAAATGAATGTTACTTATGAATAATAATGAAACGTAAAAAGAATAGATGTAAGGCTGTAGGACTTACATCTCATTTTTACGGTAACATAAAATTAAAACTATCAAAGCAAATTTATCTAAATCACAATAATATAAACATCAAGGAATGACACTAGACTGAAAAATCTGGTTTAGTAGGTAGGGATTCAAATCAACACATACTGGGAAGTCGTAATGGTGTTTCGTACTCGCACTTGTCCACGTTATCGGCTATGTTATCAGTAAGCGACAGCGATCTTGCTATCTCGCGGTCGAGACTAGAGGCAAAAGCCGTACCATCCTGTCATTCGCGTTATAATCGTGCCAACGTACTCTCGGTTTTCGCCTTTCGCTTAGCCCACCTATTCAAACTTGCGACGTAGACGTGGTCGCCACGGCTGGTGCATGTTACTAAATCATTAATCAGTTCGTTAACCTACTTATTTATTGTGCGTATTCATTTTTTGAATTTCTTATTTTACTACTGTGACAATCTATTAAATCATAGTGATGTAATGTAACTAATTGTATGCACTTCAATTGAACTAAAATACTTTTTGATTGTGCATAGTGAATGATGATGTTTTACAACTATAAGTGCATTTATTGTTCATTGTTGAGTGGAAATTGTAAAAGTCACTATAGCCATGTTGCGCCGACGAGGTACTTACACAGTGAATGCTGATACAGGAATACGGAATGGTCATACCAAGGCAGCTGAAATAAAAGCAATTGTTACGAAAAAAATTGGTATGTTACCGATAGAAATAATACAACTACGATATGTGATCCGTTCTACAATTAAATGTTCACTAGGCGGAACGTGTTTTTTTTTTTTAAATGGGTAATAAACATAGCTTTACGTTCACTTTTAGTTTAATCCAATGAAAAAGTCTTTTACTTTCTATCTTTTCATAATTAAAACTATTTCATTTACCTATTTTACGTTTTTACTTTTGTATAAAATTTATTTATATTTTATTAACTTTAGTCTTTAATGTTTGTCGAATACTTTGCTTTAAACTTTAACCATATTTTTATGGCGGTTGCTTTAATTTATGCTGTACAATATATGTATACACGATGACATATGATAAGATCTGATACAGATATTGTCAATATCAGCTAAAGATAAAAATATATTACATACCTATATCTATTTACTACCTAATAACTGTGGGATCAAATCACCTAGGAAAAATATTAATACTTATATATAATATAATCTTTAAAACTTTTTATAAATGTAGTCATTTAGATTTAGTGACAAAAACAAAAGGTAACTTTTGCGGCTGTTATTTCATATTACTTTTTAAGGGACTATTTTAAGCGATATCTAACTGTTATTATTTTGCAACTCCTCAGATTATAATTTAAAAAACAAGTAGAATAAATGTACTTCTATTTTTTTCTGAGCACATTATCCTACCATCATTTTCTGATGTCTTAAATAGCTTTCATTGGGTACCTAGGTACCTATAGTCCTATCCGCGATTCTGTAACACTTTGAAAAGGAATTTTTGATTATTTTAATTTTAATGTCCTATCTGTTTTTTTTTGCTAGTATATTATCACATCTGAAGCTCTCGTCAATTCTCCTAGATTAAGTTGCCGATCACGATATCACCTGCTATGCACCGATACGATATTCGTAGATTAAATAATAATGTTTTCGTTTATTTATTATTCTGTAGTAGCTACACTACTTAATAGGATTATAAATTTCAATGCCATCTTTGTAGAGCCTTATACAACACAACCATCACATAATATGATAACAAATGGCGTGACGTATTCTTTCTTTATGGATAGGTTAAATAAACCTAAAATAGATTATATACTTCTTATGAAATGTTTAGTCTGTTTTTATTTATCTAATAACTACGCTTAGTGAGACTGGAAAGAAAATTAAATATGTCTGTTTTTTGTGTTTCATTCGGAATCTTTATGAACAATAAAAGTTAAATATTTGTCGCTAAGAACTCAAGCTCTCTTTTAAACAAAATTGACTTTTCTGTCCTTTTATATAGGATGTATAAATTATTTATTTCACAATAACAAATTAAGAACCTTCGAAAAATCTTTAAATGAATCGTCGTTAGATTGTAGATTATCTATTCCACTCCGTGAAAAAATACTCTAACGTTATGCCCCGTTTCTGTTTATTCCATATTACGCATTTTATTTTAATGATCGAAATGAAATGAATCAAACATTAATAAAATTAGCTTAATAGATATATGTGTTCTGTAAATGATAAAACTAAATTTTAAATATTATATATAAGCTAAAACAAATACGTGAACAACTATTTTAAATTGAAAAAAGTTGTTTATTTTTATGACGCGCTTTGGCATCGTCTCCAACTTGTCAAAGGGTCTTAGCAGCGGTCATCCAAGTTCAAGAATCAATCAAAACTGGAGTATTTCTTGAAAGACGTGCCAAGAGGAGTGAAAATATTAGTACTGAAACGTGTTTTTTTTTATTTTGCATTAATATATTACAAACTGATATGTACCTTAAATTACCTTTTTTTCAAAATAGTCACTAGATTCTAATGTTTGTACTATAATTATATTTTTTATAATACATGTATAACAAAATTAAAATGTATATAACTTGTTGCGATGTGACTGTGCGCGTGGTAACTACTAACAAAGGCGCACATTTCGATTTCGTGTGTAGATGCGTCAGAGATGCCCGGTTCTTACATTATGCATGCTTAGAGTTGTGACGTTATTGCCTTAGTCTTATTCAAAGGAGACTAGCTTATACTACTTATCCTACGCTAGGTGTCGTTTTCTACAAACAATAAATGCGCCTCGAGGTGTGACTGATGATTGAATGTAGTCTTATTATAAACCTACATATATATTGCGATTCACGACTAAGAATGATAAAGAATTACTTAAGTTATTTGTCACTAACTTCTCTCTGCCTTTCCCATATAACTTGAGATGTGCATATTAATAAGATTATCAATTAGTAAGATTGACGAAGTGAAAAAATTCTCTTAAAAGAAGCTGCCGCTTCTAAATTACGCGGATAATTTTTTACCGTAGTGTGAACACTACTGTAGTTATTTCATAAAATAAAAAAAATTAAAACGACTAAATACACATTATTTTTTTATCTGTTTTTGTACCCACGTTTAAGTAAAAACCCGTTTGGATATATATCCGAACGTGCGTTTTACAAATCGCGCGTGTTTAAGCGCTTTTTTAAAGTATCTTAAAGCTTGATAACTTTTGATAGTACTCGCAAGCCATCGTCACAGACCGCTCCCTTCTCTCCTTCCTTCTGAATCATTTGAGGCAACAAAAAAATCCATTTTAGTATTTTTGTTTCTTGCTTCTAACAATAAAATATATTGTTTTATTACTGTGTAGTTACATATATAAAAAAGTCGCGGACAAATCAATGTTTATCATACTACTAGAAAACGAAAGCGTATCCAGCGGCAAATTCTTAATGCTCTACGCGCGCAAAGAATTCGACTAACTAACAACATCAAAGTTCTTATCTAATTATTTTATTTTTAGAATTATCTTAGGTCACTTTTATATTCAAAATACTTTACATGTACATAGCATCATATACAAATATCTTTTTGATGTCTTAGCTTAAAATTTTTAGGAGGTAGAAATTTAAAAAAGTATAGAATTTACCTATACTTCTACATTTTTGATAAACTCGTTCATAGACTATGTATGCACAGACCCCTTGTCCTTGACATTTTTTAAATATGAAGACATTTTGCGAAAGAGCTTAATATCAACACTACAAATGTCAAAATCCAAATATTAAATTCGTTCTTCCTTTCTTCGGGTTTATTACTGAATTATTTTGTTACAAATATATATAATATAAACCAGAATTCTCTTATATGTGTACGATAAAGTATTAAAATTATTATTATCATCTATTGTGGTTCATACATTATACATTAGGTGTTCCACTTTTCGAAATTAATTACATCCTGTCCAGGCCTAATAGCTATATAACAAAAAAGTTTCATTCAAAGCCATCCAATAGATTAAAAGATGTGCACGTACAAACAGACAGACAAAAAAATATAAATCGTAGATTTATATTTTATGGCTATTTTTTCATAAATATCTTTATTGTACAGACTCATTTATTATAGTATGAACAGTTACTCTGATTAAAATTTTAAAGTTAGAAATTTAATTACATCAAAAATGTGTAATCGTATAGATTTTTCGCCTTTTTCACATTTACGATTTAAACATAAATTATAATTTACATTACAAAGAGATGAACATGCACGCAGGTATATGGTAGTGGTTACACTTCAAATAAAAATAACAAATTGGTGTAAGAAACAAAATAAAGAGACTCACGTAAAATGATTTTCTCAACGAACATGCACGCATGCATTGTGACAGTGGTCGCACTTCAGATAAAAATAACCAATTACTTTAAAACAAGAAAATAACAAAAGTTCACGTAAAATTACTTTCTCATTCTTCTGGTTGTCATGTTTTGGACATCAAATTTATATTTTTATAGTGATTGTATTGTGAACCAGATGCAAATTTTCCAGCAAATTAGACGGCGAGAGATTATTGAAAATAGCATTGCATACATTATTTAAGCCGCACTTTCATTTGCGCATATTGTCTTTTTCCTTATACAATTTTGTGTAGGTATACCTATCTGCTATATTTCATAGATATCGTAGTATTTCTTTGTTTTGAGTTTTTTTTACTAGGACTAACTATATTTATTAAAATTGTAAATAAAATACACAAATACAGTATGCCTATTTATTATATTAGTATCTTAGTACGGAGTTTTAATATCTCATCAGAATAGTTGCGACGACTATTGTACGTGATACTGCGAGGCAGTGTGTCTTGTGTTACGGCAGTTTGCTACGGCGCTCGCTCGCGTACGATACTCTACAAAACTGGAGTGCCCTGTCGGTCCAGTATGTCTAGACACATTAAGAGTTTCCGACAGTGCTGCAACTATGGCTTTGCGCCCTGTCGGCGATGTGGCTTCTTGTTCCGAACCAGCCCTTTTACGTCTACTTGACAATGATAGAAGCGGCCAATTAAGTAGAGCACGTGATCGTCTTTCCTATTTTTGTAAGAAACTTCGGCGTTCTATCAGTGAGTTATAATTTAATCGCTAAATAAAACCAATTAAATTTCATCATGCATCGTACTCCATTTATATTTTTGTCTCATATATGTATTGTATTTTCATTTGAATGTTTCTAATATTGCTTTTGTATTTTGCTACGAAATGCAGGCGACTTGGATACACCTAAAAAGACCGAGCTGGCTTCGGATAAGAAATCTTCTTCATCACATCGTAAGTGCTAGATGTGGCGCACTTAATAGCTCGGTTGTAGTATTATTAGATCACCATTTCCGTTAATTCTACATTATTCCTAATGCTATAGAGTTTTATTAAAACGATGGTATTTTAATTTATTCATATCATTATACTTTTCATCTCGATTCATTTCATTCTTACCTAATTTTATAAATGTGGGTGTTGCAGATAATTTATGTTGTGTGTCTGTTTTGTAGAAAATTTGACTTGTTGCTTTTTAAATATTATTTCTCATTATCAATGACAATAACAGACTAAAAACTTAATTACATTTATGTTCATCTAGATTAAACGGATTTTTAATGAAAAGTCTTTTTTACAATTGTTGATTAATTGACTTCTTCAATTAAATATTTATATATACAAGATTTTAAAAAAGATTACGATGGATAAAAAGTAAATACTGAAACTTTCTTTCGTCAAAATATGTAAAATGAGATTATGTGATTCACCACAAAACACAAGAAGTCTCTGTAATTGTAAAAAATAGAGTAATGAGTGATGTATTCGTAACTTTTTTATGTCCAAGAGCCGTGAGGAGTATGAAAAGAAACAACTCAGTTTATATAAAAATTCAAATGAATTGTTTACTGTTCTAATTTTGGTTTAAGATCAGCTTTTGCTTAAAACAAAAGTAATGGAAAGATAAAAAATACTATTTTAATAACTATACAAGAAAGTAAATGTTTACATTATTAAGAAGTAAAATTATTTCAGATATAAGTATCTACGTAAATATGGGTATTTAAAATAATTTCCTTTGCATTTTGAGTTGCTTTAGTCTAAGTTTAGTGTTTTATTTAATTATATTAAATAATTTATATTATCAAAAAGATAAAAAATGCCTCTCGTGTAATTTGTTTTGCTATTAATTGAATTTATACAAGTTCCTCTGCTATATATTCGAGTATTGACAAAAACTTATATTCGACAAAAACTAGACTTATACAGTTAACGCATCCATCAAAGTCTAATTAAATACCTATGCAGCCACACCCAAGCATTTCTTATTGACGCAAGTCGAAGCCCTCTACACCCTTGTTTATCAGTATGTTTATCTAATGTACTTTCCTGCCTTTATAGCTGCCCCAATGAGGTTACCTAACCATATATTCCTCATTTAATGTCCGTCCAAATACAAGTAAAATATTATTATACAAATATCAACTCGACTCGACAACTTCCTATTATTTTACATAATATTTTTAAATAACTACATTGGATCTTGAAACTTTTTATTCTTACCGTGTATTGCACCATACTACCGATGAGTAATACTGTATATTTACTAGGATTTATTCAAATGCTTTGTGCTTTGACAAAATTTGTTGTGTTAATTTTATATATATCTTATAATCTTACTTTAAAAGAGGCAGCCGAAGATGTATGATTTTTATCTACTATTAGTATTAAATCTAAGTCATCCTATTTTTAATAAAGGTTCGTAAAATTTAAAATATGATAACAATCTATATTTATATTAGCTTCTAGTCACGCTTCTCACAGAACAACCAAATATACACTTGGTTGAATTTACATAATAATGATGATTTCAAAGTAACAAAAACACATTGAAGAATTTAGGCTTTTGTCTAAGTTAATGAGTGCAAAAATTCCCATTGTATATATTCTAGTTTGTACATTGCAGACAACACTGAAACGTATTTTTTAATATTCTCATTAGGATTTTTAATATCTACAATTTAAAATATTATTTATAACTGGCATTGACGACAATCGTCTGTCTGTACATGCGAAAGTACTAGGTTCTATTTTCACTCGACAGAATATAAATAAAACGATGGTGAAAATGTTGAAATTCCTACGAAAATGAAAAAAAAACAGGAACTTAGGTTTCATAGTCGTAAATGAAGTCACGGGATACAGCTATTGATTTAATAAACGACGATAAGAGTATCTAATATAATTTAAAAAATATAAAAAACAGTAGATTACACCCAAAAAACTAATTAAAAAAAAGAGATTGATCACAAATTTTGCTTTTTTTCGCACTTTAACATAAATTAATTAAGGCAGAGTTTAAGTTAAATTGCAAGCAACATATTTATAAATCTGCCTTACTATACTATATGTTTTATTATAAATTGAATAATTAAGTAGTCATTAAAAATTAATGACTACTTAATTATTCAATTATTCAATTTATAATAAAAATGGTATTTATTTACTCCTAAAGGTTTACTCTATTTGGTGAACTTTTGTATGATGCCCCAGGTCGTCATTTTGCCCTCAGCAAGTTTTATGGCGTTGAGGCTGTAAATTTATTAATTTTATTTGCATTAATTGTGTGCGTTATTCTTATTATTCATATAAAATTCAACCATTAGTAATTAAATCGCCAATATTAATTTCGATACGAAAAAGAAGATGAATCCTATAATATATATTACGTTTTATTGTTTTCAATTTTAAAATATATTCAAGAGATGCTGTTTAGAAAAAATTACTCAGTTAATAAAATATCAATCTTAAAAACGAAAAAGTATGGTGTTGAGTATATATTCATATACATATTTTAATTTGAAACAGGATTAATTAATGATTCCTAGAATAGCATTATTTTCGTGAAGTTGATAGAAATATTAAATGATTAACACGTTCAGAAAAAAATACTTTAATATATACAAAACCAAAATATTAAACTGACTTGAATTATCAACATATTCAAGTCCAATATTTTCTTAATATTTCTAATTATATTACTAATATAATTTTTTGTACTAAAATTATTATGTTTTTAAAGAAAAATTATGGGTATTTTAGTTTGCATGGCCATACTGTGAAAAAGTTATACTTCTTAAATGCTACATTAAACTAATAACTAGCCAAGAGCAAGACGTTGAATTTTGACTTTATATTTAAATTGATTTGCTTCAATGAAGTATTCGTTTATTTCAGGCAAGGACGGATCAAAGGTGACGACCGTGGTGGCGACGCCGGGGCAGGGCCCAGACAGGCCACAAGAGGTGAGCTATGCCGACATGAAACTCATCGGAAACGGCAGCTTCGGCGTCGTGTACCAGGCGAAGCTATGTGACACCGGCGAATTGATCGCCATCAAAAAGGTGCTCCAGGATAAAAGGTTTAAGGTAAGTTAGCTGTCAGTATTTATGTAATATTATTTCCTTATAGTGTTTAATTATTAATTTAACAAATATCTTATTTATTTGATTGAGAACACATTATTATATTAACCCACGCGATATTGTATTGAAATGCATTTGTTGGTTTACAGAATCGCGAGCTGCAAATTATGCGACGACTGGAGCATTGTAATATCGTCAAATTGAAATACTTCTTTTACTCCAGCGGAGAAAAGGTAAATTATCTACGTACTTATTAGTATGCACTTTAATTAACCATGATACTATTTGTATAATTTATTGATAAACATATTTATTTATGTCTTTAAATCATGTGATCCTAATAGTTTTAATATGAGTATGTTATTTGTATGTTTTATTTGGGGAAAGGTGGCAGTGCCCGATGCAGTTAGCTCTCTGCTAAACGCAATGCAGTCTCTAGAAGTCGCAGTATGTCTAATGAACAAATAAGATTATTAAGCTAGTGTGCTAACGCACATTTAGGTTCCCCGAATTTTTGGCAGAAGTTACCGATTTGCATATATCATTTGTCATTAAAAATCAGAAACGTCGGTGACTGACCTGCAATGTCTTGCAGTTGTGTGTTTATGCAACTTTATATTGACAGCGAATTCTAATCACACTATCAGTCATAGTATATGCTTCTGTTCAAATCGAATGAGGCTCGAAACTGTCATTAGCACAAACTTCTTTACCCCTTAACAGGCGACTGTCTTCATCATGTAATTTATAAGAAACTTTGAGTTGTGCTTGAATTTTGTGTTTCTTTTTCTTTTTGCACATTGCTTTGTTGGAAATCATTTTTGTCATACGTTTGAGGAATATGGAATAAAATAAGCCACATATTTTCAAGTATTTTCCATTATATTAATTGACTAGCTTTTATTCCCACATTGGTCCATTTTGTGTGACACGCTTCATATTTAACAGTCATATTTGAAGTAACTACTGTATTTAAATTGTTGACTTGTGGAAACGTCGACTTGTATATAGCATAATTATAGTGTTGTTGTCATTCTGCATTTAAGAAGTTATGAATTGACTTTATTTCTTATTTCTTTCTATATATTTTATATTACTATGACTCGTCTTTAGGCGTCAAGATTATCGTTGATTATTGTATAGATGATTTCTACCGTAGAAAGTACAATATTTATCTGTCCGTGCCAAGGATTGGTTGGGGACAAACAGACACAAACACTTGGGATACATGTATTTAGACTTTGGTATTGAACAAAAGGCAGACAAATTAGAAGAAAAAAATATTTACGCTCCTAATTTTACTTGTATATTTGTAACAAATAATATTATAGTGAAATATCTATAGCAATTTATATAAAGATAGATTTTTTATCTTATTGTTATAAAAATATTTTACAATAATAGTTACGACAAACGCTTGACGTATAGTAATGATATTTTTTGTTGAAGTCACGTGACTTATTTTAGTCAATTCTATTTATTGTACATTTCGGACTTTGAGTTATTGAAAAAAATAAAAAAAATCATTTAGAATACGTAATGTGTGGATAAAAATTAAAAGTGAAAATTCAGTTATTAATGTAATAATTTTACTATTAAAAAAATCGAACTCAGAATAAAAAAACAACTAAAATGAGTTATGTTTAGAAATATCCAATTTTGTCTGATATTTCACCAATCTTTTACAATTTCCACAGATTATTAAATAAAACAAATAAAATGTTTGAAAATTAAGAACTAAATATATGGTGACTAAATCACTATACTAGTTCAAGGCTAACATTCAATCCTTAGTAGTTTCTTTAAGCATAGTCGCCAAAAACCTTTGGACATGAGCCAATTTGTTTTTATCTACACGCTTAGTTCTATCAGTTTCTTTACGCAAACAAAGTAGCTTATATTGTTGCAGATTATACTAATAAAACTACACCTGTTAATGTAATATAATGAGGATATATTATACTTTTTATTAAAATATTTAAAAATAAATAGACTATTCTATTTTTGATAGTTTTCTCAATGCTATCTAGAAAAGTATTTTTAAAATATAAGTATAAATGAACATTATTTCAAATAAAAATACTCAATTATACTATAATACATAGGTTATATCAGTTACCTAAATTTCTCATTTTGATATTATGTTATAATATATGGCAGGCAGATTGTAATAATATATATATATATGTTAACGGTTATTATTTAAATATTTCATTAGGTCTCATGCTGTCTCATGTGTATTGTTCTTTGACACTAACTAACTCGAAAATGTAACACTTATTCATGTATAAATATGAATCTTTTCAAGAATGTATGGTATCTACGACCTGAGTTTCCATTTAGTATTTATTTAATACATTTTTAGTGTTGCAAAGAAATCTTACTGTTAATTTCGCCTTTACTGTAAATGCACTTAAATTATAATTTGAATCCATTTAAAAGTTTATATTGGAAGTCTCGAGTGTATGTCTATAAAGTTTCACAATCATATATCTCGCAAAAATTATGACTTCCATTGTTTCACTCGTTGCTAATACAATAATTTGAAAAATAATTGAAAATGGATATTATAATGTTTCAGTTGAGTTTTACAGCAATTTTTGTTTTGCAGAAAGACGAAGTGTACCTGAACTTGGTGCTGGAGTATATACCAGAGACTGTGTACAAAGTTGCACGTCACTACTCCAAAGATGAACAAACCATACCAATTAGTTTTATAAGGGTGAGGTCAATAAGTTGTGTGTATTTGTAGTATTTACTATCAAATATTCCTAATATTTTACATATTTATTGTAAAATGAATAGACCATATAAATTTGGCGTAATAACATTGTAAAAAAATTATATTATATTTATTTAAAGTATTTAAATACGTTGATTTGATTAGTAAAAGAAAAATAATCGTTTTTTTTAAATAGTTAATTATAATTTTTCTGTTTTCCATTTTATAATTTATTAACTATGTATCCTAAATATAATTAGTATATCTGTAAGTAGCCTTATATTGTTTTGGTTGCTTTGCTCTCTTCTTTTTTGTATATTTATTAGTGGAATTGGTGCTTTATGGGTGTATGTGTACTATACTCGTATACTGTATGTCACTATTGTTCTATCACGAATTGCGTGATACAAAGTGGTGCAAGTAGTAACATAGTGCATTTGTTGCAGCTGTACATGTACCAGCTGTTCAGAAGCCTGGCGTACATCCACTCGCTGGGCATCTGCCACCGGGACATCAAGCCGCAGAACCTCCTCCTGGACCCCAAGACGGGCGTGCTGAAGCTGTGCGACTTCGGCTCCGCGAAGCACCTCGTGCGCAACGAGCCCAACGTCTCCTACATCTGCTCGCGTTACTACCGCGCGCCTGAACTCATATTCGGCGCTATCGACTATACTACTAAGATTGGTTAGTGCTACTATTTGTTGCTTAGGTGGTTAAGTAAGAGCATGCATAGATAGGACGTTTCTATTTGAAAATATTTTTCCTTTGAAATAAAACTTAATCTAACTAGGTATGTAGTTTTATATTTCTTTAATTAAAATATAATGATTTACTGTCAATAATAGAGGTAAATTATGGGTATGGGTTAATTATGCTCTCAAGGATATTATATGACACCAAATTATTTGCAATAGTAGAATTTATCAAGTAATTTTAAAAACTTTTAATTATTGTTACTATTGTTTACTACATTATGTTATGCCACTTCTTCATTATTGAAATATGTTTAAATATAATACTTATTGATTTATTTTTCCTTAAAGATGTATGGAGCGCTGGGTGCGTAGTAGCAGAACTTCTCTTAGGACAGCCAATATTCCCGGGTGACTCTGGTGTTGACCAACTTGTGGAAATAATCAAGGTACGAACATTATTTACGTATAATATTATAGAACAATTAAAAATTAAATTATGTATAAAGTAGAGGATTTATTCTATTTAGTATATTGTTACAATACATCGTTATATAAAAAATGGTTTTATTATAGGTTCTGGGTACACCAACACGAGAGCAAATTCGCGAAATGAATCCGAACTACACAGAATTTAAATTCCCGCAGATCAAAAGTCATCCTTGGGCAAAGGTAATAATTAAAAATAACTAAATTTATTGTAATTATTTTCGTTCATAGCTTTATACCAACAAGAAACTATTAAGTATTTATTTCACACAAATGACACAGTTAAAATATGATGCTATTTACAATGTAATATGTATAAGAAGGTATATATTGTCGGGGTAACTATAATCCCGCCCACTTGCAGCTTATGTTGGAGAGAATGACGATGCCCAAATCTGCCACTGACCACCAGCGCATACGAGTAAGATACCGCTCCACACGTACTAAGTGCCTTCATTATACTAGAATACCTTTTATTGACATATTTATAGATTTTTCTATTTTTCTTTTATTTTTAAATTACTTTAAAAAAGGAGGTTCCCAGTTTGACGTGTTTTTTGTTTTACTGCATAACTTTTTACTGGGTGAACCAATTTTAATGATTCTTATACGATGGTTAGTGCTTCCGATGTGGCCCAGGTGTGGCAAGAGTTTATACTCGATTTTTACTGAATAAAACAAATATTTTCAGTTTTATTCATGGCTTACTTGCACTATGTATTTTATGAAAAAAATTGATAGTGCCTGCTGTCGCCTTTGTTTCTTTATCATTAGTGAAGACCTGCAAATTAAAAATTTTACTCGTTTCAAATAAATCGATTTGGAGCGAATTTACGAGTATATCAGTCAAACGCCAATTGATTTCTCGAGTCATATTTATAATATTCCATCTTATGTTTACGTACATTATTGTTTCGAAGAATGTAGATTTTTTTTGTTTTGACAAAATTCAAGAACTGTACCATTAAGTTACAGTCGAAATTATTTTGAAATATTTTTTGTGTGTTTTGTACTTTTTACATTTAAAATGAAAGCACTTGGTGACGAAATTTATTCGCATTACGTTTTCCTGACATCTATACAATGCAGATCATTAAATATTAAAAAGGTGAAAAGAAAATATATAAATTTTTAGTGATTCTTGAGCTGTTTTACTGACGTAAGTAACGTAATGCTATTAAATTTGTCGGTCGGCTCACGGTTACAGCCTTCGGCATGAGTTAACTAGAGGTCACAACTAATTGGTTTACCGCAAATTTAAGCCTATTGCGTATTGTTTGTTGGTGTTCAGTGTGCATACTTTCTATAGAGTATATGGCTAAGAGTATTTAATAACAAGTTGGAAATCAATAATTTATATAATAACGACAAATTATTTTCATATCGAAGTAGTCATATACTCTATTTGATGCGTGCAGTGTTATTAAATCATAAACAGTGGCACTTCTCATCTCAGCGTACCATGCTGCCTACGAATATTAATACAATAACAATGTAAATAGTTTTAGCCATCATCTAAATTATCTCTTTTATCTTTTATTATTTTGGGTCATCCTAATCAATAATTTAATTAGTGTGTTCATCATCATTCGAATTATGAAATAATTATTATGTTTTAGATGAAAATATCATTCTAAAGGGGCTTCGTAAATAATGTATCATTTATAACACTGCTATATAAAATTAAACACAGTTTGAAATAAAAAAATCTGTCATACGTGTATAAAACGTAATATTACCAGTGTTTTTTATATTATGAATATTTTTGTAATGAGATCAGACGAGAAAGTAAATAAGAAACGTGTCCCGCAGGTGTTCCGCGCGTGCACGCCGCCCGACGCCATCTCGCTGGTGTCGCGGCTGCTGGAGTACACGCCGGGCGCGCGCCTGTCGCCGCTGCAGGCGTGCGCGCACAGCTTCTTCGACGAGCTGCGCGAGCCGCACGCGCGCCTGCCCAACGGCCGCCCGCTGCCGCCGCTCTTCAACTTCACCGAGTACGAGCTCGCCATACAGCCCTCGCTCAACGACTTCCTGAAGCCGCGCGCCGCGCCCGCGCCCGCCGCCGAGCCCGCCGCCGCCGCGCCCGCCGCCGCGGCTTGAAATCAAAAAATCTGTCATACGTGTATAAAACGTAATATTAGCA
>JAKGSA010000155.1:623711-917826 GCA_033558755.1 Philaethria dido
ATTTGCTTATATATTCATAAAAAGTCCAGTTCTGAGCTCTAAGAAAAAACCTTTTATATACTTAGGAAACTTATTTTATTAACTCATTAAGAGGTATATGTATAATAACAACTGATCGAACATTTGTAAAAGTTATTTAAAGTAATATAAATTTTTATCAATGATATTCAATGCCCGGAACACCCGAAAGTAGGTCTTATCAAAGTGCTCAAATGAAGCGTTGCTGCTGCTTTAAGGATTGGAAATCTACCTATAGTACAGAAAATAACATAAATCACAAGCCAGCAAATAACATGTAATATAACTATTGTAAAAAATACGATATTGGCAAATAATGTTGAGAGACAATTTTACTTTGACCTGTCGTGGCGCAGAGGCACAAGCGTGCGACTGTAAATGCGACAGGTTGTGGGTTCGATCCCCACTCTAGGGAATGTAAAATTTAGTATTTTCATTTCTTGGGTTTGGTAACAAGGCAAAGCGCAGCGTTGAGTTCCGCCACTCACCACGCAATGCCTCAATTTGGCGGAAAGTGGGGAGCACGGAATTGTTGAAAGAGAATGGAGTGTCTTAAAACTAGGTTCTCTGGTTCCCTCTGCCTACCCTGCTATATGCGGGATACAGCGTGAAGTTAAAAAAAAAAAGAAAAAAGAACACTACAGGTTTGTATTTAGTAGGAGACATATTAAAACCTTGACAAACAAGAGGTGAACACATAGAAGTACGAAACTCTCGACTTTTTACATACCGTCGAATCCTAATAATTTTTCTGAATATGATAGCAATTTTTATGACAGAAACGACCTAAAATTGGTAGAACTAATACTTTATATAGCTAATCTGTAACCTACAAATGTCAATTGTGAATGCACTATTTATAAACTGTACTTTGTGGATTGTGGTTGACAGTTGACACTGAATATACTTTATACACTATTTTTTCAATCCTTGTTTTGGATATTAAAGAGCGTTAAATAATATATTAGCAATTTAAATAAATATTACAATTTACTTTATATAAAATAAGTAAGGAAAGAGATTATTCTGATAAACTTTAATCATGAGAAGTTTTAAAAAAACCACTTTTTAACATTTATTCTAATCATTGTTGCCTATTTTGATTAAGAACTCAAATTATTCAAAATGCATGAAGCATATGAGGTATCACATTTACTTAATGCAACAGTGCAAATAGAAGCTATTGCAGCTTACGGTGAGTATATAGTTATTAGCCATACCTTAGAATAATGTATTCATTAACTTTAGTAAACGGTTTAGTGGAAATGATATAAAAAATAGATGCTATCGATTTCAATTAATAAATTTATAAGATGTTTTTAGATGGAAATCTGTTTTTGGGTACAAGACAAGGGCATTTGTTGATGTATTCTTTATCATCAACTAATGGTAATCAAAAGTATGAACTGCAGTTACTTAGATACTGTAAAAATTTCAGTAAAAAACCTATTCAACAAATTGAAGTTATACCTGGTAAGTTTACATTATTTACCATTTTACTCAGTCATATACAAAGGTACTTTGTAAATATATTTATGAATAATGTTTAAAATATAATACTTTTTTATGTCATTAGTGTTATTAATAATGTAATTTATATTTTTATTTTGTAGAGGATAACTTACTGCTCTGTTTAACTGATAATATTCTTTCATCCTATGATATAAATGGAGTTAATTTCCCATTGATAAAAACCTTTGCTGAAACAAAAGGAGCTTCACTTTTTGCATTAGACAATAAGGTAAATAAAGCCAACAAATATATTAAAGATTTGAATTATAGTAAATAATTTAAATATAACTTCATTAAAAGTATATTAGAAAATTTTTCTTTAAAATTTTAACATTAGCATTTTTTTGAATGGATAAAAACTGTAGCCAATTACATTAGGCCATACTTACTCAGTAGGATAACTCTTGACTATCCAAGTAAGATAAAATGTGGCAGTTTCATGTATTTCAATCAAAAGTGAAAATCGAAATGTCTTGCTTTTGTATGCCTATTCTAAGGTGTGGAGCTGAAAATAAAGAAATACTACACTAAACTAAAACTGTATTACTATACTATACAAAAATTTAAGCAATAATTATTTTATTTATTAATGTTTTTAAATAAATATTTAAATGAGTTCTTTTCATTATATTTTCCAGTCTGCAACATCAATGACAGGTGAATCTAACTCAGTAGTACACTTGTGTGTAGCTGTACGTCGAAAATTACAACTTTATTATGGAAAAAATGGTGAATTTAAAAAACATCTGTTTGACTTTACTATACCAGATGTGCCCAAAGTAATGGCATGGGGTCAACAGTATCTGTGTGTTGGATTCAAAGGAGAATATACTTTATTTGATGTTAGTATTTTGTCATATATATGTACAGATTTTCCCTTATTTTTTCTGGGATACTTCCTATTTGTGACCATTAGAAATTTGTGATTGTTTCTTTGTATCATATACATAAATTTCTTATATTATTTGTTTGTACAATTATTTTTTGAAACTTTGCAAGAAACTGGACAATAAGATTCAGGACATTTGAGTCTTTGTTTATTTACATTAAATATAAATAAACAACAGATTATCCAGGAATTAATATATAAATCAGATGGAATTTTTTTATGGCAAATGGCAATTTCAGTCCAAACATACATTCTGTAGTATGGTCATGCAACTCAGTAACAAGGAAGAGATTGAAATTTTGTCGAAATATGGCATGATTTCTGTGTAATATGAACAAAAGTACACTTTTCCGTTCATTTTGCTTAAATGCCATGAAATATTAACAGACAACAGTACTTGGTAATCATATAAATATTGTATGTACCAATAGTTCACTTAAGTGACTGAGATCTATTAATTCTCTCTTAGAAAAATGGAGATATTAATATCAATAATAACACTCAATTTATCCAGTATGTGTCATATTTGTAAGAATAAAAAATAATACAGTAAAAACTCAATTTATCCAGTATGTGTCATATTTGTAAGAATAAAAAAAAATACAGTAAAAATAATACAGTAAAAAATAATATAGTAAATAAATAACTGTGTTATAAACAAACTAAATAAAAATGAAATAAATTTATGACATAGATATTTATTTTTTAGGGCCCATTAAATATGTTCTCCACTGGCGGGTTGTTATCCATAGTTTGACAAATGTTGTTGCATACTAATTCCTCTAAGATATTAAATAAACAAACACATTCTGTTGTTTTTAGTTATCATCACGCGATCCAAAGGAGCTTTTCCCAACTAGTAGTTCGAAATCCCTAGAGCCAACAATAGCAAAATATTCAGAAACATCTTTTCTACTTGGTCGCGATAATACTTCTGTACTTGTGAATGAAGCTCAGGACATTGAGATCAAGAAAACTATCAAATGGCGTGAAGCTCCCATAGCTGTTGGTAAATTATATATTCATACTAATAAAATTGCTGATCTAATATTATTAGTGGACCCGCTGAC
Organism: Philaethria dido; assembly: GCA_033558755.1. NCBI lineage: Eukaryota > Metazoa > Arthropoda > Insecta > Lepidoptera > Nymphalidae > Philaethria > Philaethria dido. The sequence goes on from JAKGSA010000155.1 coordinate 627,201, forward strand.
GCGTTAACAACACGTTGCCTTAGCAACGTGGATGCCATTTTAAATGAAATCAGTAGAAGATTTATAGATTGCCAAGAAATAGACTGTAGTTTTTGTCTTGCCTCAACAATTGTCAGTTTTTTAATTATTGTTATAATCCAACAATTTCATTAAAATTGTACTTGGCTATATTTTTGAGGCGATCAAAGTTCATTCATGTACGATATATGAGGATGGAGTAGTATGTGCTACATACACAACAATATAAATTCGCTAAATATATAAACTGAAATAAGTAATCTTTATTGCCTTATTGAAGCAATTAGTAGTGTGTTGCATACTTTTATCTGTAAGAGGTCAGGAAATCGTTATACAGAAATCTTTTTAATTTCTCTGAGCTTTAAAAATAACCGGTTTGCAAATTTGCCACCCCCCAAGAAAGTGCCTACTCAGCCTGATGGTAAATCTGCTACTGTTTGAAGTGTATGTCAAACTAATAATTGTGTGTGTGACATTATTTTGTTAATTTTATGTATTTCTCATTAGAAAAGGAATGGAAAATATCATTGTTAAGGAAAGTATTGGCTGACTTAATTCCTTTGTCTGCACAATTTTCGTAAAAAGGGCTATAAAACTTAACTTCATTTCAATATATGTGATCTAAACAACCTAAAATCAATAATATTTCAGTTCAAATAGTGATTTAATAATTATTTTAGTAGTTATATATGTAACATTTATAGTGTGGGATGAACCATTTGTGCTGGGTTTGATGCAAGACCAAGTTGTGGTACAAACTGTGGAACCTGCACTCTTCATACAAACCCTATCGGACCTAAACAAGGCGAGATTAATGTACAGGTAAGAAAATAAAATAAACATGTATTTATTATTTAATTTTCAATACATATTAGTGCATCAATGCTCAAGAAAGAATGCGCACTTAATCAGCTTAAATATAATTAATTTAATATAAAATACCACCATTTTTACTACGAAACTTTTGTTGAATACTGAAACGATAAGGTATACTTATTAGTAAATTTTCAAAGCATTTTTTTCACTTTGTATCACAGTGGGACACCATTTGATTGTAAAAGCGATTTTTTGTGGGTTCAATACCCACTCGATGGAATTACATTTGAATTATATTTATTTCTCTGCTATAGCGAGACAAAGGGCGGCGTTCATTTCCACCAATTCCGTAAGACGCAATGTCTGACTTCCTCTGGCATCTATGCGAGGTAGAGAGTGAAGTTGAAAGGCTCTAAATAAATAATTATTATGTCCTTAGCTTAGTTAAGTAATATGAAAATGTAGAGAAAGTTGACAAAAGGTACGGGTCACGTGGCCGTAGTGATCAGAATAAATATTATAAAAAATATATAACAAAAAATATATATATTATAATTTTCCTTTTATCATATTACAAGGTCTCAGCCTGTCGTGGCGCAGAGGCGCGTGCGACTGTAAATGCGACAGGTTGTGGGTTCGATTCATTCAGGAAATAAAAATATTAAATAATATTTAGTATTTTCATTTCTTCGCTCCGGGAACAAGGCAAAGCGCGGCGTTGTGTTCCACTCAGCACGCAATTCCTCAATTCGTTGGAAAGTGGGAAACGGAAATGTTAAAAGAAAGGGGAGTATCTTAACAATAGGTTCTCTGGTTCCTTCTGCCTACCCTGTTATGTGCGGGATACAAAGTGAAGCTACAAAAAAATGCCTTATAATATTTCTTAATAACAGATGTAAACGAGGTTTGATATTTGTCTCGTCAGTGGGGCAAGTGTGGTGTTTAAGCTCCGTAGACGTCACAAAGCAACGACATCAACTTCTAAAAGACAAACAATTCCAAATTGCTATCGACTTGACGGTGAGTTTTACTTATAATTTATATCACCATCCAATATTTTGTCACAGTATAGATAAAAATAAACTAACTATACGTTTACTTTTCACTCTTAACCTTTACACCGATTTTTATTTATAATCCTCTGATAATGCTCCCAGCAGTACGATAGTGACAGCTGTTTCCAGCTCCGTATTGCAATTATTGCACTACAACTAAAAAATCAAACATTTTGATCGATTAAATACTGCCGGAACTAGTTGCATTATATGTAAAAACACTTCTTCCTGTAGGTTTTTATAAAACTATCAAACATTTATCCAAATTGAGAGTATGCCAAATTAAAATTTATACTAATATTTGAAAGAGATATAATAAGACAAGACTAGATCACTGACCTAGCAAGTATGTAGTATGTGTAGTAGAGATGGCACACATATGATGATGTATAAAGGATACCTGTCATGGCGCAGAGGCCCAAGCGTGTGATTGTAACGCGACAGGTTATGGGTTCGATTTCCACGCCAAGAAATGAAAATATTAAATAATATTAAGTATTTTCATATCGCTCTGTTAACAAGGCAAAGCGCGGCGTTGAGTTTCGCTTCTTAGCACATAATGCCTCAATTTGAAAGAATGGGGAACGGAAATGTTAAAAGAGAACAGAGTGTCCTAACACTAAGTTCTCTTATTGCCTCTGTCTACCCTGCTATATGCGGAATACAGTGTTAAGGTAATAAAAATAATAGAAATAAAGACATATTACTGTGTCTGTAACATAGATAACAGTGCTCTGTCCTCATAAATGGGATGAAGCAACGTAACGTTGGCGTGTTCAAAAAAGTTCAATACCGTCTATATAGTTAGACCATAACCATGGCTTATATTGTCTTTTGGCTGCTTCTGGCATTTTCATTTCGTTAAAAAAATATCAGGTTTCCTAAAATATGCTGAGTGCTGTCTAAAAATACCAAAATTGTATTATTAATAACCCTTTAAAAGTGTCATCAAATAGCTGAAAATTAAGGAAAATAATGAAATATATATATTATAGTATGCATAGTATGTTTTCCTTATTTTTTAGTTCTCAATGGTACATAACAATAAATCGTTTCCTTAGTTGTTTTTGTAAATATGAAGTGAAACTTTCAGTGTGTTTTTAAAATAAGACTATAGATGTATAGTGCAAGTTTTGGTTAACGTAAGTAGCTAACGTAAAATACAGCATCATAAGATCAAATAATTGGCGTAATTAATCTAATTACGTACATTTGTGTTGAATAATTCTAGTTTAGTTAGTAGTCTGCCATTTATAGAAACAAGTAATTAAAAATATTGATTATTATTAATATCGCTTTAATGAGAAATTTGTTTCAATCGGATTAAATTATCATCATTAAGCAGGAAAATGTTGTTTTAAAATAGGTAAATTTAGATTTTTTTGCATTAATTAAGTTAACGTTTTGATATCAAACACAACAGTCATGCACAAGTTTAGACATAAAAAACGAAAAATTGAAATAATTAGACTTTTAAATGTAAGTAAATCAATGCTGTATTATACGTTACTACATTTTAGATTGCACTTGGATCTTCCATAAAATGTCGTTAGAGAAATATCTAAAGAAAAATCGTAAAGATATGATACAGATGTTTGTTGCTGTAAGAATGTTATTTTTTTTTTCTAAATACGTTGTCTTCCATAAAAAATAAAGTAAAAGTTAAATCTTATTTCGTAAATAGTGTTGTGTCATAAATAGTGTTGTATTATTCAAAAAACACAATAATCACTTACATGACAACATTAAAAAAAAATAACCAATTGTTATAATTAGTATTAAGACTGCCTATTAAAGGCAGTCTTAATACTCCCGCAACGTCTTTGTTTTTGAAAAAAAAAAGAAAAGCAGTATAATTAAAATGGAAATGAAGTAGTGGAAATACTTATTTGAAATTTGTTTTTTTAGAATTTGTCAACATGCTCAGTGGAGGAAAAGAAACAAACAATACATTCTATTCAGATGCTGTTTGCTCTTGACCAATTCGAAAAGAAAGAGTACTCGCAGTCCATGAGAGAATTTATTAAATTGAATATCGACCCGTTGGAGGTTATTAAGCTGTTCCCGGACTTAGATAACAAGCCTAGCTCCGACACCACTAAGAAATTAGAAGGAAAAGATCTAGAAAATGCACTTAATGCTCTCATAGGGTATTTAGTAGAGCTAAGATTAAAAATTGGTAAAAATTCTGCAGACGCTAGCGGAAGCAAGGATGAACAGTCCAATCAACGGACCGTCACTCAGCAATTAGAACTAATAGATACGACACTTCTGAAGTGCTACTTACAGGTATAAGATATTTGATTATAATGGTTACTGATAGTTATAGAATACGATACACGATAGCGCCTATTATCGCTTTGACCGGATTTCTGAGAAACATTAACTACATTTGTATATTACTAGGCCTTTTTTCTATAGTCCATTCTAGAATAGTTTATACACCAGTTTAATAATAAATCGAGACGTATTATTTAACTGTTTTGTTTGAAGTAAAGGTCTTTAAAATACAAATCTTAATACTTAAAAGATAATTCATTAAAGATTAATGTTATATTACTTAAAAGAAATATACTTTTATTTTATGAATCATTATCATAAATAGATTTCTATTAAAATTGTTAACATCGACTTAAATTGACGTAATAAAAACTATTTACTATAATATTACTTTTAATAATAATTAAATATAATGTCCCCCACATTACACGTAGTAGGATTATAAACGCGATCGGTTGTGGGTCCAAGTTCCACTTCGAGGAAATGTATTTATTTATTTTCATTTCATTGCTCTAGTAAAATAGCGCGGCGTCGAGTTGTGCCACTAAACGTAATAATATCTCGAATTCAGGCGAGCGGAGTGTTCGACATTAGGTCCAATCTAAGTACCCCATCGTGACTGAGACTTACGATCCGAATCCGAAGTGTAGGGTTTAAGGGGCCCCTAAAATGCGCATTATCGTTCAGCTCCAGTGTTGTCATTTGTCGTAGACTAACGACGCGTTCGTGGCGCCGCTGCTGCGCCTCAACAACTGCCGGCTGGAGGAGGCGGAGCGCACGCTGCAGCACCACGGCAAGTACAGCGAGCTCATCATCCTGTACCAGAGCAAGGGGCAGCACACGCGCGCGCTCACGCTGCTGCAGGAACAGGCCAAGCAGCCCGACTCCAGCCTTAAGGGATACAGCCGCACTAGGAACTACTTGCAGCTATTGGGTATCAACATATTGTCTACCGACATATAATAGCTTAGGATAAAAGTACACATTGAAATAAACTATATCGAAATTATACTTAACGAAATACATTATAAGTAAAAATATATAGTTTTCTTGCATTGTTAACCGTCTAAGGTTTACGTTTTGTTGCAAATCAAATACATATCACACGACATTTGTAAATGAGTGAATTAATGAAATAAGAAACACAGATACTTATTTGTTAGTTTCATAGTGTAAGGTGAAAATAAATCGGTGTATAACTAACTATACATGACAAATTTATATTTCAGGTGCTGAGCACTTAAATTTAATATTCAAATTCTCTGATTGGATATTAAAAGAACATCCGGAAGAAGGTTTGAAAATATTCACTGAAGACAAAGTGGAGGTGGAAAACCTGCCTCGTCCTAAAGTGTTAGACTTCCTCCTCCGCGAGCACGACTCTCTGGTAATTCCATACTTGGAACATGTCATTCACACATGGAATGATACTAACCCGATATTCCACGATGCTCTTATTAGTATGTATAGGGAAAAAATTACTGATAAAAAAGCAAATTCAACAGAAGAAGAACTTCAGCATATAAAAGCCAAATTAGTTGCCTTTCTAGAAAAATCTGCACACTATACACCAGAGCGTGTGATACTACATTTTCCTAATGATGCGTTATTTGAAGAGAGAGCGGTCATATTAGGAAAGCTTGGAAGACATGAGCAGGCTCTAGCAATTTACGTCCAAATTCTTGGTAACTGTATTCATAATTTAATTTATTTTATCTTTCTTAATATTATTAAAGTTTATTTAGAATATACATAGAATAAAGCAATGATATGATATTAATTTAATATATCAATAGGACGTTTGTGGTTCATATATATATTTTTTAACCGAGTTAAAAAATGAGAAGATTCCCAATTCGCCTGTTTTTTATGTGTGTTATATATAACTTATAACATTAACTACCGCATAAAATTTTCCCTGGAGGAACCAATTTTATTGATTTTTTCGTACATGATAGCTAGTGCTTCTGATGTAGTCCCATTTGAATTAAGCTAAGATCTGATAATAGTTTTAGATTTATTCGTAATAAAGATAAAAATATTTATTGTTTCATAACAATTGCGAATGAGATTGCAAATTTTCTTAATATATTTTGAGGATAAAGAAGCAAACATACATGTACTTTTTTTAAAAACAGGTGATGTCCAAAGAGCTATAAGATACTGCGAAAATGTTGACGAGAAGTCTTCAGAGAAAAGTGTCGATGTATATGTTATTTTAATGAGAATATTATTGAATCCTGAACAAAGTTCTTCCTTGACGGGACCCTTATCCAACGTACCAAGACACCCGAACTCTTCGGTCCCCGACCTAGAAACAGCTCTTAGCATATTGGAAAAGCATGCCGATAAAATATCACCCATGAAAGTTAGTATTCAAATGTTTAACTTATTAGATCTATAAAATAAACTGAAATATATTGTTTCATGGTACAATATTTGATTGGTTTTGAGTAAAGTGTTGAAAACCGCAACACAAATGTTATTTTAATAGGGTTATTTATGATATTTCTCGTCTAGTCAGACAAATTACCTCTAAAAAACTACCTCTTATGTTCCTGACGTTCAAATTTAATTACCTTCTCATTATACGATATTTTGACATGAAACCTCAACAGTGAAGCTTTACATATTTCGTATGTAATAATTAACTAATATTTTTTAAATATTACTTAATAAAGATTATTTATTATATTTAACAGGCGTTAGCAGTGCTCCCAGATTCCGTGCCTTTGGGTAGACTCAAATATTTCCTGGAGAGTGCTCTGGAGAGTCAGCTCACACTTAAACGCCGTACACAGGTTCTCAAAGGATTGCTTTACGCAGAACATTTGCAGGTAATATTTTGATACTGAAAACAGATTGTATCTCTGCATTAAATAATACTAAAGTATCATATATTAAAATACATAATATTAGAAACAATATAGGTAATGAGGTCCGTCGTGGCGCAAAGGCACATGCGTGCGACTGTAAACGCGTCAGATTCTGGGTTCGATCCCCACTCCAGGAAATATAAAGTTTAGTGTTTTCATTTCCTGGGTTTGGTAACAAGGCAAAAGCGGCGTTGTATTCCGCCACTCAGCACGCAATGTCTCAATTCGGCGGAAAGTGGGAAACGGAATTGTTGAAAAAGAACGGAGTGTGTTAACACTTGGTTCACAGGTTCCCTCTGTCTACCCTGCTATATGCGGGATACAGCGTGTAGGTTAAAAAAAAAAAAGAAAAAAGTATTTTCATTTCCTCACTATGCCAAAAAAATAAAACAAAATTAATAAATAATGTACATTCCGATTCGAATAGAAATAAGTTACGATTTCTCTTACTGATTACGTAATTTTTTTATTATGTTCTCTTTGTCAACTGGTGGAAATATTTTTGTAGTTTAATTATTTTTCTTTCTTCAGGTACAAGAAGTAAAGCAGTTCCACGAGTCTAAGCACATAGTAATAAACGATTACAACGTGTGTCCAGTTTGTAAGAAACGCTTCGGTAACCAAAGCGCGTTTGTCCGATATCCTAACGGCGATATTGTCCATTACTCTTGTAAACTTGATAAATAAAAACATATGTGCAGGATTTCAACTTTATCATCCAATATCATGAATTAAAATGCATTTTGATAAATATATATGAAGATTTAATCAATAATAGAAGAATAGAATATTTAATCATTTCTCAAATGTTTTATTATAAATATATTCTGAATTATGTAATTTTATTTGTAGTAATAAGTTTTTAACCTATTTTTTATTTAAAACATATTCTTTATATAATTATTAAAGGCCTTTTTCTAAACGATAAACGGAGTAATAAATCTATGATCTTTCATAAAATGTAAGTTAGAAAATGAACAAGTTTTGTTTTAAAATTATACTTATGATTATTTTAATTAATTATTCTCACAACTCTTGTTTATTAATGGCTAAAACCATTTCATTTTTATTTTACTTAAATGAGATTTTAAATATATATGTATTTGCTATTGATTGTCAAATACATACATTTGGTTAGGTAGAGAGAAGAATTCAGAGTATAAAGGCAAGCGTTAATTTTAAAGGACTCTCTTAAGCCTATACTATACTATACTGGGCCCTAAACCCTTGTTTCAACTCCTTTCTGTAATGTCATTCAACGAATTGAATTACCATATATTCTTTTCAGAGAAATAGAAAATAATATTTATAATTCACGATATAGTGCTCCTAAATTGCTTTTAAAATTGTAAATTTTATTTGTCTTTCAATGGTTACTGACAAATGAGATCATTGAATTGGCAGCTTTAATCAGGTTAGATATTTTTATCCTGTTATCTGACTTGGCTTGGTTCTAAACAACGAGTAAGGGTCTTTTTTCAGCCACTAATTTTAATATAGTAGATTATTCAAAATTAATAATTTATAGTTTCAATATTTAATTGTTTAATATATACAGAATTTATGTTATGATCGTGTATACCACTTATGGCTGTATAAACAATGTATGTATAATTATTTATTTAACCTTTAATAAAAAAAATGAATAAATCATTTTTTATGAAATTTTGTTTTTATTTACTCACACGTATACCTTATTATACTAAAATAATATTATCAAATAGTTCTGATTTTCGCGTAATGTGAATGATTTCATGCTCAAATTATTTTTATTTCTGTGCTCTAGTGAGACAAAGTGGCGTTGAGTTCTGCCACTGAATACGGAACTGAATGCTAAAAAAAAAATATAAATAAAAAAAATATTGATCGGCACATGCCCCGCACTAATTACAAATATATTTTTGCGTAATATGTATTTATAGCTAGCTTATTTAAAAATTAGCTGTTTATTTGTAGCTAGAGTATTGTCTCTAAATTATTACTATGTTTACCATTCAAAAGTTAGTTATTTTTCCATTTTCCTATTCCAGCTTTTTACATGTAATTCAAAGTCTAAAGTAACCAACGAAAAAAGTATAATAATTAATAAAAACTTATTTTATGTTGTTACAAACGTATAAGAATTTTGACGTAGCTCGATGAGAACGCTTATTTGGCTAGAGCACTTGTGCGGATTCAAAGAATAGCGGGAATACTGCTATACTCAATTTTTTCTAAGTTTATAAAAAATTTTTCTTAACCTTTAATATAATTTGAAAAGTATTAAAATAATTGGCCAATATAAGAAATAACATAATTTATTTATAAACTGCTTGAAAAAGCAGCTTCACGCTTTATTGGTAGGCAAAGAACCTAGAGTCAAGACACTCCGTTCGCTGCTTTTCACCCGGATTAGAGACCTGTGTTTAGTGGCGGCACTCAAGCCGCGTTTTGTCTTACCGACGAAGTGCGAAGAAATGAAATGAAATGAAAAGAAAGAAATGAAATGAAAAGAATAATACAGAAATTTATACAAAATCTTTGAGTTACTTTATGGTAATAAAGGAACTTTAATGTTATGTTTGTTTCTTTAATGTAAAATGTATATTTTCATAAAATACATCAGCTACACTACACATTACCTTGTTTTATATAATTTGAGCAATTTGTCCGAAAAAATGGAGGACTTCATTTTGTTCTTAAAAAAATTAAAGAAGGTACTTAGGCACTAATTATAAGTATGGCTTTCTATTTTATATATGTACTTATCCTATCTCCTATAAAATATTTAATATCGTGGAAAATTTACTATATATAATATAAAAAATTCGTTAAAAATACAATAAGCACACAAATAGTTATTGAAATTTTATTAAAAGTGGATTAAGAAGTCCAATTACGATTAGACTTTTTAACCCATATACGTATGAGATAAAATAATAATAATTAAAGAAAACCTTTATGAAAATTATTTAATTAAAATTTTCTCTTAGAGAGACAATTTATTAGTATAGGAATAATTTATGTTTTAGTTAATTGTAGAATGAGTGAGCGGGCGTGACGCGTGTGGTGACGTAAGTCGTCAGCACTGATAGAACAAGTACCGTCTCTTGCGCCGTTTTGCCGCGCGCCTCTGTGGCCCAATGGATAAGGCATCGGCCTCCTAAGCCGAGGATTGTGGGTTCGAGTCCCACCAGAGGTATTATACCGTTCACTTTTTTCCAAAACTACGATTTCCTAGATGTAATATTAAGAAACGCAATAGTTAAATGTTTTCGTTTTTTTTTGTGTTTTTTTTTTTATAAAATCTGGGTAGACAAAGTTAGTAAAGAAAAAAATATCTATAATAACATATTATATATTTAACACACTTTTATGCAGTCATTTTTATTTCTGTGGTATGAGGAGCAATAGGATAACTTAGTGATTGGTGACTGTGTTCTCCACATTTATGAACGACCTGTTTGCAGTACTAAATGTCTAATTTTATTTAGAGTCCTGAATATTTTTTTTAAATGCTTATTAATTATTATTTTTAAATACTTACTCCCTCAAGTGAGATTTGAACTTAGAACCATCGTAATCAGGGAATACCTAACAGTTAGAAATCATGGTTATTTTGTTGACAACATATTCATTATAATTTTTCCTGTATCTATAACCTGTCATTCCAGGAGTTTATAAAACCGATGACAATGGCACGTTTTACCATCTGAAACAGATAAAGCTGTCCGTAATATTGGCGTCGGTGCGAGTCGCATTATAAAAGTCCCGTATCGTCGGGGAAAGCTGTTAGATATGATAACGATACAATTTTATTGATAACGAGTGGTGAGGCATCGATCAGTCGATATGATCGCATTGTAGCGTACGGAATTACTTAATATATAATTAGCCATCGCGTCTTATCGACACAGATTTTTAATAATCCAGATTATGCCCTATAAATCTAGTTAGAGATAGAGACTGTCAAAATATTTGAATTAACAATCAATAACAAAAAGTGCTTGTAGAAAGAGTGTACACTGGAGGTGTTTGGTGTATAATGAAAATGATGGGCGACGGCGAGATGGGCTATGATTACTACAACTATGACAATAGCTGGTCTATCATGCCCCCGGACTATGCGGACCCTGGATACCAATACCGACAGCCACAAGCGGAAGAAGATTATCGTTATGGCACTTATGCGTATGTATTATTTTCTATGAACTTTGACATTTTAAAAAGTAAAAATAGCTTAAATAGTTTTTATACATAAGTACTTAGTAAAAACATAATAATAATAAAACCTTAATATTTATTTAAATATGACATATATTAAAAATTTCAATAAAATATTAGGTAATTTATTTTGCAATTAAAATTTAAATCTTCGAAAAAGATATTTTTTTAATCATGCCTTGTAAGTTTTGGTTTAGTTTTCTGTAAGTACATATACGATATTATAATAGCCAAAACCTATTTTTAAAACAGGCTTGTGAAATAGGTACTTATATAATTTACTGTAATAAAATTATATTCAATGTTTGTCATAGAAAACGTGACAGAAGACTATAACTTAAAGCAAATTGTGGTAATCGTGGTACTGCACAAATCGGTTACCATTCCATCCAAGTGCAAGGAAATCGACTTAATGCACGTAACTTCTGATTTTATGATACATACAATTTTTTAAAGTTACTTTCATGGATAACTGTTTTACATAGACTTATTAAAAAAATATTATGTAAAGAAATAAATGACATTCTACATACATAAAAAATTACGAGTTAATAAAGTGCATACATACATACATAGCTTCACGCTGTATCCCGCATATAGCAGGGTAGGCAGAGGGAACCTAGTGTTAAGACATTCCGTTCCCCACTTTCCATAATAAATTCTATTAATAAAGTAAATATGTATGTTTTAATTCATAAATCATAATAACGATAATGTATAAATGATAAACAAATTTAATAAATTAAAATGATAAATTTCGCGGTAGGGTTAATTTTATACAATAGTCACGTACGTACATAAATTCATAGGAAATGCTTATGAGTCAAGCAGTCAGGCACTTTAACTTCTTATGAACTGTACCTAATTTATAGAATTTCATAAGCTTATCACACTAACATTTAATAGTAAACGAAATAAAAATTGTTATTAAACTATAAAAAAAAATCAGATTAAAGTAGTAAAATATTCATAAATATTTTTCCGGTTGGTTGGTTTCGGTTGCGTGTCTTTCGCCAATCGTCCCGGCAGTGAATCGCCGTGAGTACCATCGAGCTCGTGATCCGTCAGCTGTGTCTTCTCCCATGGCTTCGTGGAGCCCTTAATTGGTTTGGAAGCCCTCTTCGCGGCTTGCCGTGCTTCCAACCATTTAAACCCACTGCGCCTAACCAGATTGCCGTAACAAAACATTCGTGAAAACCCATCGACTTGTACTCTTACTTTATAAAGTTTAGATATTAGAAAACTTTGTACATCATAAATTTTCCTTAAGCAGCATAGGTGATGATGGAATTTGTTGGATGATGTGTTTTGTCACGAATGGTGCTGGCAATCTCTTAAAAATTGTTAAGGTTTGTCAGCATATTTAGTTACGTTAGCCTTGAAGTTATAGGCTTTACTGTATTTACAGAAGGTAATTGAGACATTACGTAGAAAAGAGTCATGTAATTTGCTCGATCGGGCTGTGCTGTGGCAAAGACGTAATGACAGGGAGTAAGTCTGGTCATGGGGTAGTTTTTTCTCGCGATAAACGGCGCTTGGCACGGATGGCGCGGGGGGCACAATACAATATTATATACCGTCTAAACTTTTACACAAATTACTTTCCTATCGTGTCAGCTATCAGACCCCTATTATTTTACCATTATCATTGCAAATATAAGCGAAATGTCTTTTCAAATTCGCGGCTTAATGATACTTTTGCTCTTTAAATGGCTTAATATATTATTTAGGAAATCATATTTCATTTACATATCGCAAACCTAAATGTAAACTACGGCAACTCGAAAATATTAACTTTCTACTTAAAAATTAACTTTTTTGAGTTTAGAATTTGCTCGAAAAATGAAATAAATAAGCCAACAGTGTATTAGTGTTTATTCCTTACCGTTCTTACAAAACTATGTAAATACCAGCCACTGCCAGCAAATACATAAAGCTCTAATTACTCCCAAGTGAAAAAAACAGCTCCAAGCCGAACTCCGCCCGATAAAAAAGAACAAACTGGGACCAGAATTAATAATTATAATTGTTGAATATAATTGTTGAATTGTTCAAATAGAGTTAAAGGTTCTCGGTGGTTTTAGCAATAGATCCGATCAATAAATCCGCAATAAAGTAGTAAAAAGAGGCAAAAAGAAGCTAAGCAAAGAATGGATATGCGAAGCTCATATTTATGCGTATAGTTTTAGGAAGATATAGTCAAAAACTAAGAACATTATTTCTGAAAGAAAAATGACTATAGAGGTTTGCAACAAATAAGTATTATTCATTAAAAGAAAATAAAGAAATAACAAATAACGTTTGTTGAGGCCTAACTTATTATTGTTTCATATTTATTTTTATTAATATTCAATAATTCAATTTAAAATAGTGATATTATTAAAATTATTTCGTATTATCGGCTAAGTGGTACATAAAACCTAAAGTGTTTCATGCATAAAATGGAGGTTATTGGAAAAAAATTGGTCCTTACTTTCAATTTATATACTTTAATATTTTACAACTTATAATAACTATGCTAGCTTTACAACAAACAACGCAGTAATTTATTCTGGTTGTCACAAAAGATTCCTTTTTTTAGTTATCTCAGTTTAGATTTAGGTTTACGAAATTACTGCTTGAAATAAATCCTTTGCCTTTAATAGTTTATTTTGCTTAATAGTTGATTATGTTACCTTTAATAGTTGATTATACTCATCAATCACAGTTGACAAACTAAATTAAGTTCCGGGTTACGAGCTTTAAAAGTTAAACACCTGGTCGATACATTTTTCGATTTATTTACTTTTATTGTATAACATGTAGTCATAAATTATGAGTCTATCATTTCCCGTATCCAGTAGATTATTAAAAGAATATTTTTAAGCGTATGTATAGATATGTAAGGTAATAAACAGAGTGTCTTGACACTTGAAAAAAGCGTTAAACTAAAAAAGTAAGGTATACGACCATCAGTGGCGAGGCGTCCATACAATTCGATTTCCATCAGCTTGCCTAACTTTTCAAAGTAAGTATGAGATTAAAAAAAAACCTCACCAGTGTGGAGCTCGAAAAAACAAAATCAAACAAGGTGTGAGAGCTAAAAAAAAGGTCGCCAGGAAAATATTGGGCATAAAATTGCAAAAAAACAAGACAAAACATTATAAACCTAAAAAAAAGGTCATCGCCAAAATTCGATATTAAAATTACTAAATACTATGACATCATCTATACCAGTTTCTCTAAATATATCGGCTTCCCTAAATATATATACCGGCTTCCCTAAATATGCATCGGCTTCCCTTAATTTACCTGCCTGCCTAACTAAAATTTTCACCCCTCGCCACTGACGAGTATGTATTTATATTATTAAAATTGTCGTATTATTATAAGTTCACTTTACCTGTCTAATAATATATAAGAGACAAAGAGATGTGATTCTATTATTCAACTTGAACGATTTCGTGAGCTAAAATCGTCAGACTTTGGAAAGCTAATGTATTGAAATGACTGGTACACTCAGTATTGCTTTTCGTGTATTTCGTTTTATGTCTAGAAGAATTTGGGAATTGATGTATTTGCAAATTGTTGATTATTTTTGTAGTATTCACTTAGAGTAAGAATACTTACTATAGATAAGTAAACAAAGTGTAATATAAATTACTGGAAAACATTCAAGCTATAAGTAACAATTTTTATTTTCAAAAAAAGTTACAAGTAACAATAATTTAATTAATTGATTGATATTGGATTATTTGTTATTGTAATTAACAAAAAAATAACTATAAATAAACACATTATCTTCGTTTAATATATGCGCTATAATTAAATATTTGCTACTAGATATTCATCGTAATATTTTGATCTAATTACACAAAATCTTGATAAAATGCAGACATATTTTATTCTTATACGTATAAGCTATTAAAGTTTTATCTAGACCCACTCAATAGTGTTTGCTGAAAAATAACATTCGTCCAACTTCAGAAAGATTTGCATTTATAAAATTAATAATTTTCACGTTTACTTAAAAATGTAGCAACAATTTAAAGCTTTACATACGTTTATTTATAATATTACGTAAATTTTATAGTGAGTAATTATGGTGAGCAGCCGATTATTGTAGCGATATGATCATGTGATGCGGCGGAGGGCGCAAACACCTGCCGCCCGCCCCTCACAAATCTGGCCCTCGCAGCTTACTTGACATAGTATAGTCTAATTTTTACGTTAAATATTTTGACTTTATTTTGTAAAATTGTATATAGTTTACAACCTATTTTTTTTTTTAAAAAAGTGCTTTTTTGTATTTTTATCTATATCCATGATATATGTATCTACTTTATAAGAAGATGAATATAAATAGATGAAAATTTTTTTTTAAATATAAATCATAAATTTGTTTCACTTATTTGTTTTCAATAATATTGTATTTGTTATCATATCAATATATAATTGTATTATTAGACATATAAAAAACCAATAAATTATGTAACAGCTTTAGTTTGAAAATTAACTATAAATTAGTATAAAATAATAAAAAATATTCTTAAATAGTTGCATACACCCGATAAACAATACTGATCATGAGCGATGGGTAGATATTTTAAAAACTCATTCTCAATAAGTCAATTAACCGTTTCACGTCGGCGCGGTGCTACGCGGCCTGCACGCCACTTAGGGGATGGTTCCCAATATAAATAATTGCCCTTTGTTATTGTACCCTTTAACGATGTTTAACGCACAGCTTTAAAAGAAAGTATTATTGAATTTTCTATGTACATGCAATATTTATAAAATATTGTATTTTGGTTTCCTTTTACAGGTTATTAAGTAAATTAAAATAATGCATATTCGTAACATGACTAAAATTCTATTTTTTTTACATAAATTATTGAATATTTTTTATTAAAGTTTCTAGCACTTTAATAACATTTTAGTATTTGTATTAGATATATATATATATATACTAGTTATTCTTTTATTTTAAATGTACAATGTGTCAGAACTTAACACGTAATAACTGAATAGACGTATCCTACTACATTTAACATGTTTCATTTTAAACACCCTTTCACTGCTATTATAGCGGGTCCTAGTGGTTGTGGAAAATTCGTTCGTACGTTCGTTCGTATGTGATTTTTTGAAAAACATAAATCATGTTTGTAATCAAGAATTTAACACTATCTTATGGTGCTACGATGAAATGCAACCATTATACAATTTAAGTGGAGTTAATTACTATCAAGGAATTCCTGACTTGAACATGTTTGATTTGGAAGTATCCTCAATTGATTATAATCCTTATGAGAGAATCTGATGGGCGCATAGTTGATATTTTTACTAAAGGAAGTCATCATAGAAACTTGAGTGTATTCTACATAACGCAAAACTTGTTTCATCAAGGGAAAGGACAACGTGATATATCGTTAAATTCTAGCTACATCATTTACTTTAATATATGTAAGCTATTCCTGCGTATAAAAAATCTGAACTATGTAAATGAGACAATTTGATCTACAAATTCTTTTCCTGAAATAAAATCTATGAGTTACCGGAAATTCAACTAAGGGGTGCAGTTTTATGAGTCAGTCTTTTCTGATGTCAGAAGCAAAAATTTTTAGGTTCAGTAAAAAAGACGATAAACTTTAGTCTCATTATGTTATTACCATTTAGAGAGTAAACGAGATTAAAACTTATATGAGTGCTATTTAAGATTACCTTAAATTTTAATTAATACTTATTAGTTTAACCTGTGATTAATAAATCCAGAAATAAAGATTTATCAACAATTATTAAGTTATGCTAATACGTCTGATAGCAAAGAATACTTAAAGTATAGATTTTTGTATAACAATAAATAATTTCTCAGGTATATGCATTAGAATTTATCACAAAACATTATTTCAAATTTATCTTTAATTTTAGACATAATTGTTTATTATAAATGTGGCACGACACCTAATTTTGAAAGTATGACGCGATAGCTAATAAACAATACTTGTGTAGAATATTTTAAATTATTAGAAAACCCAGAGTCCTCAAAAGAGTTTTTTGTCTTCAATGAAATTTGAATGGGCTCATATTTACTATGAAGTTGAAGTATTTATTGAAATTAGTGTAAAATGTTGACTTCTTATAAACAATAGGTAAGAAGATAAAAGAATTGCAGCATATGGAACGGATTATGAACACCTGGCGCCTTACAAGTACAAAGAATGAATTTCTTGTCTAACAATGTTCAAAACAATGATGTTTAACGACTCTTAGCAGAGTAATAAGTATTTTTTGAGTGAGTGTTAAGACACTCCGTCCTCTTTCAATATTTCCGTTTCTCACTTCCGCCGAATAGAGGTATCGTGTGCTGAGTGTCGGAACTCAACGCCGCACTTTGACTTGTTACCTGAGCGAGGAAATTAAAGTACTAAATGTTATTTTATATTTTTATTTCCCGGAATGGGAATCGAACCTATAACCTGTCGTGTTTACAGTCGCTCGTTTGTGTCTCTGCGACACAACAGGCCAATGTTTCTAAATGTTCTTTTTTTCAAATATCAAATATGAAATGTGTTCATTTCACATGATTCTATTTAAGTATTTAAGTTTGCTAGCTTTAAGTACAACTATTTATAGAAATTTGCCAGTTGCAACTACTTATGGAAATTATACTGAAGATTTACATTGTTTTTAATTAATTTACTATTGCACACCTGTCACTTTGCTAATCCTATGTAGCCTTTCTAAATACTTTAATCACAAACAGATGGTAGCTAAGTGACTATTATTTAAATATATTCGTGGAGATTCGTTACAAAAAAGTATTTATTGTCATAGATTTATAGAATATTGTGGATTGTAAATTATTGAACGCCTGTCGTGGCACAGAGGCACAAGCGTACAACTGTAAACGCGACAGGTTGTGGGTTCGATTCCCGCTCCAGGAAATGTAAAATTTAGTATTTACATTTCTTGGGTTTGGTAACAAGGCAAAGCGAGGCGTTGAGTTCCGCCCCTCAACACGCAATGCCTCAATTCGGCAAAAAGTGGGGAACAGAATTGTTGAAAGAGAACGGGGTGTCTTTACACTAGGTTCTCAGGTTCCCTCTGCCTACCCTGCTATATGCGGGATACAGCGTGAAGTTAAAAAAATATATATTCTATGTTCATCTCAATAATTTTAAGGGTTGAGGCTTGACGTTGCATTTCTTTTGTTTATTATTAATGTTACGTGATTACTCATCACTTTAGATTTGATCTTGATAGTAATTAATTAACTAAATATTATATTATAATAAATAACCAAAATCAGTTGAAGTAATATTTTAAGCATTCTTATTTTGATATCGATCGTGGTGAACATTCATTTTGTATATATTTTATACAATAATTTATGACAATTATATCATATTTAACTGAAAATTAACGGTTACGGTTATTTTATTAACATAATAAAATGTTGTATTACAATTGCAAAACTATGTGAAATAGTTGTATGTTGTATTATTAGGCTTTTATCAACAACATATGTATGTACTCTATCTACTTCCATACATACGTAGCTTTACGCTGTATCCCGCATATAGCAAGGTAGGCAGACCTAGTATTAAGACACTCCTTTCCCCTACTTTTTTCTTTTCGCTCTATCTACTTGTTATAAATTGATTTTTTTTTTGGTATAATTATGTAAATTTCATATTTATGTACGTATAATCATAACAATACGGATATTTTTAAAAAGGAACTTCTAAATAGAAAAAAACGTTATATAATAAGCATATCCTACCTACCTACTCAATATTTTACTTTAAATTCAATTTAAACTAGAGCTAGCTTTAAGTATCTTCTTCCTATTAAAATGATTATTCTCTAAATCGTATGCTTGGTAGCCAAGAAAGAATACGGTAAAATTGATTGCGTTAGTTCATTTTAGTTTAATTCATGAGCATTCTCGAAGACGAATGAAAATACTATGTCATATAAGTCTGCCCTTAGACATACTTCAAGATATTTCCAGTGACATCTTTGATATTTATAAAGAAATAAATATCAACTTACTTCTTAAGTTTTTATGATTAAACTGTGATCAAAAACTTATTTTTTTTTTATTCTAACTAATAAAATATGAGCACAAAAAAAAAGCGGAACCAAGTATCAGAGCACACGTGCAAGTCATAAACCGATAACTGAATTTTTAAAGTACCTGTTCCCAAGATTATACCGTACCTGGCATTGTCTTTTAACAACAATGGACTAAGTAGTTGCACATGTGCTAAATATTCAAAATAATTAAAGAATTCATAGCTTTTGATTTTATGTACAAAAAATAACTAAAATTTTACTTAAGCTTGTATTTTTTATAAATTTCATAAAAAAAACACATAAATAAGTGATTGAATTTGATAAGTATCTACATGTATAAAAATGTTCTCATGGTAAAAAATGTAACATGAGCTTATGCCGACTTATTGAAAACACTCTAAATGAAAATCATTATCCGGGCATTTAGAGCGGCGTCCATAACGAACCCGGCTTCAACAATGGGCTTAACGCGCGCACTCATTACAAAAGCAACATAACGTAACGTGCTACGTCGAAAGCTCCTTTATTCAAAAGTATACTCCAGTTTTTTCGTTGGGAAGGCTGTAGGAGCACTGCGATTGGTCGGATCTCGTCCCGCCCCGTCGCACGAGAGCCGCGATTGGCGGAGGTCAGTGGAGCACCCTCAAACTGATCTAAGTAGGCTGTCGAAGCACGAGGGCGGCGCGGGGTGTTCTTCACCCCGAGGGCCACTCGAGGGTTGTTTAGTACGGGCGCAGCGTCGCGAGACGCAGCACGTGTTTGGTCCGGTGTGTCGTGTCAGTTTTCAAAATTATTCCGAAAGCGAGTTCTCCCGGTAGGGAGATGAAGTGCGAGGAGGGAGAGAGTGCGCGCTCTCCGCCGCCGTTACTGCCGCCGGCGTCGTTGCTGGCTTGGAGCCCTATTCTATTGCCACCATGGGGACCAGCCTTCTTACCAGCACTTTATCCTGCTGCTTTTCGATCCGCTTTTCCTGGGTAAGCATAGTGAGATTGAGATCAAAATTGTGTTCATTTTTACCATTATTTCTTAGAATTGTTTAATTTGTTATATTTTTTCCCAATGATCTACATATGTGTTAAACGTTTGGTTATTCTTTGAAAGTACTTCAAAAACCAATTTGTAGGGGAATACACTCTTCCTAAAAAGTATATTTTTATGGTTTTTAATGAATATTTTTTTTTTTTTCAATCACTGATTATATATTTTTTGTTATCACAGTGTAGTAATTAGATACCTATTGATACGATACATAGGGTATAGTCCTTTGGATTTCGGCTACAAGGACTTAGTGAGAGCTTGTTAATAGATGTGTTTACAACCTGCTCAAGGCTCTTATGATACCGCCCAACTTTTTTTTTTTTCATCATGTCACGTACGGAACTAGGGAACATTTCACGGCTACATGTAATTTTGATATTTAATAAACATTCGACTGCTTAGCTGTTGTTAAAACTTCCAGTCCATCCTTTTGGCCTGAGTCACCGTTTTCTGGAGAGTCCTCACTTAACAATAGCGAGTTAAATAAAAAGAGATATTTCTTTGCTTAGTTTCTTTTAATTATACATCTTTTTTGACATCAAAAAAACAAGCTACGTAATTGATATATTTTGTACTTTATTGTAAATCTTCAGCATATACTGGAAGAATGAACTTGAATGACCGAGATTTATTATAGTTGATCAATATCCAGCCAATCCAACTTATCTTAAGGGAGTTAAAATTTTTAAGCTATAACATTCGAATAACTAATATCATAAAAGTAAACTTTTTATTTATAATCATAATAAAGTCATTTACTTATTTCATTTAGCTTAACTTATTAAACACGAATAAATTTAGAAGCTTCTTTAGTTTGTTCATTAGTAACGATATATGATATTTCCCAATAATAGCATAATTTGAGAGAGTGTTTACAATCATAAAATATGGAGAATTTTAATTTAATGAATTCTGTGAATGAGAGAAAATAAATAAATGTTTTTAATATTATTTGATTAATATTAGAAGCCTAGTAATTTCACAAAAGATAGTGAAAAAAGTAGAAGATATTGTATGTATACCTGCATATATAGGGGAATTCAAATGATTATTTCCAAAATTATAATATAATTTCAAACTCGATATATTTACTTGGGATTAGATACATATAGACTTACACATATTTATATACTTTTAATTTCTCTCATAGTTTATTTGGAAAGTCACAAAGACAAAGTTGCGATGAAAAACTAAGAATTATCCATATACCTAAAGTGCAACTCTTACGTTATATAAATAATTTAAATTACATTAATTAATTGAAGTATTTATATTTATATCAACATCGTATCCACTTTGTATTTATGATTCGTTTTTAAAGAGTAAAATTGTTTCAGGTTACTAGACAGCATGAAGATGCCAGGACAGCGGCCAGGTTTCCAAATCTCAGATATATTAGGCCTCAATGAAGCTAAAGCTTTGGAAGCGCCGCAAAGTGGTATAAGTTCTTTGGAGCTTCCGCCGTACGCGCCGCCGCATCACAATTATTCACATGAGTTACTTCGCCATCATCAACCATGGCTTTCTTTAGATCACCACGAGAGTGCTGGTACGTTATCATTTTCATGTTAATTTACTGTTAAAAATATATTATAGGACCTATCAAGATACTTTGAAATAGAACAAATTATAGCAAGTTTAAGTATATATTAATTTGTACTCTAAATAAGTACGTTAATCTCATATGAAAGTCGGAACTCTAAAGGAGTAGCTCTCATAACTTAATTACTATAGCAAATACTTAGAGTTAACAGAAAGAACACTCTACTTTTCAACACATATCTATATTGTAGGTACAATCACTGCATTATTATGTTTTAGTATTTCTAATTGTTGACAAAAATAAGAGGAGAAAAACAAAGTTACCAATATAGGCCAAATATTTTTATCGATATTTGGCCAATAAATATTTATTTGATAATAAATAAATTTTATAAGTGAACCACAGTACCAGATTCATTTATATTGTTATTGGTATACATACGATCGTACTATATCACGCTTAAATGTTATATAAAAGTGAGTCAATTTTAACTTGTCTTTACGAAATGACATTTTTATCCAGATAATAAAAGATAAAGGGTGATGTTACGCCAATGTACCCACATTTATTTGTTTCTCATTGAAGATATCCGCCATGCACTATGTTTTATAGATTTAAATTTTATAAGTACTTCATATTAAAAATATTACGTTGCATTACCAAATAGTTATCTAATGTATAACCAATTTATGCGATAAAAACTCAATTTGAATATCTTTAAATTTATCAGTTTCAATGAAGACAAGTACTAGGCGAATTATCATACACAAATATATTGACCCACTCGAAAATAATAGGTGTTCGGTAGTCGGCGTTGAGAGGGCGAGATTATTTTTTGAAATGCTCCTCCAATGGAGTGCTTTCAGTCGCTAATCTGCGCCTGCCATTAATTATGTTTATCGCTTATCTAATTTTCGGCACTCGTCGCGACATATGATTGCTTATTTAAAAACATTAATCCTACGTGTAGCGATTACATACTTATATACTCAAAAAGAATGTTTATTTATTGACCAAATATCTGACGGGTTGCTTTATATCGTTTTCTATTTGGAAATAGGTATTCACTTTTTTTAATTAATCTATCGGATTTTGTTATGTTGGTTTGTAGAATATTATTTTTATTTCTCTGAATATACTGTCAAATAGAGGCCTACGTGGTGTAGTGGAACAGCGTTTGACTGTAAATGCGATTAGTTAGGGATTCGATTCCCCACACGTTGGAATGATTAGGTATATTTAAATTATCTTTATTTTTCCGTTCTGGCATGACAAAGCTCGGCGTTAAGTTCCGTCGCTTAATACGCAATGTTTGAAAGTCCGACGGCAAGCGGAGGGGAAATTATATTGACACTGGGTTCTTTCTGGTAACTCCTTTGAGCGAGAAGCTGTCTATTTGAATTTTCTCTTTATTTTGTTTTTGAGTATTGCTTTTCTAAAGATTTTCAGATAGGATAGCATTTGCATACTTAAAATATTTTCGTTTAAGTATTGTTTTTTGGAATCGCATTATAGAGTTGGTCATGTTCTAACATAACACGCTAAATTTTATTATTTACAAATGGAGTATGTAATGTCACGCCCTCAGATTGGGGGCTAACTGTTGTTTAACTTTTGAGGGGTGCGATGCGGAACGAATTTGTCACCAATAGACAGAGGCAGCTGGCTATCAATTACACTGTTTGCGGCTGTTAGGGATGCTATTCCTTCATTATTTGATGACAGTTATAGATTCTATAGCCATTGTTGTTGTAATAGTAATTAACGATATATATTTATCTCTTGGTTTTCTTTTTGGCCTATGAACCTATAATCAGGTACGGTTTTCTAAAACGACATTTATTTTCTTAAAGTAAAGCAAAATCTGATTATATAGCTATATTTTATTCTTAAATACAAATTTAACTGCATAATATTTATATTTATGTTATTGAAATCAAAATTATTATTTTATATTAGTACTTTGAACGTATCTAGCTAATAGCTATATATCGTGTGCTATGTTAAATCAACGATATATGCTTATCGCGAAAGGACGTTCTAAGAACAAAAGCACAGCTGCCGACGGGTGGGAGTCCCCACTCCCCTCGCTACCACGCCCAGCCTCCCGCCTTCTGACGTTTTCGTGTGAAACTAAACCATGTGTAGGCCGTAGGGAGAACCGAACAAATGAACAATGCAATATTTGCGGTGATTTTTTCATGTCGTATTATACTTTCGAGCTCCCTTAGTTAGAGTTAAATAGAGCGACCCTAACAGATTAAATAAAGATTTGAATGTAAGCGTAATAACTACACGTACAATTTTGTATGTGGTATTCTCGTTTAGAAGACTCTTTACGTTTATACTTATAATAAAGTATCTTTACAAGTCTTGTATCTGTTATTACTTCTGTATGTTGCATATTTTTATGATCATGACTAAAGTGTGATTACAAGTAGTTTGTTTTTGTTGTAGGAGTACTCGGACAACAGGCGAGTCCAGACAGTACATCTCGTGCATCTGAACTGTCATATGCGGCCCCGGCCACTGCATCACCCACTGTTGTAGATACCCGTCATGACCAAGACCACGATCACGACCATGATAATATCCACGACAGCCTAGAACATGACGACGACAATGACAACGATCAGCCACTTAATACAGGCTCCGATTCCAGCCTCTCACATAAGAAACGAAAACGCCGTGTTTTATTTTCCAAAGCACAAACTTACGAATTAGAAAGAAGGTTCAGGCAGCAGAGGTACCTGTCAGCACCTGAGAGGGAACATCTTGCTAGTCTTATTCGACTGACACCGACACAAGTAAAGATTTGGTTTCAAAACCATAGATATAAAACAAAACGTGCTGTTCAAGAAAAAGGAGCTCACGATTTAAATGTCGGTAGCCTAAATTCGCCGCGACGTGTCGCCGTGCCAGTGCTGGTTAAAGATGGAAGGCCATGTTTAGGAAAACCTGATGGACTGCCGTCTCTCGGTATGTCCTTACCTCCATATCAGCCGATGCATCACCAACCTCCAGTGACAGGACACGGACCTCAACCTAGTGGCTGTTGGTGGTGAAGACACATTAATAATAGAAGTGGTAAACTAGTCGTTAGCACTTTGCGGAGGCTTTGCAATATATTGAGATTGATTCTTCTTATAGTCTTGTTGATGATTTGTTCTTGTTTATTTTTATGCTTTTACCACATTTAGTATGTGCCAACAGCGTGCTTATCTGTCTGACGCATGCAATCGGTTTATACAAACTGATAAGTGTGAAGGTAACATAGAAACAGAATATCGGCATTGGTCTCTATAAATTATTTTGCAAATTCACCGCAATATTTATTTATTACAAATTTGTATATAATTAGAGGCTGAAAAGTATTTGAAAATCACAAAACAGTGATTATTCCACTATTCGTAATTAACTCGAATATTGAAAACATATAATAATATTATATGCTATTTAATTTGAATAAATTAAGGTACTGGTTCCTATTTTTAAATAGCGAGTAACTTACGTATTTAATTTTTTAAATGTCATTTTCGTATTTGAATTGATTTGCCAATTTAATAACTACGAACAAGATTTGAGTATACTTTAAAATTTATATCAGTTACCAGTTACTCGAGCTATAAACTATAAAATCTATTATAATTTGTATGATTGTGGATAAGGATTCGTATAATAAGTATCTACGTTTAGTGATATAGTACATTCCATTTTCTATTTAATTGTATATCGATGTAAAAAGTGACTTACTATTATAATTTAAGGTATCATTAAATAAATGACCAGATTTTATCAGATTGCAATATTTAGATGTAAGGTTCAGTATTATAATCGAATATGCCTAGCGAATAGTTATTTATGTATTCCAAAAAATATATTTATAAATTTGTAGTTTGAACGTAGCGTAGAGTAGATAATGTATATTGTGTACATAAAATATTTGTGGAATACTTTCGACATTTTTTTAACATTTATAGTATTTTTATGCTACGGCATAATTAACTCTATTAAACTTTCATAACCATTCAAATGGTTAAGATTAATAATACAGTAATTATAAGTAAGTAGGTCCTCGTACAAGATTATTTCACAAAGTTGTAAAAACGTTTAAATAATTTATATGAATATTATGTGAATATTAAAATGATTAATAACATAAAATGAGTTTTATTCATCTATCGTATTACCTTTATAGATTTTATTAACATTCAATAAGCGAAAAGAAGAAGTAAAATTGTTAAGTTTTTACTTCTTTTTTTCTACATATTACCTATACTTAATAATAGGTATATATAATAGATATGTCTCTAATATCATATCTAGTAACTTTATCTACCTACTTTGCCACATTTCGCTTCATAATATCAATAATACATAGAAATCAAACGCGATTCTATTGTTGAGTATAAGACAATTATATCTATATATGAAATATTCGTATAATAAAGCCATATGTTTGGGGTTCATAGTCATGTATATGTACAGTATAATAATAATATTATAATACAGTATAATTATAATATTCACGCGATGTTTTCCGTTTCATAAGGAATTTGCGTTCAAAATAATGAATTTGCTCTATAAAATGGCATAACAGTTTCTTTACGGATTATAAAAGATCATTTTCTAAAAGGTATCTCGTCATTTACCTATACGACAATATAAACAGCGCTATCTAGAAATTATTATAAAAGATGTAGATTTATTATTAGTATTTTATCGTCGACAAATCATTCCAAAAGAAAAATATTTCTTCAGGTAGAAATCGAACATACTACAGTCGCCTGCGTTATAAAAGTACCTTGTTATTAAATTGTAATAGATATTCAACAATACATGGGAACTTCCATACGTATATGTAAATATTACTCATATAAAGAATTGAAGAAAAGAAAATACAATACTTTACGTGTAACTGTAAGAACAAAGTAAAATATTTCCAAAACTACTGACATTGAATTACTTTTCCCTTTTAAAAACTAGTATCACAAGGTATAAAACCTGAGCAGGAATAACAGCATATGTGAGTGACCATTGTTTGCCAGTCAAATATTTGCAGCACCGTCATTTATCTAATCACGGCTGCCGATAGCTCGCGACCCGATTACTGACATACTTGTTACCCGATACGTTTTCTTTACACCTGCTCTATTTTAATATACATATGTATGAAATATATGTATCTACGTCAATACGTACCTATCTACAACTAAAGCGACATTAATGATCAATCCCGACTGCGTTCGTGTACATTTCAATTTTTACAAAATGCAATCATTTGTAATTGTAAACTGAATATTTTTTACTCGCCTAATATTAGAAACATAATATTTAAAATTTATTATTTTATTAAAGCCTGTCGTGGCGCAGAGGCACAAGCGTGCGACTGTAAACGCGACAGGTTGTGGGTTCGATTCCCACTCCAGGAAATGTAAAATTTAGTATTTTCATTTCTTGAGTTTGGTATCAAGGCAAAGCGAGGCGTTGAGTTCCGACACTCATTGCTTTTTGTCTAAACACGCAATGCCTCAATTCGGCGGAAAGTGGGGAACGAAATTTTTGAAAGAGAATGAAGTGTCTTAACACTAGGTTCTCTGGTTCCCTCTGCCTACCCCGCTACATGCGGGATACAGCGTGAAGTTGAAAAAAAAAAAAAGAAAAAAAAAATTTATTCGTAGACGTGGAAATTAGGTAAAATGACTTTATTCGTTTGCATCTATTGTAATTATATATAGGTCTATTAATTTACTATCGTCAATATGTTTGAAACTTTTATTTAAGTATTTCAATTGTCTACCGAACAATTAATATGCTTTAAGTCAAAAATAAGGTATTGTGATCAATTTCATTAAATGAACATACATAAGTACATTTAATTCTTTCTTACGTATAAAAAAATACTGTCTATAACAAAGTAAAAAAACGCATATGATGTTGTCAAAGAATTTAGTTTTCTCTTATATACACACATATTTTAATTTATATAAAAAAAGATATATATGTATATATAGAATTAAATAATACATAATGCAAGAGCTTTGTGTTTGTTCGTCCATAACAACAAAAGTACTGAAAGTATCGTGATAGTATTTTGACCATTCGATGCGGAATAATTTGTAGATGGTCATAGGTTATGATTTTTTAGAAATCCATGCTCATTTTTAAATTTACTTTTATAAAAATATCTTATACCGAACGAAAACTAGCCAATCGAATTTTTGTATTAGGTATTATTTATTTGTAATGCTATGTATAAGCAAACTATCTATCATTGTTATTAAAAAAAAATCTGTAAAAAATATATATTGACTATATTTAGGAAAAAATAAATAAGGGAGGTCACATTATATGAATATATAGAATATGAATATCAGTTTTGTAAATGCAACAAAGTTGCGGGGATCACCTAGTATAAAATATTAATATCAAAACTACATTCATATGTTAGGTATGAACATTTGTTATTTATCTGATACAGATATCATTTTTATTGAAAATGTAAACATCATTTACCTTAGATTATTTTCTAAGCTATATTTTTTGTTGTAGGTAATACTCTAAGATTAACTTGCTTTTTGTCTAAACAGAAAGTTCATTTACCTATAGCTAACCTATAGCCATAGTAATGCAGCAATCATCAAAAGATAAGTAAAACTTAAATTACTGGTTCAGGTGGCACTTACTTGCTAATTCTTAATAAAAATATACACACATACCTATCTAAAGATATTCTTTTTCTGTAATACATGTATTTACGAAGGAGTGTACATTTCTGATAAATAGGTAGAGCAACAAAGAGCTAACGCCTCCATGCATTGATTGAGAACACATCTCACAAAGACATGTCGCCGTTTATTAAATAAATAATAACCCTCGCATAAAGGCCCGCCGTCGCGTCGTCGGTAGCTTGACAATGGGCAAACAAACTGAGAATTAATTTCGATGAATTCTCTAAACGCCTTCGATTCTTTCGCATAGGCCCATAGAAGCAATGGAAGTGTCGAAGCGACGGTTAAGCCGATTAGCTCGATACAAATACAACGTTTCGGGTCTTGACTGATTTTGACACATGTGTGGTAATTATTATTTCTATACATTTCAGCTTAGAAATTATAAAGTTTACAAATAGTAAATGTTTTTGTTGATACAGCAAATACTTACTAGAGAAGTTTTGTTAAAAAATCATATATTTTAAGTACCTATTGCTTGTCGTGTTGTCGAGCTATAACTGCAGTTTCAGATAAAAATCATTTTTACATAGATACTTGTTCTATATATATTTAGTACGTACATATTTCTAAATTCCGAGGTGGTGATGGTCAATAACAACTAATAACAAAAATGAATTAGATATACTAACAGTAAAAAAATATTTATTAGATTTTCTATTATTTTCTATTTAAAGGTTAGAATATTCATGTATTAATATTGGTAGAATTGGTTATTATTAATTAATTGGTTAAAATATTCATGTATTGTTATTCAAAGTATTTAAGAAGTAATAGCCTCAACAAAGTATTAAGTAAATTTCATACAATACAATACAATGAGTATTGCCATTTAGTCTTTATGAAGTTAGTTAAACTAACTTGTCATCCAGTGGTAAAAGTAAGAACGACCGTATTATAAAATGCTTAGCAAAAATCGAACTAAGACTACAGTAAGAGCGGGTAAAATTGAGTAACTGCCATATGTTTTTATGAAACAATATTGTTGATGTAAGCACAATATCGTTATGATGGACGAGCGGGTGCCGCGCGCCGCCCGGTCAGCGCGCAATCGACTTGAAACACGATAAGAGCATTTAGGCATTGATGCAGTACACTTCGCACCTTACACCCTTGTTCCTTCATCAGGTTATAGAGTAAATGTGTTAGCTGTATTATTAGGCATATAAAAATATACATTCATGATTCAATTATTTATTTTTGATAAAAGATCCTTATCATTAGGTAACAACTCAAATCATTAAAGTACAATATTAAAGCCATAAACGTCATCATAATTTGGTTTAAGCGTGTACAGAAATATTAGCGTGTGCACAAATTGCATTTTCACAATGTACATGGATAGCTGCTAATCCAATAAGTAAATCAAAGTCATCAAGCACGCTCCTGGCTTGAAGAACACTGTAAGAGCTTAGGTGGCACGCGCGGCGCCCATTTTGCGGCTAACCCGCCCTCACGTTGGGTTTACAGCCGTCTCTAATAAACACGTTATGTATCTAACGAATATTAATAACTCAGTTCCCTGCGATGATTTTCGCTTTGGAAAATTGCTTGTTGACGTGCCTCTAACTGCTATATGGGTTAAGGTCTAACTCTATATTATTTTAATATTGATAGATGAAATAATGAAATGATTAAATATATATAGGATTTTTTATCTTATATAAAAACCATGTATGTAAAGTAACATTTGCGTGGAAGTTTATGTAGCGAGTGCCTGGATTATATCAATGTTTCACGAAAAATGCCGTTACTATCCAACGCTCGCACAAAAATGTAGTAGTTTTTCTATTTGTATCGCAAGTCCCATTTTTCACGTGCCAGCTACAACGCACAGACATAAAGGTTTACGACAGGCCGTCATATTTATGGTGCTGGTATTGTGATATATTTTTTTGTTGTTCGCATTAGGTTTTATCTGACTTTCCGCTAAATCAAGTAGCTACTGGCCGGTGTCAGGAAATACCCTCGCATATATCATAGTCGGCGGATGCGAGCATTTTGGGGTTACGTCTCGATTCCGTAGGGCTCGACCGCGTAACGATTTGTCTTATCAAATGTGCTAACGGGTAATGTCCTATTTCGCTTATTATTTGTTTATGAATTAGCTTTCTATTAATTTAATATAATAAACAAAGCCAAATTATCTGTAAGAGTAACAGTTTTAATAAATTGTACGACTGCATTATGGTACTGCATCATGACAGACTAATTATTAGATATATTTTGTGTTTTCATTCTTTAATTTAGACATTTCTGTGGAAATATGAATATATACTTATAAAATGTTAACTGATATTGGTGTCTTTAAAATATAAAGAAACAGAAGATACTTTGCTGTCTAATTGTAATATTATAAAGTAATTCATGATAAAAAACATTAATACACTTTACTTACACTTTAATTGCATAAATAAATTAGATAACTACGTAACACTTAGAAAATGTTTAATATTTAATAAATATATAAACACAGCCAGGTCTTGTATATTAGAGTGTAGCAATAACTTACTCTGTGCCATTGGAGGGTTCGATGAGTTCGAACGAGTAGTTCGATTAAGACGTCTCGCGCCCTTTTTTTAGCAAAAAAAGGAAAACGAATAGTGCTGAGCGGAAATATTACAGAGTAACAGTATTTCCGCACGATAAATCGCCGCCCAATCAAAGGAAATTCCGCGCTACATCGCCATATATCTTTATTAATGCTATACTTTATTTTATTAGTCTTTTTATCGTCGCCATTATCATTGCGTTGTCTAATTGTGTCCTATGAACTTCTTTACTTGTAATTTATTGCCATTCTTTAACCTGTCTATTGTACTCGTTTGTTCTTCGTTTTTAAAAATATATTAGGCACTCATTTTGTTAGTTATTTCAATTAAATATTTTCAAATATATTACGTTATAGTTATGTTTAAGAAAGTTTCTTAGAACCGGAAATTGCATGTCGATTAAGATTTTCAACCGCAGTTTGATAAATAATACTGTACTTTAAATTATTTTAAAATATTCATACAATAATATTTTATAAGTATAAAATATTATTGTATGAAATAAACAATTAACTCGCAAAAAAATCTCTATAACAATACTATGGTAGATTCTAGAAGGATGTAATATCGTGAGGTGGTCTGTTAGCCTTACCTGTCGCCTGTTATCAGCGGGAGCTAAATCAGAAAATCGATACGAAGCGAGCGCGTTTATTACTTGCTGTCCGTTCCATTTAAAAGTTGCCGCCTTATTACTTGAGTTGTGCCAATGGGGAAGTTAAATTATAGCTTTTAGCTTGCAGGAACTATATATATTTTACAGTTTGTTTTTTGTATGTCTAGGTATATTATGTATTATTTTAATCCAAAATACAAATACTTTACTAAATGACTTTTATGTAAGTAAGTATATTTACTATCGTTTGTGAACTTGTATAGTAATTAAAAGACGTGTAAGGATAGTACATTATGTTAAGAGTACGCATAAAACATCATGTATTGGTGAAATGAATGATTTAACTTCTATTATTTCATAATTGTTATACTCACCTGACGCATATTATAGTACTTGTAGAGATTATATCGTTATATCAATACTGCAGTGAAAATAATAATATTATATTTTTTGACCAATTTCCCTCTTTATTAAGTTACTAAAGTCGAAATTGAGATGTCAACATTGTAGCATTTCCGGAATCTCTCATTGTTCGATAGTTGCATCCCGCTGATTGTTGTAAAAGACCTGTCAAATATCAATTAATGAGCCACAGATTACAATTACCGGCCACCTACATGATGTAATATTTATTGACACTGTTGACAATACATTAGTAAAATGTGACTGGCAGCTGAAATATAAGTAAATATTTTTTTTATAATCATACCAGCATGGCACAAGTTTATTCCACACGTACATGAGTACGCCATGAGAGCTGAAGGATGTACTTTATACATTTGAACGACCACCGTGTTTGGGTCGTGATTCAGCAGGCAACTAATGGTCATTTGGTCTGTTGGGGCATGATTAATTATCTTTATCAAATCTCGACCTAATCGGTTCAGCTGATGGCTCAATGATGAGAGTTGCTTCTTCCATTACTATAGACTTAAGTTTATTAAGAATTGCCAACAAATCGGTAGTATTTATAATACCTATATATTTTTGTTAGAAAAACATACTAATTACAATTAAGCTGATATATTTACGCAAATTTAATATCGAAATATTTTTCTTCATCCATTTCCTATTTAATTATTTTAAAAAAGAAAATATCACCCATCATATTTTAGCCTAATTTTAATAATTAAAAATATTAAAGGAAGTATCATTACCAACGTGCACCGTATCATTTTTTTAAATTATTGTACTTATATAAAAATATAAAGTAATAGTTATTGTGTAAAGAATATCAATTAAATATTATACTTTACCTTTAAATAAAATAAATATATAGATTTTTGTATACGTAAAAAAACAATTTCTTTTATTGTTTGTCCATTGTCCAACAAATGTGAAAATTAGATACCGGCAGGGGGCCATCCGGTGACAAAAGCAAATGCTGGACTTTGCAATGACTAAACTCTTAAACGTTTTATCTTCAAACAGGATGAAATAAATTCACTCAATAAAAAACTCTATTTTTAACAACAAACAAATAAATTGATGCAGCTATCAGCAAATAAATAAGTGAATTGGTTTAATCCTTAACCTATTCACTGTTAATTCTTTGAAATTCGGAAGCCGACTTGAAGGGCTTTTAAGACTACGCGTGGGCAACGCTTATAATTGGCTCCTTTATGTTGGCCACCGGAAAGAAGACCCACGTCAAGGCATCGCGCCTTAAAGGGATTTATAGTAAGAAGAGATATTTACGTGCAGCCATTATAACCAGCCAGACAGACCGTCGCCGGTTGTGAAAGACTTGTTAAGGAACACCCCCTTTATGCAAAAAAAGAGGAAATTATAATTAAAGTAATAATTATTCTATATACTAGAGTAATTTTTAACGAATATATGAAATTTTACAACACGTTGAAATGTTAAGGCTTGATGGTAGGTAGGTACGATGTAGTTCACTTACAAAAAATAATTATTTAGTTACAAGTAGAGCGTAGACAAGTAAAGTATCCACACGAATTTTTGACAAACATATATCTTTAATATCGTTCATAAATTTATTTAAACTTATATTTATATAAAACGTATTATAATGTAAAAATAATTAATGAATAAAATTCATTAAAAGTTCGGATCAACAGTTAGTAATACTGTGGTTCTTTAACATCATAGCTAAAGCCTTCGTAAGACGTGTATAGATATTATTTCGATAAGAAATACTGATTTTATCTATATTGTGAAGTACTTTTACAATATTTAAAGATAATAAACAATATTGATAACGACGATTTAACATCTATCTGTTGGTATTGTTCGATAATATTAAGTATCACAATCATTAGTACCTAATTGGTAATAACATTGATTAGACGAGATATTTTGCACTGATATACCTATTACAAAATCTAGAATTTTCCTTTGTCTACTTTTCAAAAAGAAATCACTTGTTAATACAGATCGTTAATTGTGCAATTACTTATTAGCTAACTTTTTCGATTTGATGTAATTTGCATTACTTAACTACTACTACTAATATATCAAAACCCTCTATAAGCATATCTATTTGTAATTAAGAAGGCAATATAACTTATTTGGATGTTTTTTCATTTAATATTAAGTATTAGGTGTAAACGAAAGTCTATAAGTGATGGGAAAATATGAGATATTCTTATAAATTACTAAGTATCTACCTACATACCTTTACATATATGTAGAGCATTATCTCCTCAGGTTATTATATATTTTAAGCATTTATTCAGTGTCTTTACTACTTTCTATATATGTAATATATTATATCATAAGAAAGACCAACACAAAGAACCAAATTAAAGTATTTATTTACAGTCCCATAGGATTTTGTTTCTTAAATAAACCAAATAGATGATTGCATTTTTACAATATTGAATTCTGCAGAGGCGTTCATTCATGTAATATCCGTAGCAGTGAAGCATTAGCGAATTTTCTATTGATGAGTGTGATATTGAGGTTATTTGAAGCAAAATTTATGCAACCGTGTGATGCGTGAAATTGATTGGGTCTTGTATTGAAGAAACGGAAGTTTCTGCCCAATCGCTCATTCATGCCTTTCGTTTGAGACTTCTACAACTCAGTGTATTATGGCCACTCTCAGGTAGTTTTTTGTTTACGCTGGCCGTTTTATATTTAACGCATTCATTCATATTTTTTTTTAATCGAGTTGGTGTAGTGTCGTAGTTTAGTTTAGTGAAAGTGAATACTTTAAATTAAATAAGAATTTATTTAATTTAAGAGCTTTATTATAATTTCCGAATTTATTTTCGTATTGTTTTTTTTTATTGCAAATATATAATTTTAAATGACATTGAATTATGCAAATGTTTTTCTAACCAAAATATAATATAATAACGTAACTATTACGTCATTTGTTTATCTGATGATCAAAAGGATATGACTTTTTGATTTTAAGGTATCACGATTGTCTTTGACTTCAATATAGCTTTCAAGTGTCAAGTCTTTAAAAGAATAATTTCTTAACCATTGAAAGGAATCAAAAGCATATTCTAAAGTAGTTTTCAATGGACACCTATTTAGAATTACAAGTGTTTTACAACGCAAAAAATCTTAAGTCAGGTAATGGCTGGATGCGAATGCTTTGGTCACTACGTTCCCACGATGTAGCAGTTATTATTTTAGTTTACGAAGTGACAACTTCCACACTTGTTCTTCCTTTTGTAAAGTGATACTAAGAACATGAAAAGATAAAATATCAGGCGCGTGTTAATTATTTTTCCATAAATATTTTTTAAATTCCTCATTATAAATAACAATTATGGACAACTATTTGTTATTTATAAGTGTATGTTAAATAATTGTATATTTTTAAATTATCTATTTTTCATTTTCCAAGACTAAAATTGAAAAAAAAAATGGTCGAACCTATTAATAGTCGATGAGTTATTAGTCTTAGAGTTATCTAGCCTTAGTTTTCTAGTTTAAATTTAATTCAGATATGAATGCACTTTATCAATGAAATAGCTAGAATAATTTTGCGATACGCATAACCTTCATATGTTTTGTTTACTCTATTTACCCATGGCAAAAATAAACATGAATATCAAACCATGGTTATGTGGATAATATTTATTTTATTAATTTAATATACTTTTATGCATTATTTTAAAAAAATATTAAGAAAAAGGGTAGTTATAAGTCGAATAATCTAGTGTACTATCCGCCGAATTGAGGCATTGCGTGATAAGGCGGAATTAAACACCGCGCTTTGCCTTGTTACCAAACCCAGGAAATGAAAATACTAAACATTTACATTTCCTGGAGTGGGAATCAAACCAACAACCTGTCGCATTTACAGTCGCACGCTTGTGCCTCTGCGCCACGACGTTAGGAAAAATCTAGTGCACACTACGTTTTGCATAAATATTAGAAATTATTAATTTAAAAAATAACTGTTATTGTAACTTGCCATAATAAACGTAATAGATGTTTTTTGTGGTCATGCTTTCTAAAATAAGCTCTTATCTTTGTTTAATTGTCGTAGTAAATATCATTATTTACCACAGATCGAGTATTGCAAATTTTGTTTTTTTTTTTTAAATATTATTAATAACATGAGTGCTATAATTAAAATTTTAACATAAAAGAAAACAAACTTCTTCAAATAAAATGTACTAAAAAATAAAGTTATTACGAATAACTAAAAAATAGTAAATAAATTTGGGAAATCTTTAAATATGAGATGAGAGATGAGAGGCACTAGCTACTTTATAAAAGAAAAAATCATCAATAATTTGTTCACTTAGTAAAAAGTTACACGGTAACAAACATAAAAAATGAGAACCTCCTTCTTTTTTGAAACTCGCTTAAAAATCGTATTTTAATACAAATTTTAGATTTGAATTTTTTAGATTTGATTAATATTGTAAAATAAATTTAAATTAATATTATTCATTTGGAAGAAGAAATCCATAGCTCAACGATAAATCCATTGAAGTTTACTCATTGTCATTTAAACTGATTGTTCCGATATCCGAACGGAAACGTCCGGTCAGTTGTAGCAATGGCTTGCGGTCGCCTGTTTATACTGGTCGCTGTGTATGAATGAGATGACCACCCAGTGAGCGCGTGGTAGCCTACATAAGGCATTTGAATGTGCGGCGGCAAGAAAGTATTTATCTTCTAGTGTCATATAACTAATTACAAATTTATTTCAATGAAAGCTTTTGCCAATATTTAGAGGTATATATAGTAGAGACCTATTTTATAAATTGAATTTATCTTTAGCAATTAAAAGCGAAATATCACGAGTCACATATTCTCTTTACTTAATATTTATAAGTTCTGTTTGCCAAAACAGTTATAGCTAGTAATCAAAATATTTACTTGCAGTACTACACGATGTTAACGCTACAGTAACAAAAGGTAATGATGATAAAATATATAATTTCAAAACTGTAACTTGTCTAATATAAGTGTGCTGAATAGCAAATGGCGTACGGTGTGCCAACATTCGTCGACCTTCGCCTTAATACACACTGTTCTCGTTTATTGACGGTCAATTTATTTTTAAGCTTCACTATTTTCTTGCATACCACACCAAATAAAATCATTGTAAAATTAACTATGAAAGATACATTAGTTTAATTCGTCTCAATCATTTTAATATTGTAATTAATAATAATTAGTAATCTTGTCTCTACAATTTAGTTCGCATTTCATATTTAGATATGAATATCTGTTTAACGTTCCTACCAAACTTCCTCGCTCCATATGTTGTGTCATTAGCCGCGTTAGTTGCGTCCATTTATCACACCTTTAATTCCAGCCCACATTACGGCATTGTAGACAAGCGTTATTCTGTAAATGCTGCTTATTATTGACGCTCACTTTGTATAAAAATATGTGCTCGAGTATAAAGGTAAACATTGATTTTTTCAACTACCTAGAGAGAATACATGTTTGGGATGCCACTGACAGACGGACAATAGGACAATGAGGGATGCATCTTGAATGGCGACCGCACACTCTGCGCGTAAGCACCCAACGGACGTCATTGAATGTAAGCAATGACTCTACCTATGAAAATGATTGATATTTATTATTTTATAAGGCATTATACTTACTATGTAAGATTTTTATGAAACGTAGATCTAAGCTAATCTTAAAGGGCATGCAAATGTTTGATGTCTCTGCTCAACGTTTTTAACTATATGTTCTTTATAAGATAGCTTTGTGCTTTTCGTACATGTAGAAAGGTGGTAAAAGAGATGCTACTGTTAATATACTCTATTCTCTACTTCCTGCCCAAATTCGAGACATTGTATGAGATGTTGCAGTGATGAAACTTAATGCCACACGAAAATTTAAATTACCACGTCACATATTTTCAAGCGCTTTTACATTATAACATAATATAAATTTTGTCCACCATTTTCATATCTTGTCTACTTTGTGGTAATGAAAACAATTTCTTTAATGTACAAAATTTGATAAATGTGAAGTGGCTCTATGAGTGTAGAAAATGTAATTTCTACACTTAATACTATATTACTTAATACCTTTTCTTTTGTAGATCATTGTAAGTAGTAAGTACTAACCATTGTAGAAAACATGAGCAGGATACTATACAAAAATGTACATAACCAAAAAAAATAATTTTACTTAAAATTTGAGATAATCTAGAATATCTTATCTGTATTTAGTTCGGAGGCTACACTAGCCGCAGTTTGAATTATTTATAACATTTTAAAATTCTTCTAACAAATAGAGTTTGAAATTATATGGTGTTCAAATTTATAAATGCTAATTTGGAAGTGATTTGGACGAAGTATATGTTTACATACCCGGGGAGTGTCTACGATATTTAATGGATTAAGTATCGTGCTTAGGGAATCAAATTGCAAGATACCTTGCAATTTGATTTATTCCTGACGACTTGGAGAAGGTGATGTGCAACGGACAGTTACGAGTTGTCCGAAACCGGTGCTATATTACGAATACGTAGGTTAAACAGTGTGCGGCGACAGCCTAGATTCTATATATATCGCATATAGTCCTTCAAATCCTCTACTAGTCTTATTGCTTGCCTTAGTCAACAAAATTAAACAAGAACAGTGAGTAATAGTGTAAGAATACAAAATTTATAAACTTATTACCTATTTTATTGAAATACATTTCGTATCTAAATAAATTCGTATTTACGAGTATATACATTTTAGTTGAATTATAGATACTTTGTACAAAGGGTGGGTTTAGTTAATTTCTTTTTCAAACATAACCAGAGGTCATCGTGAAGCAATAGTATGACGTTTGTTCCGCAATAGGAGGAATAGTTGTATTCGTCATTCGACATACAATGACTCGAATTCGGGTAGAAAGTAGAGAACGTCTTAACACTAGGTTCTCTCTACCTACCCTGCAATGCGACATAAAATATGAAGCTGCTTTAAAGCAAACAAATAAATCATGAAGAAATATTGAAATACATTAATTTCTACAGATGCGGTCGTCTTTCTATAGATCACTCCTACTTAAAATATATGTAGTAACCTCCCACTTCATTATTCAGTTTTATGCTGTGTATATTATGATCTAAATGATGTTTTTTTTTTAGTTTTCAAAAAAAACATAAGTACTATGCGTTGGGTACTCTTTTATAATTTTTACCTTTTTAGTTAGGCCCCCAAATCCCGTGTAACCAAGAGTGTCCTAAAATAATACTTTTGGAGCTTAATTTCTCATAGATTACTACTTACGCTTATTAGTAAAAATTAATTATAAATAATCATAATAAACTTTTTTTTAGCTTCATTCTCATAGCAGGCACAGGGAACCAGAGAATCTAGTGTCAAGACATTCCGTTCTCTTTTAACGTTTCCGTTCCCCATTTTCCGTCGTATTGAGGCATTGCGTTCTGAGTAGCGGAACTCACCGCCGCGCTTTCCCTTATTACCGTAGTATGTCGTACCGTATTAAACTGATATGATTTATTACGACTTTTTGTATTGTACTAACGAATTGTAATATTGTGCAAGTCTGACACTTTATAATTTGTTCATTCGTTGCAATCTTATACAAAGAAACAAGAGTCATGTATGTATTCGCAAACATGTATTATATATTATAGTTTTGTACCAGCAAGTAGGTACCTATTTCGAATATACTGGTAAAAACAAAAAGCTGTCGTCGCTGTTACTTAGCAAAACACAAGTCACAGTATATGTTAAATCCTCACATCAAACTCGAAATAAAACTTATTATATTCTCTGTAGTCTCTAAATTCTCTTAAAAAGTGACTCAATTCACCATTTTTCTAACAAGTGGTACAATGATAAAAGAGATGATAAAGTATCCAATCTTATAAAGTTAGAAAATCGAAGCAAAATTAATACTTAAAACGTTACTTAACGTTTTAATAATTTTTAGGTCTGATTTATGGAACATGGTACGTATAAATGTACCTATAAATTTAGAAGAATTGACTTGACTTAATAATCGACTATTAAGGTATAATTATTTATTTTCACTCACCATAATAAACATATTTAATTTATATTAAATTCTTTAAAAATAAGGAATTAGAATTTTTTCTTAATTTTACAAGATCAATCCTAAATTTTCACCTACACTACACACTGATCTTGCAAAGCCCTGAAAATCTGTCTCGAGTAAATTGAAATCAGAGGGAGATGGAAATCTTGACACTGTAAGCATTATACATACGAGTGAAAGTGACAGAGCGAGTGAGTGAGAGTCAATAACGAGGCAGCCAAGGGTTAGTTGTTTCTTGGAGGCAATATGGCAAGATTTATGTATCTCCCTATGTACAGGGAATACTTACGACGTCTTACGATGCAACTTATTTCCATTGTCGCCGCCTTCCTGATAATGTTTGCACCTTGTTATTAGATGCTGAGAATGAGAATATATTAGCTCATACTGACTGCAACTTAATGAACATCTACATGTAGAGTAGAAAATGAAAAGTAATACTTAAAAGTATATCGATATTTTGAAATCTATATTTAAATACGTAAAGCAAAACTTTAGATCCCTTTTTACGAAAATTACGCGGACGGAGGAGCATGAAACTTGGTACACTTATAGTTTATATAGAGAAGGAGTGCAGAATGCTAATATTTTTTTTAAATAACGCTGAAAAAGTATATTAAATTAAAAAATTAAATGTTACA
The DNA here is from genome assembly GCA_033558755.1 of Philaethria dido. Taxonomy (NCBI): domain Eukaryota; kingdom Metazoa; phylum Arthropoda; class Insecta; order Lepidoptera; family Nymphalidae; genus Philaethria; species Philaethria dido. The sequence goes on from JAKGSA010000155.1 coordinate 668,112, forward strand.
CACACTACCATGGCTTGACATCCATGTTGATACAAAGTGACGTATACATTACTAAAGACAACGCGTTGTTAACGCGTCAACGGGGCCACTAGTATAATTAAAGATAGCTATAATTTGTAAAACATATTATCATTTTTTTATTTGTGTCTATATTAAGTCACTTGAAATTAGATTTTGAGTTATATAAGAGTGATTTGAATACACCTCACTAAGTTACTACATGCAGTAATTACAGGAGAAAGCACTTAGCTTCATGGCAGGTAACCAGCCACTGACTGAGGGGTTGGCAATCTAATGAGTATAGATGGTGTAGTTACTATTCCAATAACGTGATTTGCTGCTTTAGTAAAGTCATAAAAATATATCGATGCTTATAACCTGCGAATATATTCATGCGAATATATTAATAAAATGGTTTTTGAAATAAATACTGTTTTTATTTTATTTTAAATAGCCTCTTCACTTCTATTTAAAATATATAAAATATAGCTTATGTTTCTTAAAAATAACAAAGAGACTGACTGGATGGTAAAACAAAAACTCAAAGCAATTAAAATTCTTTGATAAAATTCTAAATGTCCTATACCCATCATAAAATTATTTACAAAATGTCAATATCATCGTCAATATATATGTATATTACTTTCTTTAAGTAAATAAAAATATATTATTTGTTTGTATTGAAATCTGTATATATTTACTAATAAAGTATTAAATTCGTTGCAAGCAACCCCTGGAGAGCAATGGAAGTCCCTCCTACTTAATCTGCAAGTATCGCTAACAAATTTAATATTTACTCTCTCTGACTTATCCTTATAAATCGTCGACAATATTAAAACCGCCATTACATTTTGATTGTTGTATTGCAGTCGCCCCTGCATATTCTGGCTTTGGGCAAAGGAATAAGCGAAAAGCTTTATTCCTAAACGAGAATATTGATATATTTTAGACAAAATACTATGTATGTGCAGTTGCTATATAATGAATGAATTTTTATTATTAATACTAATTAATGGATGTACCTTTTAAAAATTAAATTGTATATCTGAAACTTGTTCACATAAGATATTCAAATCATTAACAGCATATATTGAAAATAATTTAATCTTATGTTGAAATTTATATTCCGTAATTAATTATTTGTAAGGATTATTTTAAGCATTTCTAAAAGTTTACAATTTACACCACACGTAATAGATCTAGTACCCTCATAGTATGCGTATCCATGCCGGGATTTAACTAATCCCGATCTATGTCATGCCCTTCGAGCTTATTGACTTGTATTACTTGCTAACTTTATTAAAATTGTATGCCCATTACTAAAAATTATAGAGTGTTAACGAGAATATTTAAAATATATCAACATCGAATGTTAGTTTTTTGGTTTTAGTTTTTATATATTAAACATAATACTATAATGCTGTCGATACTTTGTTTCTATTGATTACTTTAAAAAACTTAAAAAAATTAAATTAAATTTAAATTTAAGCAATTTAAAAAAAAAATCAGAAAACGTATGAAAATTTAAACTCAGCGGAACTCGAACCGTCATGGTCCAGCGGTCAGAATGTTTGGACAGTTTTCAAGACGCGCGCGGCTTCGAGTTCTTCTGCGTTAAAATTTTTATACACTTCCTAAAAATGTGTTTCGTATCCTATGTTTTTGAATAACACCTTTAAATATAAAAATATTAATTTCAATTTTGACGATACTATTATAAAATACACTGCTGAAATTTTTTTTAATAATTGAAGTTAACGTACCAGTTGTCCCAAAAGAAAATCTCATTTAAAATTTAAACACCAAACAGCTTGTGACAATGACTGTCTAATTAACCGAGAAAAGGGTGACACCACAAAGCCTCTGTGATGGATCCTTTTAATATCTGAGATACATAAGCCGAGCATTAGATTTTAAATATAAAGCTCGACTAGGTATTTGTACAATTATTTAATATTTTTTTATAAAAATAATATAGGAATAGTCAAGAGTTCTCGTTTGAATTTCCATAAATATGTTTACTTATTTATAATTTTTTAAAATTTAAATACTTGGTACATTTAACATTTTATATGTAAGTAATGTTGTGTATAATGAGCAATTTGTGCGAAAAATTCCAATTTAATTGTTTATTTTATTTATTAAGAATCATACCATACATATTCGGTGATAAAGTATTATGAGTAGGTATTTCATTAACTATTATTTCGTTATAAAAGTTTCAATAATTAACAATTATTCAATGCAATAAGACTTATAATTTAATATAATATGAAAATATATAAAACTTGAATTAAATGTAAAACTAGGTTTAACATGACCAAAGGTTAATATTATTAGAGAGAATCAGATGTCCGATCAAATAGCGCGGGTGTTAAGTAAGACGTAACAGCAGGGGTCGGAGGGCTGAGGGAGGATATTGCCTAATCATTCCCTTCGCACCCTACTAACAGTTGTTTTAGCATTCATCGCTATATTCACCCCGTAAGATTGATTCCCTATTGTTGGATTTAAAAAGATTTCACGGCTTACTTGTGTGTAATTTAATTTACCTATGGTGTTTAAACTTAAATAATTGCAACAATATTAATATAAATGTATAGTTGTATTTAAGTTATAAAAACATGTGAAACATTTTAACTTGATAAAGGTATTTCTGTAGACAGAGAGAGCGGGGTAGATCCTGCTTTATGTGGAAATCTTGATATTAAAAAATGTATGTATATACGATGTGCGCGTAGGCGCATATATTATAAAATATATTTCACTGTTAACAAGAAAAAAATCACACCACTTTTTTATTTTTTTGCTCCTTTGTTTAGCTTCTGATATTTTTGAGGGCATCGCTTTTTTACATATTATTATTACAATCAGTATTTCAATCTACTTGATGTAATGGAATTGCGAGTTTAATTATGCGTAAAACAATCCGAAAATCAGAAAAGTAGGAAGAACCGTGAATGCCGGCATGTTTTCGGGTTATTAATTCTGACAAAGCGCTGGGACCCGTCGAAAGGGTTAGCCTGAGCACGGTTTGGTTTCGTGTTATGACATTCCTTGTTATTCATAACATCCACCAAATCACTCATATGGAACATTGGAAACTATGTTATTATTTTTTTTTCCATTTGATAAAGTTATGACCTACATTTTGAAATTTTAATGATATGAACCAGTATCAAATAAAAATAACTACCAAATGAAATCGGAAGATGCACAGAGATCCCCGGTCATTCATCAGTTGTTCAATGAGGTACAACAATCAAACAACAAGCCATTGAGAATTCTTTCTTATTGTTCGACGTAATTTTATCAAAAATATCGGACACGACAATAGGACGTCGCACCGACAAAAGTCGGAAGAGCGGATGCGATTCGCATCGAGTCACTGCCGACAAACGCAACTCGTATTTTTTACGCAATATACGCAACAATGTATATGTCGTTTGTCGTGCAAGGATGTTTCCACCCACAATTGTGCGTGGGTCATCGCTCATTACTAACAATCGGAAATGACTTCACGAACTTTCGGAACTTTTAAGCCACTTGCGCTTCGGATGTTGTTAAAAGTCATTAGTTTATGTCGCGTATAGTTGTATACTCTTGTATACTCAGGTGGAGCATAATGCCATCCTTTGTATCGAATCTTGTACAACCATTGAATGCTACGTTTTAAATTGTGTATGAGACACGATTTACTTTAGTCGCGTTAACAGCTATAACAATGATATTTTCTTTTTACAAATAAATAAAATTAAATGCTGATATTCCGTGTGAATAAAACACAGTATCAGTAATGGTGCAGTTGACCAATTAATGTATTCGACCATTAAGAGCAGGCGACTATGTTGACATACCCTACGTCATTGGTGCCATTAAAGCAGTTTTACTGTTATCACATATCGTATACCATCGCGCGAGGTAATTAGTTGGCAATGGTAAACTAACATGTAACTGCGACGTTAAACTGACTCTTTGAATTACTATTTGTATAAAACGTTTGGTATCCATTGAATAATACAAATGTCATTGCTGACTACATTAAACGAAAGCAGCTTTGGATATTGTTAGTTTTACTTTAATATAACTTTTATTTGATAGCAGGATATGTAATTAACTTTTCTTCCTAGTAGGAGCTTGACACAAGGACGAATGGCAGCAATAATAAACTTTAATTTCTTAGCTGTTGAAAACCAACTTAACTTTTTTATATACAAATCATATATTTTTATTTTTGCTATCCATTGCTTGTATATTAGTACGCAAAATTCAAGAGCGATCGATATTGGAAATTCACACATATCAAAAGTAACTAATTATGAACTCTTCTATTTCGTTGATGTGCTTTATATTAAATTACTTCAAGGCTCGACTAAAAAAGAATATCTTTTCATCTCATTAAATCACAATAATTTTAAGCTATAATAGATAATCGTTAGAAAAGTTAGAAAAAAAAAACAATTTATTGCAATGTCAGTTGTCACATCAAAAGTTACGGGAAGATTACTGGCCGCAGACTGACTTGTTAGGTCTGATAAATGCTAAGGAAAATCTAATTTAATCGGTAACGGCATTAGCTCTGACGTCGTAGTGATGTACAATTATATTAGACTGGCAGTTGTTTTTCAACAATTAAAAAATCTATAAAAACAATATTTAATTTATAATATAAAGATGTAAATATCATGTAATATCTATGATTATATTTAGTTATATGATTTTGTTTTAAGCAGCATTGTAAGCAGAGTTCTCCGCTTTCTGCCTGCATTCAAGACGTTGCGTGTTGATTGGCGGAACTCAACACCGCGATTTCTATTACCAGAGTAGGGGAATGAAAATATAATCATGACTCCAAATGGGATTCGAGCCCACAATCTATCGCGTATATATTCATATACTTTCCTACTCCACCGTGATGGCGTTCTTTACATTATACATCTTACAATTACGAAATATATGTACCCATCCTAAATTTCTGCTAAATTTTGGTTAATTTGCCTAACAAATGTTTTTTAGCGTCCAAATTCGTATTTTTTGTCTGTTTGTGGTCATGGACGATTGTAAAGTACCAAAATATAATAAAAAAAAACAAAATATAAAAAAAAATAGAATTATTAGAAATTAATAAATATTAACATTGGATATAATTAAAAGTGATTTACAAATTCTATAAGAATTTGACCCCATTACCCTTGTAAAAGTTAGAATGAGAAGATGATTGTGTCATTAATTAATTGATGAAGATAAAGTATTTTGTAGGGTGCAATTTTCTTAAAAGAATCGTAATTATATATTAAGTATGTAGTAATAGCCAAGAATTATAATTTCTTGCGTAGAATTTTTCGACTACATTATACTAAAGATACGTCTATTTAAGGTAAGTTTTTATTACTCTTGTGTTTTTATGTCGATATAAAACATGCATAAAGAAACAAAAATATTTAACCCTATTTTATAATTACACCTTACATAATGCATCGCTGTTACACACGAAAACCTCAACTCACTTAAGCTAATTGTTTGTAAGTAACACGCTAAGTAGAGCGCCGTCGGTTCAGTTTAGATATTTGACGAAATAGTAAATGATAAGCTATGTGTGTGTCTTATTACTTGTCCAATTTTTGACCAACTTCCAAAAAAAGGAAGATAAAATAGTTTTTTAGTTATTCGTAATAATGTTATGTTTTAATGAATTTTTCTTCAGTTTTCATTGGTTTTTCTTTTTTGTTAAAGTTTTAATTATAATATTTATATGGTAATGAAACATTACCCTGCTGTATTTACTTATTTGGTCATCATGCCACTTTACGAGGCTTAATTTGATTTAAAAAAAAAAACTTACTTGTTATGTAATAGAGTTTCTAATGTTTAAGATTTTTAAATATAGAATTTACGTATAAACACATTAATATGGGTAGGCAACATATTTTAGTCATTCTGAAAATATAAAAACCATATATCATTCCAGATTACACAAAAAAACTATCGTTTAATTGGCTTTGTTAGAATTGTAATATAAATAACAGTGCTCTAAAAAACACAATGATAATAATTTGTCACCGGAGGATGACTTTAAAAGAGCACCTGGCCAAAGACCCCACGCGACCCCATAACTGTTTCCGTCTTTCGACCCGATTCGCGACGCACTGACTTTTGTCAATACGCTTGTTTAATACATATTATGTTATCTTCAAATAGTATTTAAGTAGTTTTCTAAACATGTGCAGATGGGAGGCGGGTCGAATGGCAGCTGTATCTATCTACCCTTGTGGTTCATATATTATAATGATATTGGACTTAATGTATGTTCATTATACTTATGAACTTCTGGATTAACTTACTAGACACTATTATAAAATTTAACTTACTTACTTACTTAACTTCACGCTTATCCCTAGCGGGGTAGTCAGAGAGAACGGAGCGCCAAACGCTACGGTCCCTGCATACCTCTTTCGCCTCGTCCACAGTCATTAATCTCTTCATGGAGTCCTTATGCTTTTTACGTGACCTTCCTCCAGTATCATTGATACTGTATTCTCGAAGGTCAACCGAGGTCTCCCTCTACCTCTCTTACCGCTCAATAATAAATTTTAAGGTTTTGCAATTATTCTGCTAAATTATATGTGCTTGTTATCTGCTTCCTTTGGTGCCTATCCAATTTTGTACCTGTTTTTAATTAATGAAATTTTGCTTTCATACTCGTTCGTTGCAGTCGACAATAATATTATGAATAATTATTTTAATATAAACGATATAGTAAGTAAAAGAAATCAAAACAACTATCTGAATCAATCCGACTGTGGCGCCGGCAACATTCGCGGTTGGCGAATCGACTTCCTGCCTCCGTTTCCCGCTGAAATGGATCGCTTCCGATGTGTATTTGTCATAGTTTTATCATAGTATTCTATGGAGGCGATTGTATAAAAGATTTAACTATGTAAGAAATATTAAATATAAATATAAAAAAATATGTTGCAAAATTTTAAAAGAATGTATTTGAATACTTAATCTCAACTACATATACACATACTATGAGATGAGAAATACAATTTTTTTTCTTTTCGTTGCGGCAGAGGCTTTCTAACAATATGCAAAAGATATGCTTTAGATTAATGTACATATGTTCAGCATCGTCTGACTACGGAGAAAATGATAGTAGTACCTTTTAAAACTTTTTCATGTTTACAATAATTATTAAAAGTGATACATTTTAATATTATGTATTGTATCAGGTAACATTTACCAATACGACTCTACTTTGATTTATCCTATCTATTTGGATAGATATAGTCTATGACATAAAAATAGATAACTTGACATTTCCAATAACATATCATATAAAATATTAAAAAAACAAACTTAAAATAGCTCTATAGTTTTCCGGAATGGTTAATTCACATTGTTGTAATCCGTTTGTGAGTAACAAACAAGCCGTTAACTGCGTATCTTCTGCCATTGCCGCGGGAAGGGCCACTCCCTCATCCTTTTATCATCTACGTAATGAGGTCTGGATAAAATCATTTTCTTTATTAAAAGTTGTTTCTGTTTTATTTCTTCTTTATCTACTTATCTCCTTCATGTATACTTAATATTCAAATCAGTATAGGATAATTAAATGGATATATTACTATTATAAAAATTTTAAACATGTTTGTATTATGTAAAATAAAATCAAATAAAAAAACCTTTGATTTCATTGATGAGTAAAGTCAGGTAATCGAAGGCGTGGGTGGCGTAGTGTAATTGTGTGAACTGATTGCGTAATTAGCGCGACGAGTCACCGAGGGCGCGGGAACACCCCATGCCTTTTACATCCGTGAGAATCATTAATTACTAATGTTTGTTTTAAATATTTATGTTACTTTAAAATAATAGCGTGTGATATTCATCAATAATATTGTTTGTGGTTCAATTTAAATTAATAAGACGTTCATTTAAAATGAAAAAGTAATTATAAAATTTTATAAAAAAAAAACAAAAAAAAGTCTAGAAGTCATATTAAAATGTTTTATACTGTTATGAATTTAAAACTGCTTAAAACTTAAATTATATCATTCATCAAGCATTAAATATTTGAAAATTTCAAAATGATTTTCAATTTTTAAATAATCTAAGGATGAGCTGAGAGGTTCTTATAAACAAAACAGTGTAAGTGCATCAATTTATTTCAATTTACAGAATTGCATTGTTTGGGCGGGCGCGGGTGCGTTCTGGCGCTTCCGGACGGCGCTTCCGACACGAGCGCGACGCGTGCCGCCATCTTTGAATTATACCCTGCGACGATTGCCGTTTGTTGTCAGAAACAATAACAATTCACATTTCATTTTTAATATTTATTCCATTTTAAGCTTTAATATTAATACAAAAGCATTGTTTTTCATAGTTTTTATTTTGGGTGCTTATGATTGTTTTCAGTTATATCAGTTCTCGCGATTGTTTTATCTAGAGCGTTAATGTTGTTTAGTAATTATCTGGAACATTGTATCGTGTAGTGAATGTAATAACTATTATCATACTTTGTGGACTGAGGGTAAGTAAAAGTCATATTACCATCTAAAAACATTGTTTGAGTGAATTTCAACAAGTATCTATGATTTAAGGGTCGCTTTAGCAATTAATTTTATTTATTTAGTTTTTACGTTTGCACTATAATTTTATGACACAGGATGAAAATTACGTGTTTATTAGGTAATAAACACGTAATAAACTGGGTGGCGAAAACCAAAGCTGTAATTGCGTTAAAAATAAAGTTATTTTTACCGCAATTACAGCTTTGGTTTTCGCCACCCAGTATTGAAATGATTTAGCAGGGCAGAGTGAGACACGCTCAACGAAATATGTACCACTCATTATATGATACAAAAATAACGCAGAACTTTATCTTTCCAGACCCACAGCCATTGGACCCACAACCAAAGTTTACTGTTGGATATATTCTGATTTTACCACGACGGCGTCAAATACTTTTAGAACTGTAAATAGCACTATCAGCTATTATTCTAATTGAGAATGTAGTCTTCATGTGAACTAAAATTGTGCTCTAAGTGTGTGGAACACAATAGATGGAACGTGTAATTAAAGCGCCCATTACCGTAATAAATAAAACTAACACGAATGTGAGAACGATGCGTTTGTTCTTTTAACAGTTAGCTCACAGAAGGCGGGCGCGCACGTCACGAGTCACGGGCACGGCAAACATTTGCTGAGCCGCGCCCTGCGCCCTGTGCACTCGATCTATATTTGTTCGCTAACGGCATGTCAATAACAAATGCTAGTGCACTAATATTTACACTTTGAAACCTGGTTTCGAAAACATAAGCTATATTTTGGTATTAGTGTAATGAAACCTACCCATAACTTAACATAAAGGTATCGTAAGTTACCTTCTTTCGTTGCCACCTTTAGCAAAATATATATTCTTAATATTAGCGAAGTCGAGAATAGTTATAAAACAGCTCAACGAATGTGAAGAAAACATAGCAGGGTCTTTAGATTTGTGAAAACTTATCTGTCAAGCAAGTCATATCTACGCAAAGCTAAAATATTGCTGTCGTGCAAGTATTTTATTTTTATTAATTTCTCTTTATGAAGGGCTACCTATCTTTTTCAAATTATCAAAAAATATGACAATGCTTATTCTATTTTTCAAGTGTGTATGTTTTAACATTACAACAAATAAATAGATACAATTAAATAATTATAATCGGGCTATTTCTATAATAAAAACAATTTTAAGAATTAAATATTTGTTATACATAAGTTTACGCGTGCAAATTTGGCTTTAAAAAAAGCAGACCTTGCGTACGTATTACAATTAATATTATACCTATATGTAACAATAAATAAAAGTATTAGAAATAAAATCAGTATTGTATTTGTTGGCTCGTCTTCCAACATTAAAAAGATGAAAAATATATTTAGTAAAATACAACTTACATATATCTATAACACAATATGGTGAAAAGTATCGAAAAGCATTTTATTTTCTATAATACTTTTATAAAGTAGATATTAAAGTCGTAATAAAAGTTAAGATAAGAAAATATATGCGAACTTCTTTTTGTATTAGGCACAGGTTGAACTTATAATGTTTATAAAATAAATTGATTACTTATTTCTTAATTAAACATAAAACACTTTGATGTCCGAGTAAGTGATTAAATCACATTTACATATTTACTACCGAAAGAATTTGTGACGTTAAAATATTTGAGAGCTTCTTGCATTTAACAAATACGTATTTTATGTTAAAAATTCAATTTGCTGAAGCGAAACTTTCAGATTCCTTTTCTATCTTTACGACTCAGTGAGTGTACTAAAGTAGAATGAGAAGTTTTCTGTTTACCGAACAACTTGTCCAACGGGAAGTGCTCCCAAAAATTGAGTGAAGCTCGTATGCAGCGGAGACTATTACTGTAAAAGTTTTGTGTAACAATGTGTAATGTTGCCATTTCTATGCGCAAAATTCTCATCCGGAAGCGGTGGAGCTCACGTCGTTGGGAGGGAACCTCGTAACTTCGCTATTGTGGCGCCATCTATAGCTGTCCGATACACTGACACGTTTCCGGCCTCTCTTCACAAAGTCTCAAGCTGTCAACTCGGGAGCGGATGCCTTAGAGTTTCCTTGAGGGTCTTTTATTCATTCAATTCTTAAAAAGATTTATTTTCTTCTTTTTAATAAAAACAGACAGGTTACATTTGTCGGTTTTTAACCGATATATATGCTTCTCATTTTTTATTTATTGTTACTGATAACTCAGCTAATAATATTTAAACGATCTTTTCTGTAAGCTAATTTTGTATTGGTAAATTCAGTGAAGCGTCATATATCGCTTCATTTTCACTGTCGCTGCGTAGGCGGGCACTATTCGTAGCAAGGCCGTACGATATAGTATTACAGTTTCTCTCACAAATATTATTGGAGATACAACGCGGCCTGCTAAATTCCCTTTAGCTTCTATAGATACTAGAGTCTAGGGAAGAGGAGGAGTTCACGTTTAAGTGGCGGTCGTTCACGATCGCTTTCGTTGTGTATTGTCTTCCTACGCATCGAGACACACGTCATTAGTTGCTAGATGAATTATATCTCTTGTAAATGCTACTCTTTTTGGTGTGCTGTAAATTAAGATTTTAATAATATATCTATCTCATAATAAACAATTGGCAAAAATTTTATAAAATTTGACTGAGATTTTTAAAGATATGGAAATAAAACAGTTATATTTTAGAAGATATTTTTTTTCAGGATCGACGTGCTATGAAACTTAAGAAAATAAAAAAGCATTTAATTTTTTTTTATTTACATATCTTTTTTTAGGATTTAGTGAGAGAGAGAGTACCTATGCTAATAATTACATAGTGTTTTGTATATGTGTTATATAAAATGATAAAAAAGTAATGGCAAAACTTTATATTAATATTTATATAAGTAAATTTCTAATTATCTTATATATTGTTTTTACAAATTATCGCTTTAATTATTGATGCCGCGACACGCCGTCAAGCGGTAGATGAAACTTCTATGATTGTAGAGAAATGATTGCGGCTTAATATCCCAATAAGAAACGAATTACAAAAGATAATTCAATACATAAATGACATATTAATATTAATATCGTTGGCTAACAGTATAGCGTGTAAGACGGTCTATTATTAGATAGCTAAAACTGATATTGTATTGCAAATTGCTCGACATGGCAGATTATTGCCGACGCAGGCGAATGGAAGATCCGGGTGTTGCAGAGCGTCATGGCTATTCTGAAATTCCAATAGGATTACCATGGCTTGTTATAATTTTTTCAAATTTTAATTAAATTATAATTTTTATACATATAGCAGGGCAGACAAGTAGCAAGACTCCTGGTCTTGCTACTTGTCCACTCAAATATTGCAAGAACATCGCAAGAAGACATTGCAAGAACCTATCGCTGTCTTTTCCAATTTACCAACTTCCTGACTTATTCACAGAACAGCATACTTATTCATGTATGAACTCTAAACTTAAAATTGTTAAATCCTATATTATTTAACAAATTTATATTTTCTTATTAGAAAATTTAAAAAGATCTTCAATATTTTAATTTTGTTATTAGTATTTTTTTTATTGAAATATATAAATAATCTTTTCTCCTAATAGTTGTCCCCGTAACTTAAGAAATATGGCTAGCTAAGTTTCCCGAGAGAGTGACGCTCGTGCTGTTCACCAAACGTAAACAAACCATACTCGTACAAATATAGCATTCATTGACAACAACTAACTTATTTTATTTGATTATAATTTTTATACTCTCTTAAATTTTTCATTAATATCTAATAATTAGTAAACAGCGTTTATAATATAAAAATAGTAACTATATAATGTGAAGAAGACTATAGATGTTACTTTATTAAACAAATCTGGCTTATAGCTTACACTCAAGTATTTTCTTTCCAAAAGAAAACAATAACTTTTTGATACTACTTTTCCATTCCTTGTAAGAGACATTGGAGAAGATAGATTGTAGCCCCGATATACATATTTAGCATATTTTGTCTGTATATTCACCGTACTTATTCTGTCTCTACATTGCGGGCATAGCATTCCAACAACTCGACGTGTCACGTGCGTCAAAGTTTACGCGTCTCGTGTATTCTATGACCGGCATAGAATCGTCTAGTTGGCGAGGTATCCATATAAGAATTGTCTTAGTATTACTCATTAGTAAGAAGAAGTTCTTATTTAACAAAACAGTATATGTATAACATATATTATAATATAAAAACAAAACACTGTGTTTTGTCTCTGTATTTATAACCAAATACAACATGCAAAACTTAGCGTCTATCGATATTCAAGTACTTTAATTAAGATTTCATTAAACATTTTAGATCACATTGTATTCTCTGTTCTATTTGTTTGCAATTCCTTCTGTGTTATATTTGTATAAATAGACTCAAATATTAGTAGTATGATCATGAAAGTGTAGGAAACTTAACTTAAATTTTTTAAGGAATTTTTTATTGTAATTCATATCTACTAGAGTTCCCGTTGACGCGTTAACCACGCGTTTTCTATCGATTATATGTCACTTTATATAAACATGCATGTCAAACCATGGTAGTGTTTGTAACATTTATTTTATTAATTTGAGATATTTTTTATGCATTACTTTAAAAAGATATGTGCACTCCTTCGCTATATAAACTATATGTTTCATTCTCTTCCGTTCACTTAATTTTCGTAAAAAGGGATCCAAAGTTATTCCTTCACGTATTATAAGAGAAGGTTTCCGCTATTTCATAATGTTTTGGCAATATATATTTTTTTGCACACACCTCTGTTGATTTTTACAAATTAAAATTATTTTAAGAATTTATAATAACCTGAAGACGTAATGGTGACGTGATTCAATAAGCTATTTTTGGATAAGGTCGCTGGATTTTGTCATTGAATGAATTTAGTAAGCATCTATTCATAGGGTGAATAACAAACGTAGTTCATGGCACATTTTTCATAATTACATATAAATACGTAAAGCTTGTGGAAAAGTGACAATTTAAGCAACGCTTATCTCATATACTGTATGTTTGGTTCTGAGAGACATGAGGCCGACTCTCTCACTGACTTCTGTCATTCTTCAGTCTTAGTCGTTCAGGATTAATTGTACTGTTAACCAAAATGCGACTGACGACCAAAATATTAAGAATGCTGGTCATGTCTTTTTGAAAAACTAAAATTCAGCAAATAAAAAATGATCTTCAAAATATAAATATATATATTTTAAAGGTTTATTGTTTCATTAATTTTATTATCACGTGTGTTAATTTGGCAAGAAGTCAAGTTTATATATACGATTTGTCGCGTGTCTGATTTTATCTCTAATTATGATTTGTTTTTATTTAATTATCATAATATCTTTTACACAAATGTATAAGATAGCCGTAAAACATAACTTTTCATTAAGTGATACTTATTTGTAACACATGTTTTTGATGAATACTTAACATAATAATAGTTATTAAAAGAAAATATTTTAAATATAAAAATTTTGACGGTACTGGCGTCCAAGACTTGTTAGAGACAAGTCTCAAATTTAACCGGAAACGCTCTGCAACATGTATCATTTTAATAAATTCCGCCTTCTGCTTTAAATCTTGATCAAACTTATTCTTGAAAGGGCTATCGGTAAAGTCATAGTGACATCTACAACGCATGGCAACGTCGATATCCACTGCACAGTGCGGTTATTGGCCCGCTTACACTATGACAAATCTTTTGGCACCAATATGCCAATAATAACAATTGTGATCGGTCTAATATCACAAATCGGTCCCAGTAGTGCAACACAACAAGAGCAATTGTACTTTCAAGAAAATATACATATTACATATAGGACTGTATCCATAATAGATTACCCCCCAAATTGAGAAGACCATATCCAATAGCAAGTTGCTGATATTTGATCTTGGATAGTATTTTCTACTTCACACTTTTTTTAACGTAGTAGACAGAGAACCTAACCTCAAGACACTCTTAGCGGAAACAAACAGTATCACGATAGCACATAGTTATCGTGACGCAGTGGAATAACTGTAATATGCTTATAACGCGATTAGTTATATTACAATTAATTGTATTTGCAAAATCTTTGATTTTCCTAAGTTAAAAGTAAACGTAAAGTAAAACCTAATACCTAACAATATGAAAAATATATGCAGTTTGTTTACTTTCATGATAGAATTAATTTTGTATTGTAATATATTTGCCCACGCGAAGCAATTGTCGATCGGAAAGATTCAGAATCTAAATTGATATAACCGCAAAACTACAAGTGTTGAATGTCAGATGTAAATAAAAATTAACATAGATAGATGAATGTATTATATAAGTATTCTATGTAAATATTTTTATATCGCTTGATTAAAAGCCAGAATTGAATAAAAAGTGATCTTTAAAAACAAACCGTGGGTGAACAACGTCATATCCATAATAAACAACGCATCACAAATTTCATCGCTTCTCCCCTAATCATTGCCAGAGGACATAAAATGAATACCTAAGCTTTTTGACAATTTATCATTTTGATTACGTTTTATCAATTAATATCTGATTATTACATTGGTCACATATCAGTTTCTGAGGTATGTTCACATACTTATGGATGTTTAAGATGTTCCAGTGAGAGTAGGAGCATGAAAATTGATTAATTTATTTTAAAAACATTTATTTATAATCCCAAAATTTGTCAAAAATAACAGTGCTAAATTATTAGCTTTTGAAAATGCGTTCTTTACATTAGTAAAGAACGCATTTTCAAGAAGCTATATAGGTAAACTTCACGTCATTACTAATGAAGAACAAGGTAACTTACTTTAAAATATTATTGTATATGAAGTAGATATCTTGAATAGCACTGCGTTGTTGAACTACACCGGCGCATTTCTAGTAGATAAATAATAATATTATAATGTTTATATATCTCAATTTAGAATCATTAACACGACGTCAGCTGCGAATATAAACAGTACTATTACTTACAAAACTGACACTCGTTGCTGTAAATCAATATCGTCTATACAATCCGCATAGCATTTATTTCACTTAATAATTACTTTGTTACAATAAATAATTTAAAAAATAATTACTTTGTTAAATAAATTTTTTTATACGTAGTTTATATAAATTTATATTTATATATAATTGAGATTGCCGCTGTTTACATTTAAAAACAAAAAATATTTAATACTCAAGCCAAGCCTTTCCTCACTCTTCGTCGTGGTCATCTATGTACAGGTAAATTAAGAAATGCAACATAGATAGAATAAATTATTCACTAGAGTGATATATATAGATAGAGAGTGAATAATTTATTTCACCTTCTATAGAGAAGGAAGTATAAATTGTCGAGGAAGATAATATTTTTATACAAAAATAGCATAGATGAGTACCTGCATAGAACGTTTTTAAAAATGCTTAGATTAATTATTCTTCACAGTCCTGTGAGCGACTAAAATGATATTATTTAGTTACTTATATGAGTGTATGCATACATAAATATATTTACATGAACTTTTTATTGCCTCTATAATTGTTTGTGCATCTGTATCGTAGCGAGATTAATACGTTTTCTTGGTTCTTTATGATTAAGAAAATATAAAAAAGTAAGCTCTAAATATACATATGCCAGACGACTAGAGGTTATTCTCAATGACGGACATGGCCTTCAATGTGTTTAGCAAAATTAAAACAAAATCAATTCCGACACGAAATTTTTCAGTCGCCATATTTAACTTCGACAACATTATACTTTTAATGATATTTTAAGATCAAACTGTGTAATTAAAAAATGAAATTTATTTTTTTAATAAAGGGTTATTATTTATTAGATAATCGTTAAATTACTCTATACAAGTTTATTCTCGCAATTTCATTCGACTTCGCTCGCAATTCGATTCAACTTGGAGGTACTCTTAACTTATTTTATTACATTATAGGTAGGTAAATATATTATGAGACAAGAAATTATTATTGATACTGAACACTAATGATAAGACGCCATTTTGCGTATTATTATCATTGTTATCAACCTTCCTAGATTCCTCTGACTTTCTGAGGCTTCCCATTAAATTATCATCACATCATCACCACATTATTTTTACGTGAACAAACATTGAACAACTTATCTTAAGTTATGCATTCATATATCTTTAAGGGATTTTTTTCTTCTTTTTTCTGTTAAGATAAAGTGCTCATCATGTTTACCAACTTTTCTTAAAACTATATACTTCATACTTACACGCCATACTTATATCTCTTATAAATCAGACGAGTAGCTAGTTTTTCCATCAGATATTTAGACTTCCTATTATATTTGTTGTAATAAATATGTTGCTAAGAAAAAAAAAGTTTCATTTAAATTAAAAATTACTGGACAAGTAATATTTGCAAGAAAACGAACGATAAACAAACAGACAAGACTCATTTTTTTGTTTTTGTTACTTGTATGTATGTGCAGAATTCACGAAAGTTCAAAAAGAAATACATAATTATTATTTTAATTATTTAATGTCTAATGTATAAAAAATAGCCAACCTTAAACTATGAATTTTAAATAAAAACAGTTAAAATGTATCAGTAAAATTATTCATCTATTTGTCAACAGTTCTGGTTAAATAATTTAATTAACTATTGTATACCTAGTGCCCAATAGTGTGACTTCTTCGATTCTGTAAATTAATACTCCTAGAAGTAACAAAATAAAATAGTGACTATTTGGTCGATTTCACATCGCTTTCCATAATAATGTTAAATTGTGTTTCGTAAAGAGGATATAAAATGTCTACATAAAACATAACATATTTAGTAATTGAAATTGGAAAGAACATATTAAAAAATGTATTGATTGCTTTTTATTCTCTAAATACAATTAATGTATATTCTAAATAAAAAAAAGAAATATAAGACAAAGCAACGAGATAAGGTAATATTCAACAAATGTGAATTTAAAAACAAAGTATTAGTTACATAAATATTGATGTAATGTTAATTAATGTCGAATATTCAATAATGTTTTATAACTTTTATAGAAATATAAAAAAATACATAATAACTTTATGTATGATTAAAATACAAAACGAAATATATAAAACACAAAGCAAGGAAAATGAGGCAGTTAAACATGAAAACTGAAATGTTTACTGGGCGGGCGGCGTGGCGGGGGCGGGCGGAGTGCTGGGAGCATATGCGCGGGTCGGCAGTGCGCGCCCGCCCCGGTCCGACACTCGACGTCGGCTCGTCAGCGACTTCACACCGCTAACATTATTCGATCATTATTTTAATCGGTAAGAATAAGTGTATATAAACGAAATCGCGAAAGTGTATACGTTATGCTATTAGTACTTCGGAACGTAACGAGACCCTTATTGTAGCTGGGCTCAGTTTATATTGTTATGAACTCAGAGTGCATAGCTGTCTCTGTCTAGTTGCGCAACTGCTCCTCTCTATAATCTTACCTCCCCCTACCCTATACAGCACTCGCGAGTGATAAGACCAACATCTTAAAAGGGTAACATTATTTCACCAGCACGTAAGTCTCTAAATATTATTTCCTGCATAGCGCAACGTGTGATAATTAAATACTGCACTATTTTATTATTTTACTTTCAATTTGAGAAAAACATGTAGAAAAATTTATTTTCGCTTTTTAAGATTAAATTTTAACAAAATAGCAATTAATCAAAGTATAGATATACGAGTATGTCATATTTACTTCCTATGGAAAACACATAATTGTGAACCGTGATTCATTACATTAGTATGTAGCTCTTTACGGCAACATATTTTGGAGATTCGAGGTGTCGGCCCACCTGTCTCCTCGGCGACGATGCGTCGCAGCGGGAATGCTGTGAATCCGATACGAGCGCGCGCTTCGACTATTTTAGGAGCCTCTCATCCGAGCCAAATTTGCAATCTACTAATCGACGCGTCTTCGAGTATTTTTGTATCCATTTCACAATACTATTTTCACACTTATATACCTGTCGTCACTTACTCCGCAATGTAAGTCAAGCATAGCGACAAATTATAATTACAATACTTTATATAATTAGTAAAAAACATCCACAAAGCAACGACATTGGCCTTCGTACTTGACCCAAATGATAATTTTGTATTTAGGTCCGACATGCTAAGAATACTTAAGTTTTTTTTTTGACACTTCGACGTTTATGCACCTTTATATTCATTTAGTGTTAATAGTTTATACCCCATATCTTCATTATTTATTAGATATCTATCTAAACTGGCGTTACAGTTTTCAGCTGTAATTTTATATAGCTATCCGAAATTAAGATCTATATTTCAATCTCTAACTTAAATATTCGCATTATTGGAAGACAAAAAGCAATTAAAATAGAAGAACGAAGGAAAAACTATAATAAATAGTAATAGAATAAATACAATTAATATAATGATTTTTTTAATATTTTGTAAAAGTAGGTAGGTGTAGGTATTTAATGTGAAATAAACCCACAAGTGTATTCCTGAAAAGTGAAGTTGTTTTTGATACGCCAGTAGTTGTGCAATCGAAGTTTGATGAATGGCGCTTCTGCTCCGCTAAAGATAAATGCGTGACGTAAACGATTTGAAAACTTGTAAATTTAATCCACTGAATAGGACGTAGGAGGATAGTTTAGATTTGTATAAATTAATGGTCAAAGGCACCTTGACCCTTTATTTTTATGTTTGACTTACGTTGTTATACATCTTAAATTTTTACCACTTAAAAAGAGAATGGTATTATATTATATGTGTGGTTTTACCCGACTTAAATAATACTTAAATCTTGAATACTGTATTACATATATAAGTATTATTTCTATGATAAACCCAGGCTTTAAACTTGTAACAAGGTCGCGATGTAAAAATAACTGAGCCATGATCAAACATTAGTAAAAACGATCGATTTCGAGGTGCTATCTACATCAGAAAAGTTGGCGGACGGCCAAGTTTATGGGCCATTCGAAGAGGAGAAGCCACAGAGACGGCTATTTGTGGACCAGCCGCTAGAGCTCTGTACGTCATTGCTCTATTTAAAATGAAAAAGTACGCTGTTGAATTCGTTATGTCACCTGGCATAACAAATAATCTTTTTTCTAACTTGACACAGAGCTCTCACGAAATAGGAACAAACTATACTAAGAAGCAAATACATAATTAGTTTCTCTTTTACAGAACACGAGCACGACATAAACTGCCAAAATGTTTAAAAGTCATTTGGAAATGATTGGCAGAAATGAGACGCCGTCGAAGAAAGCCAGATTTTGGCAATCCTTCGTACGATCTCTGAAAGGTAATTATTTAACAAATACATTTTATTTAATTATTTACTAATTCGCTAATTGTACTGAAATAATACTTTCAATCGATGGATAATTAGGATCGGAGGACATCAGAGCCGAGGAGAGGTACAGGCCATCACGCCGCAGCGTGTTCCCGGAACTGTTGTCCACCTATCCGTACAGCAAATCTATCTACGACGACCCCGTCGCTGCCGCCGAGAGGATCACCGTTCCCGGATACCGCTATCTTCCCGTTCATCGCGAAGTCTACGGCTACTCTCCTCGTCCCATCTACGCCCACAACTACCCCCGCGCCCTCGAACAGTACAGACCAAGTTAGTATTTAACGAAAACACTAATAAATGTGACGCAATTAAGAATACATAGCCTCCTATAGCTTGCTGTAAATTATACTTTACTTCATATATAACACACTTTGGTTTTGCAAACACGCGTTTAATTCTTTTACTCATTATTTATTTTTATACATTATATTTATCATATTTTTAAAATTGCAAATAATGATTTCTAATTTATATTATAAGTTCACATGTAAATAGAGCTCATTATTTATGAAGTTTTAAAATGCTTCAGTTAAGTTGAAATTTGATTTTTTATAGGTGTTATAATATTGACAATAAAGCAAAAAAATGTAGGCATATGTAAATATTGGCATTGTTGTTTTAATTGTTTCAGCAAAATCCGGAGCAGCTAAAAAATGATTTTTAAAGAATTTTAGTTGCTACGAATCTTTCGTAATACTGATGTCATCGAAGAGTATAATATTTTTAATATTCAAAAAATAATAGCTAATAAATAACCTGCTGTATTAAAGCAATGTAATTATTGAACACCACTTTGAAATTATCATATTTGTTAGTTGTATCAAATTAAAAAAAAAAATTGTATACACTTTTAAATAAATGATATGCATTTAAATGTTGACGTGTTCCTGTAGAAAGCTCGGAGATTTAATAATAGTAATTATGCTAATATTACATGAGTCTTACACAACCACAAGCATACTCAGTTTGCGATTTATTTTCATATAACATGTAGGTATTTTTGTTACATGTCGACGACCTGTGATTCTGTTGTTCTACATTATAATTTTCATCAGTTATTAACTGCCTTTATAATATATAGATATTAAATATACATAGTGAATTAAGATAAAAATTAAGAAAAATATAATTCAACAAATTATTTTGGACCTAGCTTATTTATGTAATTTATTATTCATTAAATGTTGGCTTGCAAGTTGATTCTTAGCATTTGTGCATGTAATAAGAATGTATGTATTAGAAATCACCTCTTACACATAACATCTACGCACACCTATAAATACCATTAATGTGATCATGATCTCATTATTAAATCTTCAAGCATTTCTCAGGTTGCACATTTTTCTTTAAAAACCTTCTACCCCATATAAATATACAATGTAGTCTCTACCCATATAACTAAGTTATTCAGCATAAAGAGGTGAGTTCTATGTAGAATCTTTTTATTGTAATAAAAAATAATTTTCATAAAAAGCTTTCGCTAAAGTATTTACTTTTGTATCAAATACTAATCAGTCTGTTATTTCTTTCAAGTTTTACCTTGTATTATTCTTTTTTGGTAAGTATTATTAATTTAATTCTATAATCTCTTATGAATTTCAATCCTTTAATTTTTTAGATCTATAGGTCTGCTTAACCTATCTTAAAATCCACTTTAACGGATCATCGAGTGCTACAAACTTTTTAATATATTCTTGATTTCACTTTCAATAAATAAAATTTCATGCCTATCCATTTAATAACATGGAGCTGTTTGCTAACAGTTTACCATGTGCCGAGGCGTATCCGAAGGGGAGTTGACCCGTTCGATGCCCACAAGGCGTGGCAAGACCATCTCGACAGGCTGGCCGCCATCGACCGCTTGTATCCTTCTCGCTACGGTCTCTATCTGAAGGACCGGGCCTACCCCATCACCGACCTTAGCGCTCCCATCATCGACCCTCTTCAACCTAAGAGCCTTAAAGGCATCGAGTATGAACCCGACAACAAACCTCACTGGGGATCAGGTAAATTCTGAAACTATATGCACGTAGAATAATCTAGGTTAAGTAATACCGAGATTGTACCATTCGATTTATATTTATAATAATCTTTGCTGTTATTTAAATAATCTTTACATTAGCGGCTAGATAAGTCTTTAAGTGTCTCAAAAGGGCTGATTATTGTTTATAGACTACGAATGGTCCAAACTCCGGTAATCGAGCTGGTCCACGTTATGAACTAAGCAGAAAAGTTCCAATTCAACAAGATCTTGTAAGAACTTTTGTATACACGTCCTTTTGGAAATTTTCGTACTTATGTTAATCACGTGGATACAGGTTATTGCAAAAGAGATATTTATCACTCACTATTAGATTCAATACCCATTGAACCTTATTATTGTGAGGAACTAGCGATAAAAAATCTATCGTATAAGAAAATTTTAAATTTGTTTAATATACATCCTTATCAATAATATTATACAAATTTAAAATTTATTAAGTATTTTTTGTAACTTAATTTCATATTTAATGCTGTGTTTGTTAAACGAATTCAATTAAATTGTCTGTGTTATTTTCAATATAGAATTTCAAAATTTTGTATATAAATATATAATATTATGTACATGGTACCGACATCTTATTTAAAATAAATTGGTTTTATATGACTCATTGTTAATCAAGACATCACATCTAATTAGAATAGGCCTCTAATATTATTATGTAAATCTATTGTTACACCGTACGATATAAATAGTACAAAACAAATACATAAACTAACCCATTCATATTTTTCTTATTAAAAATTAAAAGATCAATCCGTGTTTTGATTTTGTAGCGTAGTTCCCTATCATTTTGGTTTATAAATTAAAAAAATAAAGAAAAAAAATTGTAAGAAATTGGCGCATACATAACTCTCATTCAGCATATTGTGCATGAGCTGCATTGTATATAGCAAGAGCACTGGCTGCAATGTTCACCATTAATAAGTTCACTACTCATCTAAGTGAACACTACACTCTTTTGCGATTGAATGGAAATTGAAGTAAATACCACGCTTAGTCTTGATTTTTTTGCGTGGTACTCACTGTGAGGTTTACCGTGAAGGAGCGTGGCCGTCGAAGATTTCGGACGTATTCAATAAGGACCCATTTTTTGCGGATGCTGAAAAATGGGCCGGTTTTGATCGCTCGCTCCGAGGGAAATCCCCCACGCCCGTGAAGCCGAGGATAAGCCCACCCAGAGATTGTGAGATTGCATTCGATGCCGACGGTAAGGGCAACAGACTTCATGTCTAAATCTATCCCACCTTATTGACTTTATTTCTGTAATAAGTGTTAATTTTCAATAATGTATAATAAGTCCAATTAAGACAAGTTTGAACCGTCTTCACTCCAGCACTTGTAGTCCTATTAACGTAGTTCGATGTTCTGAATAAAATATTTTTTTCTTGATTCTTTCTATATGTCCGTTGAATAAGTAATCAGGACGTCCTTATTCACGAAATTCTTTATATGTAGAGTTGAACTCTGAGTGTATGTGATCTTTTAATGTAGTGGTTAACAAACAATATTTACGAGAATACTCAATTTTACTAATATCTATCATTTACATTTTTCAATAAAACATAGTGTTTATTATATTATTAATATTTCATTCAACATTTTTAGAAAATTAACGGTTTTTATTCAGGGCATGTGGGTGTGTAAATATTCTTTAGATTTAGGTTAATGTTATAAAAAATATAATAAAATAGAACTTAAGTTCAGTTAAGTTCTAGTCATCTAGAGAATATTATTGTTTAAAAAAACAAAATTATTGACTTATTTTATATATTACCTACAAGTAGATCGCTAAGAATGATTTTATATAAAAAAAAATATTTTTTATATAATATATTACTCATTAACGCCTTAAATATATTTATCTAGATGCATTTGTAGTATGTTTTTAATTGCTCTATTGCGTGTGTTGAATGTAGATGTCACATATGAATGTAATGGAGCTTCCTAATTTAACAGTAGGTTGCTAACGCTTAACGTGCAGGAGCGACGACGATCTCCATTTATGTCTGTTGCCTCGGCATTAACCATTGTCCCCTGTAGGTGCACCACTGTACAACGCGGGAGGACTACGGCGTAGACCTTGGGCCGACATTTTCAACCCCAGCCCATCCTTGCCTATCTCGGCGATCACTCGGGACCCCTTCTGGTACGACTGGCCGGAGCTGAGACCTATGGCTCGATGGGATCGCAGCCCTTCCTACATCCGAGACTCGTACCTTTCGCCCGTCAAACGCACCTTCCTCTGGGACAAGCACCCGATCAGGCCTTTAGGTTAGTGCCTCGCTGTATATATGCGCCTTCTTTGCCAACCTCTATAAATTGGCGGGTCTTCTTATCGACGGCAACTCTTTTAAAAATATTTTTAACAAGATAACGAGTTCTAATTGTGAATCTCTGATCACGGCAGATTTAATGGTCTACGACAGATTTACAGTGGATGATTTAAGCAAGACATTACCCTTCGTTCGTAGTTTGTAAAACAGGCATCAAGTGTCTCATCGATGGGTAATAAGAATACTTTTAAATGGCTCGAATACGTTATGTTTTAAATAGTTTCCCTCTTTGTTTACTTTCACCTTCTGGACGATGCTACTGTGTGTTACGTCTTCAATATATGTACCTATGTGGAAAATTTAACACCTAAATATAGTTTACTTTGACAAAAATCCTTTTTCCTTCCGTTACATACTTATAAGTTTTGGTAATGCATTATATGTTATAATGGAGGCATCTACTCACATACGAGTACGTTACTAACCAGTATATTGTAATGTAGTCCTGTTTATCTAGAACATTAAACAGTCAGATGTACCTACCTAGTACCTATTATACTTAATATACCCAGTATTTATTTATAAGTATTATTATACAAACAGTTTCAAGTTGTGCTCGTCCTTTAAAGCATGACTATGTAGGCATAACACATTTTTTTCATTAATACATAAAATAAATTTTAACGTCTATTTAAGTAAAAATATATCAATAATTATTTTAATAATTAAGTGTGATGATTAATAATTGTGAGTCTATATATATGTTACACACCGCTCTAAATAAATTAAACAATAATTGAAACAAAAATTTAATAACCTTTTTTATTTCTGTTTCAGCTGCTGCGTTTTAAAAGGCTAGACAACGTCTCATTTTATTTATTATAAGTTAATCTTTACAGCTTATAACAACATTTATATTATAAATCTTTTCCTTCCTCAAATATGACTATGTTACAATAGTGTTCACCAATACTATAATAATCATTATATATCATCGGGTTTTAAAGTTTCAAGATCTCAAAGACTGCTTAACATAGTCACTGCCACGGAAATGAACTTTGTTACAATAAATTTGTTTTTAATATAAATACTATTTTTATGTACAATAAAATATATTTAAAAAAAAATAATAAAATACAAAAACACAAATTAATCATTTTATTTTACCCTAACCATTAACTTTGATTTTATTAAAAAAATTAAGCCGTAATAAATACGATTATTTAAAAAACTATAGATATATAACATACGTAGAAATATAGAATTTTATGCTTAAAATGCCTTATATCATTTTGGAAATAAGCTGAAACTCTTTTAATTGCCTTTTACCCGAATTTATCAAACATTGCTAAGAACAACCATAAGTAAACTTCAAACACTTCGAAATCCACTCGTTTGAGAGTCACAATGCCACAGAAAGACACGCGCACAAACATCGGCGTCAAACGCGTGCGTGGAGGCTTGAAAACAAATATATTAAACGATAATATTATCTTAAGGTTTTTCTTGCTCATATGGAAAGGTTTATAAAAATGACTATCCTCTATTTATATATTTACAGCACGCAATATTATATATTACTTATGTAATAAGTACATAAGCCACAATCACAGTGACCAAGTTTCTGTATTTTTAAAGCCCTAAGCGTCAGTAACCTGTGATGAAATGTTTTTGCTGACAAACAGTTCTTATAGGTAAATATTTTAAATTAATTATGGATCATCATTTCAACTGTCATTAGATGCATGAAGAAGAAAATTTCTGTTTAAATATCTAGATCTAGGTTAAGACAAAATCATAGTTCACATATATTTAAATGAGTCCTAATCAAAGTGTTAATTTTTTTCCAAATGATCTATTTTGAAAAATATTTACTCACGCTTAATGTTCTTAGGGTTGTTACAATTTTTATACAATTTTCTTTAAGGAGATTTCTACGTTACACAATATATACTAATTATTTGACGGGTATTATAAAAACGTAAGGAATCCCTTTCAATACTTTTCATGTTACATCATAAGTACGCTTGTTTGCTTAAAAAGCAACCATTTATGTGGAGATCACCTGGTATGGTGAAATAATAACATTTACACGTATACATAATATACGAACGTCTAATTTGTAACCTCCTCTATTTTGCGTCAGTAAAGAGTCACACACACTTTAATATATCAAAATATTACTACAAAAGTTACTGCATTTACTTCAGTTTTTATTTTAGCGATCTGGCGTTTTCAAAGTTTCATAATGTTCCACCGTGTTATTTTAAATTTGTATCCCTTCGCGGTCTATTGTGATGACGTCACACTTTGAACGGCATATCCGAGCATATCCGATTGCAAGTGTTTAAGTCCTTAAAAATCGATTTGTGAAGTGGTTTGCATTTAAAATTCCAATGAATTTAGCATAGTAATGGAAGAGGGATTTGTCTGCACAATATTTAACTGCACAAGTGATAACATTATTAAATATAAAATTAATTCTAAGAAAATGGTAAATTTCACTATTGGTATTTTTAAATACATAACCTTTAGGGAAATAGAAAAATAAGTAATAAGCATATATATTGTACCTTACACATATATAAAGATATCGAAAATCATTTGTACTTGCATAATGAAAAAATATTTCAGAATGCAGCTGGCAATACTAAGCAAAACTGCTGGTATCTACATATTTTATTACATCACGCTAAATTATTAATCTGTGTCACTATTCACTATACAAATTTGACGTATATTTTGAAAGGAAGTTCGTTACAAAACAAAAATATTTTTTTATATAAATTTGTATTATTAACATAAGAAACAAATATTATTCTCAAATTTGACTTATTCATCATATATTTATAATGGGAGAAACTGAAGATCAAGTAAATGACGCTACAATGAGTAATCCAGAAGTAACTTTTGACAATTTGACTATTTTAAAAGAGTTTAGCAACATAGCTAATCTGGTTAGGTAATTTTTTTTCTTCTTTTTGCTTAAATGCTTTATAGAAAATTACAAAGCCATTACAAAGGTTTTTCTCACAGTGTCCAATGTAAAAATTTCAAAGTGAATGCTAGTGGGATTTGACCAATATAAAGTATATCATACCGTATATATCGTCGCTAATCCTGGTCCATAGCTTGGTGATGGTGATTTTTTATTAATTTAACAACTTATTTTTTTTGTCCAATAAGACTGTTTAATTCATTTATGTCATACATATCACCATATATATTGTAATAGTAATTCTGTCAGACTGTACTATAGTTTGGATCACCATAAGATCAATTAAATTTAACATAACCAAAAGTTAAATTCTAGGCAACAAAAAAAATATATTTTGTACCATATTTTAATTTTAGTCACGTCTAAAAACTTTCAAAATATTTTGTAGAAATTTGAATTTAAGAAAATGTAAATGTCTGCTAAGTGATTCAAAGTATTTAAATTCAGTTATGTTATTATAGAAATGAAGATTTCCTTGAGACTGTTCCTAAGGCTAAGTTAAGAAGAGTAAAATGGGTTCCAATGTTTAATTGTTTAAAACAAGGTATATTTGATGAAATGGTACAGGAAATAACTTCAATGTGGGAATTTGAAATGAGTGCCTGTAAAAACTAGAAGAACTAGAAAAACAGAAAGAAAAATTTTCAGAAATTAATCCTGATAATATTGTTTGGTAATTTGTTTTATTATTTAACTTATTTTGTTTAATGAGGTTTATGTGGATTTATTATGGGTACATTTGATAAAAAATAGCTTTAATAAAAATCATTATTCATTATTTTTGTAGGAGACCACAACACGACAATGTCAAAAGTCAACTGCGGGCCTCTGATGTAGCAAACTTAAGAAAACAAAAGATACTGTTGGAATCTTTAGCAAAAGAGTATGAGATGAGGGCTAACAAGTTGAAAAAAACAGTAACTGCTAAAAGAGGTTACCTAAAAGCTTTACAAATGGATATCCATAAATATCAAAAGAAAAATGAGGAAGTTGTCACTCAAATAAGTGATAAAATTAAAAATCATGAAAAATTAGTTGATTTAATTGAACCAAATAAAATTAATACTGAAGATGTAAATTGGGCACTGAAATAGTTGGATGATAGAAATTTGAATACACTAAAATATTGATTAAAATTTATATTTCAGAAAATTGTACACATGAGAGAAAGTACAACAAAATTTGTAATATCTAGATAGTTTAAACTCAACATCACTTTGAAACTATGTTTTACAGTAGATGAAAATTGAGAAGATATTATAATAATACAGTGTTACAAACAGGAAATTTCAAAATCTATCTCGCAACATATATAATGAATTAGCTAATAATTTTACAAACAAGTAGCAAAGTGAAGATAACATGACAAAGCAATGTGAAAATCTACAGCTATAGAAATTTATAAAAAATGTTAAAGTGAAATATGAAAAATAGATTGTAACCATACACATTCATTGTTCACTACATATACCTGTATATCATAAAAAAATTACAATCTGTACATCTAGAAGAAAATGAAACAAAAATAAAGCTCTTACTTTAAATAGTAATATTTATTAATGAATATTATTTGACATTGTTAACATAGCTAAAAAATAAAATTGTACAATGCAAAACATGCATATAATTTTCAATATCTCATATAATTATAATATAGCAATTGCACTATTGTTGCGAGGACTACACTGCTTCTACCATCGCTTTACATTATATTGTTTTCGAGACTTATCATTATTTTTGAAGTTAAAGCCTCAAGTAGGGAGATCACGCCAATTCGCCGATAATTTTGAAATTTCTACTTATCCATAATATTAATACTGTGTGCAAAATAAATAATAATTCACTGGGCTTATTTCAGCTCGCTCCCAAAGCAAAGTGTAATTGCAATGGAGTCCTTATATTGAACTTGGACACTTATTAGCTACTCGGCAAAGGTTAATATTATGTTTTAGGCCAGCTCTAAAACATAATAAAATCATAATACGTTACTAGGAGACGTGTGATAAATAGACGGTATGTTTTTTGAAAACAATCGTCGATAAATTTTACAGAAAACAAGAATTTTCAAATTAACCAATTTTCGTTACTTATATCGAGACCTATATATAATTTACATTTATAGGCACATTAGTTATAGAATAAACAAAGCAATGGTGCTTCCGATCCACTACAACTTCAAAAATATGTAAACATAACTCTCTCGTCCAATGCCCGCATCTCTAAGATCGCTAACCTTCAACTTCAATATTAACGAAATAATTTTTCTATAATATCAATAAATCTATAACACAACAAAGATAATCTGATGAAAGGCTGCCTTACACCGGGATTGAGGAAGCGGGTCACGAGACACGGCCGAAACTTGAAAACTAAATTCATAAATTAATATCACTCATATCTAAAATAAAGTTAAAAATAAGAAGGCACAAGCAATTGATAAATAATTTCAATAACACCCTATTCGGCTCTGTCTGGTGACCGGTGAGCTCACATGCCAATACACTACAGCTGCTCACTGTGACGTCACAGCTCTTGTATAAATATCTATTAAATAATTAATACAATAAAATAAATAGTGTAAATAATATATATAAACTATTTTTTACTCATTTTAAAATAAGGCCTCATTCCGATGTTCACTTTTTATCATTTATTTCACACAAAAATATAGAATTTAAAACTGCCGTACTATGATAAAAAGAGAACTACTGTGTTGATATAAAACCAAGTTACTAACTAGGTGGAGACCTTGTGTGACGTCATGTTTCTAGTATAACTATATGTAGTAATGCATTGCCATGTGAGGCAGGCCTAAGTATAATAATTATAGTGGGTTCGATTAAATTATTTGTAGCATCTCACTGCGCAGCACACTGGATCCCAAACGTCAGTTATTTCTTCTTGGGAGGCGATCTCTGGGGCGTGGCCGGTCTGCCGCTGTTGATGCCGTTGTACTGGTACTTCGCTTTTTTCTCAGATGGCTTTAATATCTATTAATTATATAGTATTTTAGTATTTTTTAAACTCATTTGATATATATATCATTCTTTAACATGCTAATTGACGCCATCATGGCCCGATAGGGATTATATCTATTTAAAATTAATTTCAATGATTTCAGTTTGGTAATTAGGGTTATAAACGAAAAACATAGAACGGACTGTCTAATAGTGACACTAAGCAATACCTGAAACGAGCACATAAGCGTTTCGTCGACAGACATCATGCCGCCCGCGTTGTCGAACTCGCCGCAGTAGTTGGGAGCGGAGAACAACGTCACTAGCTGTCTCTTTGCAAAGAACTCGTATCCATCTTCTACAACCTGTGTGTATATGAAGTTTTAGTAGAATATTTTATAAATTAAAATTTATTAATTGATATTATACTAGCAGACATTTACATTTTTTACAGCATAATATAATCTCTTTATTTAATTATAAGAAATAAGAACTTTTTTTAAATTTTACAACAATATAACATATCACATAAGTCAAATAAAGGATATACATATAATAGTTATGGCTACCTGATGAGCTCTACAGATCAGGTCCAAGTCGTGTCGGTTGAGGAATTTGCTGACAACGTCGGGTCCGAATGTGAAGGACACTCCACGATCGTTCTCGCCCCACCCTTGCACGTCCTTGTCGGGGTCGGACCATAGCAGATCGCAAAGCAAACCTTAAACAAACATTTGTTTATGTTTTATATTTTTAAAGTGTTAAACACACTCTTAGGAATAGAAGAATATTTTCAGAAACGTATAAAATTTTTAGTAGTTTAGTTTAGTGGGGAACGGAGGGTCTTAACACTAGGTTCCCTCTGCCTACCCTGCTTTATGCGGAATACAGCGTGAAGCTATGTATGTATGTATAAAAATTTTAACGTAGTCGGACTCGAACCGCGCCTCTTGGAAACGCTAAAACGTTAAAACTCTATTCCAAAGATCTGTTTCTTAAATATGTATTTATTTTTTAAAAGTAATGTAAATTATGTCCCCTAGGCCATGTAGTCTCGACGTCTCACAGATTTATCATAGATATTTTCTATTAGTGTAAGACAAAAACCAATGTGACACTGCTATACATGTTTGCAATATTTTTTATTTTAAATATCGCGTTGTAACGATGTAACAAATAATGTTTATGTAAAACCGAATTGACCGAGTGACTGATCCATAGACCAACGAAACACACAAACCTAGAATCTTAGATGTCTTTAAATTCACCTTTAAGAGTTCACCTTCACAAATTCACCTTTTAGAAAGTAAAATAAGAATTGATAGTTTGTATAAAACATCGTTGTTTTCAAAGAAAGAAGCGTATAATTTCAAATTTGAACTGATAATTAGAAAAAAAATTACGGACAATACCTAAATATGATTTTTTTATGTACAGATGGGAGCAGCAAAATCATAAAATCGCTTTTTACTGGGAGAAAATATCTCGTGAGAAAATCAAAAGTTAAAAATCAAAAAGTTAGTATTAAACAATATTATCGTTCATAATTTGAAATACTTCAGCAAAATCATGTAAAAACTTATAAGTGGTGATGAGTTTTTTTATAACACAATTAAGCTAATATTATACTTTAATTAGATATTTTATGTGATGCTATTAAACATTATGATAATGTTTTAATGTCGTCACATCAATACCTTGACATTATTTTTCCTCGGTAGAACAATTTTTGCAAATATCAATTTGTTTTAAACTTATTTTCATGACAAATAACAAAACTATTTTTTTAGCTTCACGCTGCATCCCGCATATAGCACGGTAGGTAGAGGGAACATGAGAACCGAAATGATAGTGTTAAGACACTCCGTTCCCCACATCCCGCCGAATTGAGGCAATACGTGCTGAGTGGCGAAACTAAACGCCGCGCTTTACCTTGTTGTACACAGGTAATGAAAATACCAACTTTTACATTTCCTGGACTGGAAATCGAAGCGCCACAATAGGCAAAATGATCTTATAATAAAAACAATATTTCATAAAAGTTCGAAATATATTCTATTTTAATTAATAAACGAATCTTTAGGAATATATCAAATAAATTATATCACAATTTCATTATTACATACTTTGTACAATGTAAGCTAATCTATCCTAAAGTGTAACTAATCCATTCAATCCAATTTCGCCAGTATTAAACATTTACCGACGGTTTAAATCCCGTATACATTAATTTTATGTACACTAGTATGTATTTCATTAAAAAGAACTGGCTATATACATAAATTAAGTAAAAAAAGTTCAATGATCGTTTCCAGTCAACTGTGAAGATATTTGCTGATAACACTTATCACCAAATTCATTGACCTATTCTTTATTTTAAAAATAGTTGAAATATAAGAATTATTTACGGAGTATTGTATTACGATTTGTTTATATATGTTATAATTTTATTACCTTCAATTCGTACCCATGTATTCGTAAGTACAAGATTAACAAAGTTAGTCATCAAGAAGACAATTACTAAAATAAACTATGACCACACGCGTTACTTTAATTATGTTGTTAAACACAAGCGCGAAATTTTCCATTCTCATTGAAGTATGACGAAAATAGTAACTGAACGTGTAGTAGTAATAAGCAAAATAACTATAAAAATGAGCCGTGTCCGTCCGCTGCAAATTTGAACAAAGTTACATTTCTCTACTTATATTTTAAACACATGTATGAAAATATAGATTACTATAATGAAGCCAAAGAGAGAAGAGTACTTAATGATTTATCATTGCATTCTATATTTTCCACCTGTACAGTATCACCTTGTTTTCACCTTTATTTTTAGTAAATGATATATTATTAATTCTAAATTTAAACTAAAATTTAGTTTATTTTTATAATACGATAATATAATAGTTAACTACTATACCTGTGTCTGGAACATCAGTGGGTCTCATTATCCGTCTAATCTGCTCCATACCCTGTAAATCTGGTGACAGACCGCCATGACAGCAGAAAATCTTTTCATCGATAATAGCCGCGATCGGAAGACAATTGAAGCAATCCGTGAAAGTCTTCCATAGCTTTATGTTGTATCGACGTTTACATTCATCGTAGAATCCTAAAAAAAAACATCGTATTAAAATACCAAAAGCGAGAAGAATACCAAAGCGTATCCGGTATTAGATCCAAGGCTACGAGCAACTCCAACTTGTTGGAATTAAACTGAAGGCCGCTTCTTAATGTGGCTAGTAATGCAGGCGTACTCGAGAACTACTTCAAGAGCGTTTCGTATACGGTTCATTATTCAGTTGGTGAGTTGCTTGCTAGCGAATGGGATCATGGAAATATTTAACGGTATACCATAAATACGATTTATGCTGGCACATTCGTGATTGCCTCGCAGTAGAAAGAAATTTTCTGGATACTTTATTTTATAAGCAAGTAAGAGGCATATGGTTTCTAAAGACTGCTTGCCGCGATCAACGTAATCGCCCAAAAATAGATAGTTGGCTTCGGGCGGGAAGCCGCCATATTCGAATAGACGCAGCAAGTCTGTGTATTGTCCGTGTATATCACCTGAAAATAATATTTAAATTTACGTATAAATATTTTATATTTAATTAAGACATACAACTAGCTCATTCGAAAAAAAATAAATGTATATTCTTTATGTATAAGTAGGAATTGGACAAAATGTTAATACTTTGTAGTATTTATTACTTAGCATCTTCTCTTAAAAACGAGAACGATATTTTTGTTGCTAATTTTCAAGATAAATAATATAAAAGTAATCATGGTAATATATTGTACAAATACTAAAAGATATATCCTATATTACTGAATTATGTTTTCATTTAGTATTGAATGAATATACCAAAAATTTTTCAATAATGCATTGAATAAAGATAAATTATTTTAATACACTGTATTAAAATGACATTGGTATTTTAATCTTGAAGCAATTTCTAATTGGAAATTTCATCTACCATACTTATGAATATATTGTGAAATAACAATTGATTACAGTTAAATTATATTTGAATTTTACAATTTAATATATAATATTATTTAAAAAATACATACATATCATGTATGTAAGTACACATGATCATATATAATATATACATTTAATGAAAATTATAAATAAATACTCATAACCACACAAAGAGTGTGCTATAAAATTTTGTACAACATAACATCATAGGTTTAAAAAATATATTAGTGTTTTATTTACTTTTTCACTTCACATATATTTGAGGACTACATGACACGTTACAATATATAATTTATACTTGAATAATTGAAAAATTACCACAAATTTTAAGTGGTGCTTCTAATTCCAGTAAAATTGGTTGCTGCAAAAATATTTCCCGAGATTTTGTGCAGAGGCCACGGACCTCTGACTCTGACATCTGCACTGTTTTTCCAGGACGGCATCCTCGAACTGCGACAACATAGAAAATTTGTTATCATATGTATTCTGCTTTGATTAAACATTTCAACAAACCAAAATATTATAGTTTTTAAAAGCTAACTTGATTCATTATAGTATATTTAAATTTAAACTACATCCCTTAATAAATATAGATATAGAAACTCCATTATTAATAATTATATTTTAGCAATAAACAAAAATATAATAAGTATAATAATTTTAGTGAATGAACCAAGTTATCAATTAGCAGTATATTTTTTAAAATGCAGGTTATACAATGAATGAATAAGGTCTTGCTGCTTATTATCTTAAGAATATTTAACATGAAATTCATATCTTATCATATATCTAAACACAATAACACATCAAATACCACATGACCCACAAGTACATATTGCATGCTTTTCATATATAATTTTGAAAAATGGAAAGGACAATGTTACAACATTTTGTTTTTATATAGTTCACATTAGAATGTAGGTAAGGAAAAGATATACAATATTTTCATTTTGTTATAGCAGCAATTTCTTTCATTAATAAAACATTCAGTTATTCAGTAAATTGGAATAATGGTGTGTTATATACAATGGGTATGAATGTCTTCTATTTTCACTTATATTAGCTTTATAACTATTTTAATTATATAGTTGGAAGGTGGGTAGATTAAATGGTAATAAATTGGGTTTTAATAAAACAGGTGTGATTTAAAGTTGAGAAAGGGTAATAAAAAATTTAAAGTAATATTATAACATAAAAAAATATAAATCTAGCTCAATACGGAAAATATAATTTTGGAGGTAACCATACATTCTCCTGAAAAGATGTCTTTGAATTTCCCTTTTCGCCGTGCTGTTTCTTGTTGCAGCCTGTATACTGATGTAACCCATAAAAAGCAGCATGATAAAGTGAAATTAACAAGTAAAGTAACATACAATGCGAACAAAGCATAACAATAAGCCCATGAAGTTGTTCGATGCTATGGAATCTGTCATCCATAATACTAGAAGTACAAACTTTAGTATGGCAGTCGTAGTAGATTTACAATATAATTAATTATTAGGATAAAAATAGCCGTCTACAAGGCTTTTGAGCATGAACATAAAAACTAGATTCAGATAAGAATTGAGGATAATCGATTTATTTATGAGTTAGACGTTCCTATACATATACACTCAACAATTACGCAACTAGAAGCAAAATATACATAGAAATATTTGTTACCACAATACTGTTATAGGTGCGGATTGACAATATGGTAAAAAAAATGTAAAAAACTTTACTTTACCTTCTAAAAGCCTATGAATTAGACTGTCAACATTGAGTTCGTCAGCCATATTTACTACACCACGATTTATTTTACGTCAAATTAAAAGTCAAATCTTTCGATAGGTCTACCATCGGAGCGGTACGTTCGGTTATTACTACAGATTGTAGAACATGGATCATTAATTTGCTAGATAACTAAAATACCTTAGTGAAGTTATAAAGTAAATATAATTTAATTGAAAGGATAATACTCTTGTTAAACATTCTATACACTTCTTTTCATATAAATTATTATAATTATAAATTATTTTCATTAAGCGTCATGTAATTATACGGTAAATTTAAAAATAAATGAGGATTAAAACATAGGAAAGTTTAACTACTTTCAGATCCTTTTTCAGTTTAAATAAATTATACAAGATCCACGCTTGTCGCTCTGTATTTCTATTGGCGGTAAGTTCAAGTTAAATAATATTTATTTATTATATAATCTATATAATGGCTACAGATTATGTAGCATTAGAAGCATAGACAACTTTTGTTTTGTTTTAAAATTCTATTTTGAAAAGGCAAAATGTCGCTGTTCGGGGTTGTCAAGCTATTTTCTCATCGCAATGTGCCGTTCTGGCGCATAGTATGTATGAAACTGTACAGATTGGCGTGTGCGTTGTATTTTATTTTAGACAAGACTTGACGGCTATTTAAAAAAGTCCATGGCTCTTTGTTGGATAGTTGTATATAAGAGATTCGGTTTTTTGTAAACATCGGGAACAAAACAACGCGAAATACCAATGTAGTGGAGGCAAAATCAGTAAATCAACGCGTGATAAACGGTAAATGATCATTACGTAGGGCTTGAAGTTTTTTTACTTTCTTTAGAGTTCAAGTTATGGAGGAAAAAGTGGAGAGTGAGAACAGTTACAGTGGTGATAGTAGTAGTAGCTCTTCCGATAGTTCAAGTGGAAGTTCGGAATGTGAAGATGAACTCACCGAACCAGTTACTATTCTTGGGCACACCTTAGAACTACCACAGGATCTCTGTGAAGATTATTCAATATTTAAAGAATTCTTTTCTATAAAGACTTGGGACAGTTTGGAAGATAAACATAAAGAATACCTTAAAGAATTCTTGCCAACATTTCCTGAAAATGATGAGGAGGAGAAACAGATAACAATAAAAATGTTATTTAATTTTGAACCATTCCATTTCAAATCTCCTTTAAATAACTTTTTTAGCAATTTGAGACAAGGAAATTATAGACCAGATATAGCAAGAATGAGGAAATTTTTGCTAAAGGCAAGAACCAAACAACAAAAACATAAGGTGAATTAAAATTTAATGTATATTGCAATTAAAATTCCATTGTTTTTTTCATTCATTGACATATTAGTCTTATAAGAATGTGTATTGAATAGTTTCAAATATTTTGCAGACCAAGTCATATTATGCAAAAATGCTACCAGAGGTTTTAATATCTCGTGAGAGATTGTTAGCTGCAGCAAAAGCAGGACCTCCTGGACCAGTACCATTTCTTCCAGCATTGCCTCCAAAACCTTCTGCAAGAAATAATTACAAACCATTGTATGTAAGAGCAAGGCAGAGATATTTTGAAGAATTGGCAGCTATATGGAGTGAAGTAGGAGGAGAGGAATCAGAGGATGAAAATTATCCAGAAGGTCCGCCAGAAAATTCCTTTAAGAAAAGAAAGACTATGCACACAGGACAGGTAAATTTTCAAAAAATGTTCTATTGTAATATTTTGTTTTAATATACAGTAGAACCTCGATAACATAAAAACCTCTATAAGTTCAAAAAATAATGTTCCCTTCCCATCAGAGCCCAAAACCTATAACTTATAATATGCAACCTCTATAACTTAAATAAGTAATCTCTGTATTGGCCCTCAGTAACTTAAAGAAAGGTTTCCACAACCTCTATAACATAAATTTATTTCATTTTTTTAATTCATCATGAGTTATTATGAAAGAGTGTGCAAAACAAAAGGTTTCGGGTACATACCACCATTAAAGGCAGTCAAAGTACAATTTCTTCCACCAAACACAACTTCACAACTTCAACCTTTGGATCAGGGTGTAATAAAAAAATTTAAAACATTATGCAGAAAAGAAGTTGTTAGAAAAATGATAGGTGATATGGAGTAAAATATGATTTCTTCTATTAATGTTCTATAAGCAATGTTTCATAAACATACATTACATTAACTATATTTTATTGAACCAATCCTTATGACAAAATAGGAAATGTAAAAATAGGAACAAGGGTACATACATACATATGTACATACCTCTATATAAACTTTTCCTTAATATATACCTTAACTTAAAACCTCTATAACTCAAAATATTTTGTGTTTCCCTTAAACTTTAACTTATCGAGGTTCTTCCGTATAAGCATATATTTTTATAATAAATTGTAAAAATTTTTAAATACCATTTTAATAGCTGCTTAAAATTGGTTAGCATATGAGTTCATCCATACCTGATGCAAATAAGTTTATAAATCAAGAATACATACTTTGCAAAACAGGGCTTGAGTTTTATCTGTAATTTTTTTTATTGTATTTAAATTCTTTTTTATTTCAAAGTCTCAACTTATAAGCTTAACTTACTTGTTTTAAACTATTCACATTTTGTATGGATATACTATTTTTATTGATATACTCTGCTTGTTTTTTTAATAGTAATAAATTCTCAAAGATGTTATGTAAATTGACAATGTGACTTGACTGTTTTGTTTATTTTCAGGGCATTGAAACAAATGTCTCAGGCACATTGGGAATTACTGATCCATCCAAACCATCTTCCTTAGATTGTTTAAAAAATGTTCTAGCTACTCACAGGGCAAGAAGACAATACAGAGAGGTTTGTGTATAAAGAAAATCCAAAAATATTTAGTATTACGTTTTTACCTCTATGTAATTATATCCAAAACAATTTTAATAGAATGAATATTTGTGTTACTTGTATACTGCATTGTGTAATTTTACAAAGATGTTATTTTTAATTGTTAGTATGATAAGGTAAATTGCTTATTATTTTGCAACCTACATACAGATTTAATGCATTTTTCATGTCAGACTGTTAATATTTAATATGAAGTAAAAAAATATTATTTATTATAAGTTCATACTTTACATATTTTATTAATATAATTAATTTTGCATTACAGAATCATCCAGAGCTAAACACAGCAGGCATAACTTTAGAAGATATCAAACAAAGAGTATCTTTCATGAATGGTGCTAAAAAACTCATGTTTGGTGGTCAAAAGAATGAGTTACCTGTACAAAAAGTAAAGAAAGGTAAAAAGGAGACATATCAAAAGCAAAAACAAGACAAAGCACCAGTGAAAAAAATAAAAGATGAAGAAGCTGTGGAGAATAAGCCTTTACTGCCAAATATAAAAATAAAATGTGAAAGAGAAGAATCTGACTCTGAAAGCTCCTCATTCTTAGACCCTGTTACAAGTCCAAAACAAACAAATAAAAAAATATTAGAACCAGTAGAAATTAAACAAGAAATTTCCGATACAAGGTATTATTCACAAGTACCACTTACAATTTTATTATATTTCCATTTCATAGTAAATATTATATTTTTGTATAGTAATATATTCTTTTCTTTTGTATAGTAATTCATTCTTTCTCAAGAACTTTACTTTAATCATTATTAACTATGATAATCCATGTTTTTTTCCATGTATAATATTTGATGGAACAATCCATGTTTAATAAGTTTTATATTGGCAATGATTGCATAATAAAATGTAACTACATGTAAAATTTTTTTAAGTGTTTAAATTTATATTTATTCTAAGTTGTTAATATTTCAGTGTAAATTCTCATGAAAATGATGTTGAAAAGACAATAAAACAAGAGCCTCATGATGCTATATCATCTTTACAAAATTCTAGGATAAGTCAACCAGTGCCTATTAAATTGGAAGACTTAGATGGAATAGGTTAGTATAATAGAATATTAATTGGTAAATATTTTTTCTTTTCTAATATTCTTGAAAATTACCATAATATGTTTAGAAAGAAGATTGGAGAGGAATTTATATTTTTTAAGTAAGTCCTTTTTTGCTATGATAAATTTCTAATAAACAAACATTTTGCACAAAGTAAATAATAAATGATTGATAATCATAGTTCACACATAGTATGTCAATATAATTATTAAACATCACAAGTGCATATTACAAAGTGACAAAATATTTTTAAAGATAGAAATTAGAATAGTATTTATTTGTTACATAAGAAATCATTAGCAGCTACTAGCTAGTAATTATATATACTTATAGTCTAAATATTTCTAAATTAACCTAACCTTCCCTACAAAAATTATAACTCTTCAGTTTTATTATATAATATGTATTTTGTACGGGGTTTCAATTTTTCCTGACTCGTAAGTCGACCCGCCACCCCGCGAAAGAGGCCCAATAAGATGGTTAGGTTAGTTACCTCGGCCTACTGGATACGTAAATCCATGTAAACCGAGCCGGCTCGAAGCAGTGTTACTTCGATAGTGTCATTCCTATATGATAAAAGGACAACATTTCGATAGCGCGATTCAAAATACATGTAACGCCATCTATTATTGAATTTCAAAAATGATAAATTTCAATCACTGGTATAATCGATAACTTCGTGATAATATTTGCTGCATATTCATATATATGCATTTTTCATCACATATTTATGCACATTTTTTAAATAATTTTTGATATTATGTATTCTAGTATACAATTACTGGAAATATAAGCCTTTCATCTTCATCTTCATTTCGGAAATCTTTCCATGATATATGTATATGAAGCAAAGATAGATAATTATGAGAAATTATTGTATTTCTTTATTGTATAGTGCATCGTGTCTGTGTGAATTTGAAAGTTTGAAAGAAGTTTTGTTATAAATGTATATGAATTAGTAATAAAACTATTATATTTTACACTTTTTTGCATAATTAGTAACTACACTAAGTAAACGAGTTAACATATTTAAATTATTTCCTTTGAGTGAGACTTTGAGCCTACAAAAATCATATGTCGAGCCAAATATTCCTTACTGCGTCACGATGGTGTCACGTCACGTCACAAAAAATGCTTTTCACAGGATTTTTCAAGAATTCAAAAAATATACTTCTGCATATAAACTTGAGCATGCCGAATTTCATACTCCTCCATCTGCATAATTTTCGTAAAAAGCGGTACAAAGATTTTCCTTCACATTTTAATATACATAAAGAGATAGACACCATAGACACCATTAGTCACCATACACTAGTATCGACACGATATATTCCAGATATGATGGCATTACCCGTAGAATTGGCGAACGACTCCGGGGAAGTGTTACCGGTGGATACGTCTAATGAAAGTGAGGAGAACCTTCTAGAACCCGACGAGGCCCTGACTGAGACCACACATGCAAACTTCTTGTCCCTCGTACGTGCCTTGTTCCCGGCGAGGGCGGCGCATAGGGCGTCCAAGCAACAGTTGCAGTCGAGATGTGCGGCTGTTTTGAGATCGCCTATAGCGCCTCTTAATACGTGGTATAATTGTAAGTATCTTAGTATATTTTATGTATTTTCACACTTTGGTAGTAGGTAAAACGGAGTGCAGAAATAAAAATAATTTAAATATAATCATTCCCCGAATTGGATATTAAACCCACAACCAATCGTGTTTACTATCAGATGCTGATCTGTTACGCCATTAGGCCTCATCAATTATTGTATATTTTTTTATATTATTTATTATAAGTTTTTGAAAATTATAAAGTGGTATATAATATGTTTATTTTTTTGTCTGTATTCATATTTTGTGATAGATTGTCAAATAATGTAATTGTATCAAATCACTCAATTCAATTCAAAATGATAATAACTAAAATATAATATACATAGACAAACTATGAGTTTAAATAATTAATGGTTAAGAAAATTAATGATGTAAAAGATTTAAATATGCCAACATTTTTTTATTAAAAATATTTATATATTTATAAAAAATAAATTAAAATTTTTTAATAGATTATATTTATTTTTGTTATATTCTTCCTAAAATAGTAGCGTAATAATAGGTAATATGTAATAACAGGTAAAACGTATGAGTAATGAAAAATGTAGATTTTTCTCTAATCAATGTGGCATACACATGTTGATGAAGAAAACGATGTTTTTTGAAATAAAAATATATTTAAAGAAACATGTATTTACAACAATACATAAATATGTAACTTCAAGTATGTTATACTTTATATGTATATACTTTATTTATAGTTATTATTTATAGATATACTTTTTATTTTCAGTATCAGATGATTGGTGTTCAGAGTTGAATTCTGCTTTGGATTTTTTGGCCGGCGAGAGGGGACCTCATCCCGATGATTTCGTTCCATATTTACAATATATACCAGAAACACAGGTTACATTTTTTTTTTAACTTTTTCAAGTCATCGTCATTTTTAATTAGAAAAGAGAGGCGACTAGTTAACTTCTTTGTGAATTCACGACTTTACCGCCCGTGCACAGGTACAATGCGTCTGAACATAGTGATTACGTTACCAATCCCTCAATATCTTCCTAACATATTTTTATACAATAAATATATATAAGTAGCTGATTTGGCGAACTTCGTACCATCATTTATTTGCCGTCAGTACTTAAGTTTTAAAATATTCGTTATTATTATTTTTAATCAAAGTCAAATAATATTTTGTTTTTCATACAAATCATCTCCTGCCAATATCGAACACAAGATTTATCCAATTCGGCGCTGTCGTTTGGTAGTTATCGGCGTAGAAACATTTCAGTGATTCATTTTAATCTACTTAGACGATACATAATGTGTGTAGATGTACCAGTGGATCGGCGCGGGCAGAGACTGCGACGCCATACTGGGGCGGCTGTGCGAGCGCTGGCTGCGCGCCGCGTCGCCGCCTCCGCCTCTAGCAGACCCTCCGCCACCTAGGTACTAAACTGTTTCAAATTTCTTCTATATAACTGCTTTAAAAAGTACAAAAAAAAACACGTAACATGCATTGGAGAAAGTGTCTAAGACAATAGTAAAATAAAGACACCATATTGGCAAAATTAGAAAGTGTTTGACTGAACACGTTCTAATTTTCTTTTTAATGATGGATCCATATGCCTTGTTTCATGTTTAATTGCATATGCCGATATTGGCTCAGATAATGATGATAGTTTAACAACAACTTTTAACTTGCAATACAAATATTCCGTATATTTGTATAAGGTACTACTTTATACATCCCCACTACTGACAGAATGGATGGTTAACTTAACTATTTTATCTCTTAGGGATTTGAATCGGTGATTGCAGAAACAACGGAAGTCACAAAAAATGCAAAAATTCGTAATCGATTTAAACTGGCTTAGAAAGCTAAATTATACACTTTTTTCTAACTCCTGTAAAATTTGTACATCCGGACTTACTTGTTTCTGCAATCACCAATTCAATTGGCACTGGTTTAAATCCTGCAGATAATCAATTTTATTATATATATTTTTTAAATATAATATGTATTTTAATGTAATTGGTTCCTTTTTATTGTACTAATAAATATAGCTAAATAAGTAAAAATTTGCTTAGACATCCAACGTCGTGGGTGCTGAGGCCGCCTACTGCGGCTGAAGTGGCTGAATTCCGTACTCAAGAGAGAAGAAGATTCGCGACAGCTTCTAAACCCTTTACCTATGTGCAATATGGGTTTGTATTTATATATTTACTATTTTTGTAGCTGTATTCCGCATACAGCAGGTTATGCAGATGGAACAAGAGAACCTAGTGTTCAAACACTCCGTTGCCTATCAACATTACCGTTTCCCACTTTCCGCCGAATTGAGGCATTGCGTGATGAGTAGTAGAACTCGACGCTGCGCTTTGACTTG
Source organism: Philaethria dido (assembly GCA_033558755.1). Classification (NCBI taxonomy): domain Eukaryota; kingdom Metazoa; phylum Arthropoda; class Insecta; order Lepidoptera; family Nymphalidae; genus Philaethria; species Philaethria dido. The sequence continues at coordinate 711,899 of JAKGSA010000155.1, forward strand.
TTACCATAGCGAGTAATATTGATTATTAATATATTTAATATTATCTTTTCTTGGAGTGGGAGTCGAACCTACAACTTGTCGTGTTCGTTCACACGCTTGTGCCTCTACGCAGGCCACAATATATTAAAAATAAAAATATCTAATTTAAAACATTATTTTTCTGGATCTTTTTATGAAAAAAATTCTGTAAATATATACAATTATGTAATGATATTAAAGATCGAAAGGGAAACTGTTGATTTGTATTGATGAGATTTTAAACTTTAATATAATATTTGTAAAAGACATTAATTATGTAGTGAAGTGTATTATAGAACTGAATTCGTTTTAATGTAACCAAAACGGCAACATTTACTTTATTTATATAAAATATAAAAAAAGATTCATTATTTGTATCTATATTGAGAACTAAATAGCAATAGTAAAAAAAAACAGCAGCTTCATTTCGCAAAACATCATTCATCGATTCCGTCCAAATTTGAGACAATAATTTAGGAATGAATATAATTTATACTTAGAATAAATATTTATCAATATTTGTATGAATAATTTATGCTTACAATAGTTGTCTCGTGAGAACCAAACCTACAACCGATCTCATTTATAATCGGTCGCTGTGCACTAAGCCAGAATAGCCTTCTATAGTACATTTCATAATTTTCAGGTACCGATCAGTGGTCGGTCCCGCGACGGGCATGCGCTGCCTGTCGGCGGGCGCGGGGGGTGCGGGGGGCGCGGCGGGGGGTGCGGGGGGGGGGGGCGGGGGGTGCGGGCGGCGCGGGGGGCGCGGCCGGCCTGGGGGGTGCGGCCCTGCTAGCCCCCCAGCGACCGCGTGCTGCCTCCTTCCTGCCACTACTTAGAGATGCCCTCGCAAGGCTGCCTAATGGGGAGGGCTCGAGACGCGATATTGTTATGTTGTTGAAGTAAGTTGATATTATTTTTTTTAACCGAAGTGAATTATAAGTTTAATGTGTGTGTCTGTTTGTCTGTGGCATCTTAGTTCTTAAAAGTATGGATCGATTTCGATGTAGTTTTTTTTATTGTAAAGCAAGTTTTTGATGGTGGTTCTTAGCTGTATTTGTTCAAAATCGGTTCGGCAATTAGACGAATATCAGCTTTTTCCAAAATGATGTAAGACTTTTTTGGCATAAAACTATTTTTTTTAATAATAATTAAGTATTTTCTATCTACTTTAAAAATGTTATATTGAGACTGTTTAAACATTTCCTTATACATCCTTGACTACCTGAAAAAAATTAAAACAAATATGATTTGATTAAAAACCATATTTAAGAAGTATTTTTTTTTGTTCCAATAAGTTTTTTTTTTATTTCAGAATGTCGCAATTCATAATCCCATGCAGTGAGACTGCGTTGTCGAGTGCTGTTGCATGCGCTTTAGAGCGATTGTTAACTGTCAAACGGGATCCTATTGTAAGATTCGACCAAAGAACTGCGTTATGGACGTATTTACATAGACATAAGTAAGTTGTTCTTTATTATTACTTTACTTTAATGATTTAATGAATCATTTTCACAGTTTTGTTTGTGATGAATGGTAACTTACCTTCGCTTTAATTGATAACAATTAAGTAATGTACCTTACCATCCATAGCTAACATCAAGTTAGCAAGAATGATAAATTCATATAATAATTTCAAACAAACTTAAACATCCAATTTCAACCTGGCCAATTTATAAAAATGCCAAAACAATTTTCCTGGTTTCTTTCTTTCTTTTTCTTTTTTTCCTGCTTTCTGGTTTTAAAATGACAATAAATTCCAAAAAAAAAATATCCAAATGAGTAGATATTAAGAGTAATCTTATTATAAATATTATAATTATATCTATTTTTATTTTTTCAGAAGCGAAGATGATTTTATCAAGACTAATGCACGTAGCCGAAACAAAGCAAACACACCATCTCTTCCAGTTCATTCTCCTCAAACACAGGTCTGTTAATAGGGGATCAATATTTAATATAGGGAAAAAATATAATTTTTGCTGTAGTCAGTAAAAGTTATAGTTACCTTAATAGGTATTGAAAGCTATAAAAATAGTTTTTGTTGAATATATATCTTGCGATTTATAACTAATATATTATATTTGAAAATAATTGCAATAGCATTCATAAGTTTTACTATTTTTATGATTCTATATGTTTTTTATTCATATATTTACTTCATAATTTAACTTTTTAAACGTATCCATTTACTTTATTGAATTTTTATGTTTTTGAACCTCTTATATTGCAGAAGAGACGATACGTATGTTTGATCACTTTGTTAAAGTATATATTGTGAAGAATTTACATTGTGTTCAGTATTTTATATATCATACACGCCTGTCGTGGCGCAGAGGCACAAGCGAGTGACTGTAAACGCGACAGGTTGTGGGTTTGATTCCCACTCCAGGAAGTGTAAAAATTTAGTATTTTCATTTCTTGGGTTTGGTAATAAGGCAAAGCGCGGCTTGAGTTCCGCCCTCGGCACGCAATGCCTCAATTCTTGGTGGAAATTGGGGAACGGAGAGTCTTAATACTAGGTTTCAGGTTCCCTCTGCCTACCCTGCTATATGCGGAATACAGCGTGAAGCTAAAAAAAATATATATCATATAATATAATCAAGTAATTTAGAATTCAAGCGGCTTTTTTACTTTACCTTTTACTATTACTTTATTAAAGTCACATATGTTATATACTAAAATAGTACAACTTACATTTTTCATTCTCAATGGCGCATTATTGGTATATTTAAAAAAGACAAATGGTTTTATTTTTCATTTATATGATATATTTAATTAGATTCATTATTAAGTATTACATATTTCCACAGATGGACATAGACATAGCAAACATAGAGGAAGTGATCGACAACGCGTCGGACAGCGACGTCGACGTAGATGACACCGGCGCGCCCTCCGCAGTGCCCCATCTCTCCTCCGCACAGCTCCTCATGCAAGCAACGCAGGCCAACAAGCAAGTCAAGACTAAAGGGAAACCCCTACCCAAACCCAAACCAGCGAACCCGAAACTACCGTCCCTAATACAAACGAAACCGCAACCGAAACCGGCAACGCCGAAAACGTTACCAAAGCAACCGGTTCAGAAGCAAAGTCTGTTGACTACGAAGTCGATGCCGTCGCTAACTAAAACGGTATCGAAGCAAGTGGTGAAGCAAGGTGTTCAGTCGCCTAAGCAAGTGCAGGCTAAGCAGAGTATTGTAGTGCAGGCAGTGAAGCCCGGAGTCCCGCCACTTACTAAGCAAAACAGTGATTCAATATTGCAAATGTCGTCCGGTTTGCCGTCTATAGTGGTGCCGCAGCGGTCGCCGCTACTTAAGCAGAAGATGAAAGCGGACACGCCACAAGTGCCGGTAATACACTTAATCATAATTACTTAACATTCTTATCTATTAACAATTTAATTAAATGTAAATATTATTTTGAATATTCTTTTTTGATTTTATATAACTTAATAAAAAAATATATATTTTTAAATTAATCTAAAAAATCGCAGTTTAACAAAAGATATCAAGTTTAAAAAGCAATTTTTCAAACGAATTTTAATTATAGATAAATTATTTTCTCAGTATACGTTTTCCGGTATTTAATTTGCCCTTTCATTGATAGATAACATTAAGTATGTCAGCGCAACCAACACCAACAGTATCAACTGCGGGGACGCCCAATGCTGTGGTTTCCCATCATCAAAATATAAATCAATCTGCCAAGGTAAATAATTCATTTTGTAGTGCATAACATATTCATTATGGCTTTTCTCATATAATTAGTTAGACCAGGGGCGAGCAACCGTTTTTAGCAAGGCCAAAATCATACTTCTTAATAATAAAATTGTATTCATATTATAAATATATCAAATGAAAAAAAAAATGCTAGAACTTAGTATTGCTTAGAACATCAACAGCTTTAGTGATATAATAATATATATTTATTGTTTTCTAATGGGGGTTTCGAAAAAAGTTCTCTGTTACCATAAAAGAATCGAGAATATTTTGCAATACCTATGTTTACCTTTACTATTGACTTTTCGAAATTCTTAGAAAAAGAGAAAAAACGTGTATATAGGATTTATAGCCCACCCAAACGAAGTTGTGGGATACAGCTAGTAAAATTTATAAATTTAACAGATGGCGCAAGTGACGAGATCTCTATTAATAAGGCCGCCTGCAGTACAGACTGTAGCATCATCAGCAAATGTTACCGTTAGTGCTGCTACTTCTCAGGTCAGTTTTTATAAATAGTCTACTATCTACTACAATTAGACTAAAGCACTTCATTTTAAATACCTTGTTATATTTTAATTAATATGTATTCTGTATACAACAATTAACATATCGTTGGCAAATTGACAAAGGGACGTATCTGCAAATTTTGACATTTTGAGATAACTTCATTAAAGGTACCACTAGACTCGTCTCTATGAAGTTATGGGAACCCCCGAGCGTTTACTTCCTTCGAAACGCAAAGACAAGCCATGACCAAAGGACGTATCTGCCAGAGTTGCAGTTCCCGCAATGACAAAAGGATTTTTGATCAGTAATATCTCGAAACAACCAATTTGCAGATACGTCCCTTTGTCAATTTGCCAACGATATGTAAAAGTTTAACTTAAATCCAAGGTAGACCACATATGTAGTGTATTTCATTATTATTAAGTAAAGCTGTTCGTTCCAAAAAAATTGTGGATTAATATGTAGAACTATTGCACTTCGTTAAAAAATAAATTTTGATTAAAAATATTTCTAGATATCTCTTAAATCACATAAAAAAATCAATCTATGACTAAGTATTCATCATGATATATTTTCACTAAAAATATCTATCTCAATAATAAGTCAAATTAAACAGGTAACACCGAATGCCAGACGAGGCGTAGTACGTGTTTTAAGTCCAGCGACGCCTTCATCTGGAAAGTCTCTTATATCACCTAGAGCACTTATGCAGCAGAGTAAGTATGTTTGGCCTGTCACTTAGTAATTATTAATTTAGATTATGATATCGAAAGCCGTCGCTTCGATTCCCACTTAGGTTAGTATCCGCTATTTGCAAGAAATATTTATTTCTAAGAAAAAGTTGTTTTTTTGTTTGGTTAAAAATATTATTGATTATTTATTTATGATTCGTCAAAATGTAATATTTTTAAATGTGCGAAACAACGTAAAAAAATATGAATATTAAATCGCTGTCTAAACTAAAGCAAAGCTAAATATGAAATTATGATCATCATTGTCATCAATGGCTGTACTGTTTTCTATTCGTAAAATGAATCCTGAAACGAAATGATGACAGGTAATGAAATCATGATATGTAAAGTTCAACAAAAATTATGCAAGTTTCTATTCTTCAAGGTACACCTACAACCAAAAAACGACCGTCCATTCCTGGCACAACGGCTGTTACGACGATAGCACAGGTAACCTTTTTTAAATTTATTTTCTTATGCCCACATGCATTTCGTTCGACTCAAGAAGTTGTATTATATTTTATTTTTATGTATCACAAGTCATAAATCACTTTAAGCAAATCATTACAGACAAGTAGTGCGTCAAAATGGTACAAGATTTTACATAGATACAGGGGACGCTAATAAAATCATGTTAAAATTTAATCTGGAATTTAATTAAATTTTATAACTTTAGGTATTAGCTATAGCTATTAGAAAATAGAATAATTATAAGAATAACTATAACAATCTTCATCATTAAATTTCAGAGTACTCTGAGCACAGCGAGCGTGGTGTGTAGCGCGGGGGGGACGCGCACGGTGCAGCTGGCGGGCGGGCGCACCGTGCAGCTGGCCACCAACCAGACCGTGCACCTGCCGTCGGGGCAGGCCGTGCACCTCAGCTCGGGCCACGCGCTGCAGCTGTCGTCGCTGCAGCTGCCCGCCCTGCCGCAGCTGCGGGTCTCCGCCGCGCAGCCCAAGAGCGCCGGCCCCCGGCAGGCCTCCGCCCCCGCCATTAAACCCATCAATCGAGTGCAAATACCGGTGTCGACGGTGCAGTTGGCGGGACAGACCGTTCAAATCGGAGGTCAGACGGTGCAGTTGGCCGGACAGAGTGTGCAGCTGACCGGACACACTGTTAAGTTGCCGAGCGGGCAGAGCGTGCAAGTGGCGAGCCAGAGTGTTCTACCTTCCCAAAGTGTTCAATTACCGAGTGGCCAAACGGTACAATTGGCGGGTGGCAATGTGCCCGTGCAGTTGAGTCAAAACGTGCAACTCGGTGGTCAATCGGTGCAAATGAGCGGTCAAAGTGTGCAATTAGGTTCCCAAACTGTGCAAATAGGCGGACAAACCGTTCAGTTGGCGGGCGGTCAGACGGTGACGTTACCGAGTGGTCAGACGTTACAGTTGTCTAGTGGTCAGACTTTACAGTTAACCAGTGGTCAAACGTTGCAGTTGGCAAACCAAACACCGAAGTCGATAGCTCAAGTAGTTAGGACTCAATCTACTGTAGATAAACCATCACAACCAATTGTCGCTAAGTTGTTAACAAATGCACAGGTGAGTTTCCTATAAATCAATTTGTAGCTAAACTTTTCGGAACTATACTTAACTAAAGACACTTATTTTATAAATATTATATTACTTCAATAACATTAAAAAGACAACTTTTTCATTTAATGTTTGTTGTATCCTAAAATATCTATGAAAATTTGTATCTAATATTTATCACAAGATAGTTATGACTTTTTAAAAAATAAATAATGTTTGGAAAAAAACAATATAATTATATACGAAGAATTGATTCCATGAACTAAATTCATGAAATAATAATCATTTTATTAGATCTATGTAAATAAATCGCTTTATAAATATAAATACAAAGCTACATATGCGTGCAGACGCAAATGATCTCGCTGGAGGGCGTGGTGGGCGGCGCGGGGCGCGCGCGCGGCGTGCGCGTGCTGGCGCCCGCCTCGCGCCTGTCGCGGCCGCTGCTCCTCACGTCTGCCAAACCGTTACATAATATTATTTTACAGGTAAGGGTTTCTTATTACTAGCTTTTAACTTCAGATATCTATTTATTTATTTATTATGCACTATATCAAAAACACTGCACCATAATAACCACAGTTGTGTAATACTGTGTCGCGGTTACTGACGCCCACCTCATAAGCGTTTGTACTAGCAATTACAGTTTTTTCGGCGGAAAGTGAGGAACGGAAATGTTAAAAGAGAATGGAATGTCTTAACATTAGGTTTTCTGGTTCCCTCTGCCTACCTTGCTATGTGCGGGATACAGCGTAAAGGTACAAAAACGTCAAGTAATGATACAAATTTAATTGGCTCTATTCATTTAAGATATGAGTAACTAAGATATGCAAATCGGATTTATTTGTTTATAAAAAGAGTAGCATGTAATAAATAACTCAAATATATAGCGTACATGTTTCAAATATCAAAATATTCTCTTTAAGTATGGGTAGAGAACGTAGTGAATAATTTAAAAAATACCTTGGTTTTGTAGTGGCCTGTATATATATAGTCACCATCGACAACTATCATGTGTATTGTTTAATTTCAGCAGAGCGACGGTACAGCAATACGAGTGACGTCAACTGGTGCGACATCCACTTCACAAACTATAGTTTTAAGTAATTTAGGTATGAATTCTTTTATATAAGTATATACCTGCTAACTGAATACCTTGACATGATGTTTTTTTTCAATGGAAAATAAAACCGGATAAGCCTAATATTATGCCCTTATATTATATTTCTATGTGTCTGAAGTGAAAAGATTTTTTAATCATATAACGATAAAGGAGTTAATTTAAAATTGGCCCGGAAATGGATTCGTTTTAATATTCTCAAGTTCAATAACATTTTTTGACCATTGACCGAAATTGATCAAAGTTATTTTTTTAAGAAAACTAAGTTAATTATAAATATATGTTTAGTTTCTTCTCTCATTGCTTGTTCTAAAATAAATATATATGTAACATAACATGTCAACCAAAGAAAACTATTGTGAGAGACTGGTGTCTATACTGGGTAACCTGTTTAATAATAAATATATTATTATGTATGTTTTCATACATTTTATACCTTCACAGGAGCGCAAACGGTCACCACTTCTTCCACAACGGCGCCTGTGTTAAAACTTCAACAGGTAATTTAAATTTTACTTAAATATGATTTTTCCTATTACATATTTTGATTTATTATATGTTTTCTTTAAATTTTTGTATGATTTTCCTTTCTTTAACAATGATTGTGCTAACATCGTGTTAAATTTTTGAAACTTTGTTTTGTCCATCACATATGTATTTCCAAAAAAAACACTTTTTCATATAAAAGTATATATACATAATTTTAGATCATTTATTAGTAAAAAATACAAATAATTTACAAGGTGATGAAAGTATAGAAGTAATTGTATTAATTTTAAATTAGTTTGTTAATAAAATGGTTATAATATTATAATTATCGCAGGTTAATCCAATCCATCAGGTTAAACTACCGCAGACTATTAAAATACAACAGGTGAATGCATGACTCATACATTTCGAGTGAATGTAGATTCGGTGATTTGTGCATGATATATGAAACACGGTAGTAGGGGAGCTCTGACAGCTTGTAATGATTTTTTTTTTGTAATGAAAATTAAAAAAAAAAAGATATCTTAACAATAATATGTTAATATTTAATGTTATTTAATGATATTTTTTAAAGTGAAGAATAAATATATGTACTCATACATAATACATTTGAATAAAGTTTGAATTTTAATGATTGGATATCGGTAGGTTTAGTAGTAGTAACGATAATACTTATATAGCTAATTTGATATGTTATAATTTTTCAGTGTTGCATATCTAAAATGCATAAATAAGATATAATAAATAATAAGACCTTTATTTTAATTATATATATATATATATATAATCTAGTGTCTGACTGAAACTGGTTTTTTTGACCGAAACCGAAACAGAATATTCGGTTAGACACTAATATAATCTTATAATTATATATAAAAGAATCGTTAATATTAATAATTTAAGGATTAAGCACTGTCAGAGCTCAGCATGTACTAAATGCAAACAGGTTATGGGTTTTCAACTTACTAGTAGTCCACTTACAAAATCTAACCTCACTCTATAAACACTTAATATCACACAAATGATTACTAAATATAGTCTTAGAAAAATTAATAAAATTTACAATGCATTAAATTAGTTTTTAAAAATGCACTTTTAATGAAAATCTATTTAAGGCATTTATTATTTTTAAGCAACGGTTTTGGAAAAAGCATTGAAATAATTTAGTATGGTATTTATTCTATAGTATAATATATTTTAAACTGCAGAATTTGAATTCAGGACATGCTCTAAATTAAATATTGTTATTACCACTGTGGCAGGAGGATGTCGTCATATATGGCTATATTTAATTTATACTTAATGAATATGTTCATTAAATACAAGAAAGAAACAAATTTACTTATATGATAATAAAATTTCATTTTTCATGAAAAATATATCATAGTAAATACTTGTTAGTTTTAATAAAATAGAGACTTATAACCAAAGATTATTCTTAAAAGATTATTGATTATTCTTATTGAATTTTACTTTTTATCTAATATTGCACTTTTAAAGTCTTTTAGATTACGAATGTAAAATACCGAAAAATGTTACATACATTGTTCTAAACTATTATAACAAGTTCTTACTCAATATTAATTTTTCAAAAATATGAAATCTTTTAACAAATATTGGCCTTTAATTAATATTAATTTTACAATTGATGAATGCATGCCAGAAGGAATATTATTTTTATTGACATTAATACAGTTTTAAGATATCCAATTAACATCATTATTAAAAATTGTTGACAGAGAATGGAGTGTCTTAACACTAGGTTCTCTGGTCTGGTCTCTGCTATATGCGGGATACAGCGTGAAGTTAAAGAAAGAGAAGATTAAAAATATTAAATAATTGACAAATTAGTTACCTTGTTATAACTTTTTCTAAATAAATATAAATGAAAATAAAATTAACAAATATTTTAATTTCCTGTAAATTATAACTTAACTTTATACAAATTTTCTTATATACTAGTCTATAGTTCTACCTAACTTATTTATTTAAAAAAAAAAATCCTTATCTTTTGCTTAATTAAAAAAAAAAAATTCCAGACACCATCAAGTCCATCAGTGGCGACATCTAGCGGCGTGCGGAGTGTCATAATGGATGGCCAGCAGTTGAAGCTAGTGGGCGGTCGACACGTGCTCGCCAGGCTACTGAAGCCGTCACATCCGCCGCCCTAACATTGTTATTATTATTTTATTATATATAAACATGTATTATTATTGATTTTTACTATTATTGATGTTTGAATATTATTACTACAAGAGCAGGTTAGGTTTATTTGACTTTTTTGGTCATTTGTGATGTTATTAGCAATATTGTTATATATGGCGCACAATGATATGGAATACATAATTTAAATTGGTTTGATTTGCATTTTTATATTAAAGTCGAGTAGAAATAGTAAAGCAGATACAAAGACATATAAAATGAAATTTTACTATATTATATAAGTTAAGCTTTTTTTTACAGCTTCACGCTGTATCCCGTATATAGCAGGGTAGGCAGAGGGAACCTGATAACCTAGTGTTAAGACACTCCGTTCCCCACTTTCCGCCGAATTGAGGCATTGTCTGCTAAGTGGTGGAACTCAACGCCGCGCTTTGCCTTGTTACCAGACCCAGCAAATGTAGATACTAAACTTTTGCAATTTCTGGAGTGGGAATCGAACCCACAACCTGTCGCGCTTACAGTCGCCTGCTTGGGCCTCTGCGCCACGACAGTCGTTTGTATACTAATAAGTAGATAAATTTTCTGTGCTAATATTTATTTTGTTTTTCGTTCTATTCAAACTCATTACTGCTCATTGTTTTGGTAATATTACAATATAAGTAATATAAATTTATTAAATTCTAACATTATTTTAATTATAGAAGTTTTATATAACTTTAGTTTTTTATTTGTATATATTATGTACATTTTTAATTTTAAATCAGACTCATAATTGAATCGGTGAGTGCAGAAACTACGTAAGTCCGGATTTTCAAATTTTGCAGTAGGGAGAAAAACAACACGCATCTTGCCTTTTTGAGCTAGTTTAAAACGATTACGAATTTTTGCATTTTTTGTGACTTACGTTGTTTCTGCACTCACCGATTCAATTACTGAATAGATTTATTATGGAACAATTATGTTGGCTTAAAAGTAAATATTAAAAATCTGTATTTACTTTGTTTCTTAAAATTAAAGAGTATCATTCATATTATATAATTTGCTTATTTATGTTACAAGGTCGTATTTCATTTAAATATAGCGTCACCACTTGGTATATTGTAAAAATGTCTATAATATGATTTCTATATGGTTGAATTATTAATACAAATCTCATGTGATGTGCTAACTTAAATATAAATTATTATTTAACTTTTAATATATATTTTTTATTTTAATACTGGCGAGGTTGATGAATAATGAATAGTCTACTATGACAGCAGTATTGGTATGCAAAAATTAATGTCAAAAATATTGAGTTCCTTATATATTTTGCAATATTTTATATATGATTTTAGAAATATACAAGCGACAAAAAAATCTGTACATATGAATATTTGGTTGTTTTTCCAATACCACAATATACATCTCATTCATAAAATATAATCTATTAAAATTTATCCGGAAATTGTTTATATATATTTACTTTAATTCGATTATGAATTTGGAAGAAGAAAAATATTCGATATTTTATTGGGAATATAGAGAGAGCAATAAAAACTATTCTATACAAATGTTTGTATACACGTTTATACTATATGATCACAACAATTTTAAACAATAAATAGAAGAGCTAGTCATATTACATATGAAGCGTATTACGATTTTCTTTTTCTCTGGTTTTATGTTATTATTTAATTACACTTTTCTTTTTAGCAACTAGTAATTTTTTCACAACAAAATGATTTTGAAGTAGGTACAAAGAGTTAGTTAGTAAAGCTTTATTATTTATTGTTTATACCTATAATTTATAATCAATTTTAAAACAGATATGTTTAACAATTATGAAATAATGGTAAAATGACGAAGAATTGACGGCAATAGAATAGGATTCATGAAATTATATGTCGGCTTACAGTGTCTAATCAATCTGCCGATCCATTTTTTGACATTGTCTTTTTTATATTATCATAAAAAAGTGTAAAAAAAACATAAAGTCGAGAAAGCAACAAGTTTAAGTTTTCATTTGACATTGTCAGAAACCGTGATGAGTAAAACTGCTAAGTCCGTGTATTCAAAAGATTGATTGACTCCATATAAACTTATGTAAAAGCCTTCTCATAAGATATTTTTGTTTATTATTTGGTTTTTGTGATAATTTTCTAAATATGGATTTAGCATATTTACATATTTATCTTATAAATTCATATTAGCGATAGTTTTTATGTTTTCGGCGGTTTAGATGTATTCTTGAGTTCGTACTAAAACAATTACTAATAGAAGTAATCAATATTTTTATTTATTGTAAAATTTATTTTGTAATTATTGTAAGTCAGATTAGTTAACACTTTATAAATAATTGGTTGCAATATCTGGGATTTTTACTATAATATAAGTCAATTAAAATAATTTATGTATTTTTATTTGACCTATTCTTTTGTCTCTTGAAAAAATCTTGATAAATATTTGTTTTTTATATGACCTTATTGATAGGTCATTTTTGAGGAAAGAGAATAATAACAGAACAAGTTTGATTGACTTTTTTTCTGCACGTATCTTTCGGTTATCGTAGGCAGGGACAATTTATTGTTTAGACACTTGTTCTTGTCGAACTGTAAAAATTTAAATGTTTTAAATATAATTTAAAATGTGTCACGATGGTGCGATGCGTGTGCATAATGAGAACAAAATAAAAGAAAATGATATTTGAAACAAACCTCGGAAAACAGCAAATTATAGATTTTTTTGAATTATTTAATTTAAATAAAACATGAAGTCCAGTAAAAAGGTAACTGATAAATATAAATATTTATTCTCATCAAATTAGCTAGCAATATTACTCTTCAAACCCAATGCAAAAAAGTAATATTATGAGTTTCACGTGACTATAGTGTTTGAAAACTGAAGTAGTCAAGGGGGGTTTTAGCTATAATGTATGAAGACATGTTCAAAGGTGACCGTCGGCTCATTTCTTGATTAACAACAAGATCTTACCGATTTTCTTTGTTCTAATTGATATAAATTTAGTGTGCTGTTATTTTCAAGGTACTGACTAACTTTGTACAGAATCTGTAACATCAAGTAGTTGTATCAATCGGTAAGGTATTAGATTAACGTTAGATTTTCATCTAAATTGTGTTAAATATGTGTACAAACAAATACACTAAAATGCAATTTATTTTCGCATGTGTAGTATGCTGTTAGCTCCAATGGGCTCAACAGCGTCACCAGGTTTTGGGGTGCCCGAACTGTAAGTGCTCTGGCCTTGGCTTCCAATCCTTGGAAGGAGACCATACACTTAAAGCTGCAGTCTCACGGGTAAATACATATTGTAGCGGGAAAATACATTTATATTATATTAATATGTGCTAAATTTGAATAAATTACAAGCTTAAATAAAATACATACACATATACCTAAACAAATAATTACATAACGACGTAGATAGACGAATATTATATTATAATTACAAGTTTTTAAAATACTTAACCCGACCCTTGAAAGCCTCATGAGAGGAAGGCGAATGACGGGCAAGTCATTCCAGAGCCTGACTCCTGTGACTGCAAACGAATCCGACATGAACCCTGAAATGTGACTCAGTATAGACAACAAGATTACTACAGTATTGTGTCATTTAACTGAAACTCGATATACATTTATCTAATGAACGTATGTCGTGGCGCAGCGGCACAAGCATGCGACTGTAAACACGACAGGTTGTGGGTTCGATCCCACTCCAGGAAATGTTAGTATTTTCATTTCCTGGGTTTGGTAACAAGGCAAAGCGCGGCGTTGAGTTCCGCCACTCAACACGCAATGCCTCAATTTGGCGGAAGTGGGGAACGGAATTGTTGTAAGAGAATGTTAAGACACTAGGTTCTCGGATTCTCTCTGCCTACCCTTCTATATGCGGAATACAGCGTGAAGTTAAAAAAAAATTAAAAAAAAAGTCGGGAATTGTTAGAATTTTGTATGTTTCTGCTGTCCATCGATCATATTAATAATTTTTATATTGATTTAAGTAGTGTCGTATTTTTTATATTTATCACAATTACTCGGTATAAAAGTATATTTCAAAATAAATAGCTTACTTAATTGTATGACGATTTTTTTTTAATTGAGATGTAGGTATATATTTTAAATAGCTTAATAAATTTGTTATTTGTTTTCTAACAAACAAAAGACATCGCCTTAGCATTTATATTTTATTTTCTATCTAAATATTGTAGTTTTATGTGTGCAAATGTAGAATTTAGTCAGAATATAAATTTAAAAATATTTTTAGTTTTTACGTTAAAAGCTTAACCAAACCAAGATTGGAATAGGAGCGGGTCGCAACTGGCACTATGGTGTGAACTAGGCCTTATAGAACAGAGCGGCTACCATAAGTTTGTTTACATGTTACTTGGCCGCTAGCGAGTAAAATATTTACTTACATTACAAATTGAATAGCGCCCCGCCCAGCTGCGTGACAAATTTATTTGTTCCACGCTAATACGAAACTCACTGGCTTCTGGTTTTACTACAATCTATGGAAGACCTGCAGTAAAGTGTTGTTGTCACAAAAAATTATATAGGTACATTCCAAATACGTTAAAATTTAAAAAGGAATATGTTAGTTTATTATTAAAGTGTCCATGTCCACAAGTGTTCCGACGAAGTGTTCAGTAGTTTTATTGGCAACATGCATTCACTTCTATTACGGCAATGTAATTCCTTCTTGCGCAATACGCCAACAGTAGGTAACATGTGAAATTCTAAATTAATTATTTAAATTATTTCTTACATTATATCTGTTTAATCATTATATATTTTTCTAAATTTTTCCATGTTAATTCACTCTGTCGAATCATTCATAGGGTATAATAACTAAAATAAAATAATGTTTTTTCTTTAATAAATAACAAGATTAAAATCGGTGGGAAAACAATTTATTTCATCAATTATGTACATGGGTGTTCCAGCGTATAAAATAATCACACTGCTCCAAGAAAAACTATTCTGACACAAAAGCTAACTAACTTAATATCTAATATATAGTGTGCGATATACATTTGTAGGATATAAAATATTGCTAGCGTGACAATGGCTTAATGCTGATTGTATGCGTATCAGGCTCTTAAGATTGAGTATATACTATCACGATCCCTGCAATTTTGAGGGCTTGCAGGCGCTTTAAGGTAAAAATATGCTTCTAATAACTAAATAAACATTAGGAACTTTTTAGCAGCAAATTGGCTGTTGTGTAACTACAAAAATATAATACCAAGTTCAAATATACGTCGTGCAAGAATTAATTTAGGTTTAAATAATAGTTTGAGCATAATAGAAAATGATATATGAACAAAATTTTACCAAGAATTTGTTTTAGATAGACTTAGTACTTATAATTTCCGATAAGTCTGCGCTATAAGCCCTCAACTTTACCATTCTTCTCAAGTAAGAAGATTCCGTATTAAATTTTCTAACTACTTACATTCAACTCCTTTTCCACACGTCAGAGTATAATATCTAACATCGATTTATTATTATGATGACACACTGAAGACGTACTAAAACAAATAGTGCCCTTATAAAAATACATCCAACATAGATAATGGTTTCTCTAATTACTGAATAACGCAATCCTATATCAGTCTTATTTCTATTAAATGATATAAGGACATTCTACATGAACAATGACCAAGAGAAATACAGAAATATCAAGATCAATATTAAATTTCATCTTACACATGGCTATAAAAATTAAAAACATACGCTTATTTGATATACCACAGGGATTTGTTAATACTGACGAGTCACACAATTGAAATTTCAGAGATAAGATATAGGTGGATAGAGCTGTGTTCCTAGTGTATGCTTAATTTGTGTATGAAAAATGTATAGAAAATAGGTTTTCATGCTTTCCATATCTAGAAACTAATATACCTAATTTTCAAGATTACTGTCAAAATTTGTTTTCATACAATAATGAAGTCATGTATAATTTTAAATATTTTTACAATGATTTCTTTATTACAGATGTAATGAGAACATATAAAATATTCTAAACTTATTCATAACTTTTATCCCTGAAAGCAGATGATATCTAATGGAAATGTCTAATTCGACACGACCTTAGATGTGGAATCTAATTTGTGAAGTGAAACTACAGCCTTACCGATGACATTTACTAAATACATTGTAGAATTACAATCGTAACAAAAATAATTTTAGCAGCTTTGGCATTCGATTACCTTAATATATATCCAAAAATCTAGGTGATCACAAATATGCTTAATTAGGTATTACACAATCTTATATCGTATCTCTGAACATGCAATTTGTCGGCTTTCGGGAACAAAGCCTAGCTAACCATTATATACAAACAATAGGCACTGAAAATATGTTCGGTTTGTAAGAAGAACTCAAAGAAAGGTCTTCTTAATTGCCGAGAGACTACAATATGGCCGCTAAATTATTACAGGTGCTTCGAATGCCTTATGTACAAACTATGCAAATAAGCGTTTCTGATGAATCTTTCATTTCACTTTCAATTCCTTTTATGATTATTCTGAACCAAGAGTTAGAAATCGTCATTTCTATAATAAATGCATAAATTTATAGGAAATATTTTTGGTTTGTCTTTTTTTTTGTTTTGTAGTTATTTAACCTCTTTTGCAGAATAAAATGTTAATATTTTAGTATATTTAAATATTTTTTTATGGTATAAATGCTAAATTGGACTTGATATAGTACAGTCATATAGTAAGTCTATTATAACGTTTGTGAAATTGCAAAGCCGTTTCTATAAAATTAACCTAGCTTAGTTTGTATTCCCATTTTTTGCAAGTACACGAGGCATTCTTTGGGAAAAGCTAATTAGCAATAGTGTTCTCACTCTTCTACTTCTTCGGGGTTTTCTGCAGTCAACAAGTTGGTGTTATCATCTTGCAAATCCGCGGTAAGCTTCTGGAACAAGGGCACCGATTATGCGTCGATTATATTACATTAAGCAAAGCAATTATTATAAAATATAATTATGTTTTATTATGTAAGTAGTATTAGTAATTAGGTAAAAAGTATAAAAATATCAACTGGAAAAAAAAGATATATATCTAAATAAATAAATGCTTTGAAAATTGAAAATTTGAATCTTTATTTGTAAATGTAATGAACTACTTAAGGTTATTTATGTTACAAATATATTACAATACGTACCCCCATTTGTGCTGAAGCAGTTGTGGTCCTCTTTCTGCGTCTTACAGCCAGTGCCAATAGTAAAACTAGCGCAATCGATGACAATGCTGCCACTAGCAAAGGTAGTAGTAGATTATCTCCCGGTGAGTAACCCTAAACAAAAAAAGACTCGTATCTAAAATATATTACGTTGTGGCCTCTCGTCAGTAAAAAATCTTACGATATATCTAAGCGATTAATAAAACTTATCGGCTGTTAAATAAGTACGTATATAGCTTAAAACTAAATATGCTATACTTAACAAATGTTATATAGCGTAAGTAGTTATTTATAAAGCAAGAATATTACAAATTTTAAATTATTAAGCTTTTCTCATCACAGTAGGCATATGAGTATTGAAAATGTGTGACTGTTAACAACAACGCCATTAATAAAGCAGATTAGTATTAAATGTGTTTTATAATTGCGTCACGCAATGTCTCAAAATAACTTGTAGGTGAGAACAGCATGACGCTTTACTTTTTGTTTATATCGCAAAACGCGGAAGTTAATGGGAATAAGTTGTATTTATTTTTAAATTTCTACTGTATGAATACTATTTAATCTAATTATATAACTATGTATACAAAAAAATATAATAGAATATTATAATTTGAAAATTGCAAAAGAAGTTTTTTAATAAATTTTAACCAAATGTCGTAGGAATCACACAAATAACTGCGCAAAATCATATAGGTCCAGTACCTTACAAAGTGCTTTAGTTTTAGGTTCATGCCCAGTGATTTCTTTGAGCATAGACAGGTATTTATATATGACCATAACATTGTGTTTTACATAAATTTAAGCGACACATTCTTGAAAATAATAATTTAATAACGTTCCTATGCTTTTCTTAACTTATTTCTAATAAATAAAATTAATAAACAATGTTAAATTAAAAAAAATAATAAAAAAACCGCTTCAATTACAATCCAAAGTAAAGATTATTGTCTTGGACGGGTTCCTGCCGTGAAAATAATTCAGACGACAAAAAGTGGGTCAAAATAGAGTTGTAAGATTTTACTACATTGATTGTTTGGTTGATAGACCTAAATATCAATCCTAAACTTCTATATAGATAGAGCCAATAAAACGTATTAAAAAGGAACACTATTTTTTTATGGATTATTTTTCCTCCAAAATATATAACAATACTCTGAAATTCTAAATGTATTATAAAAATGATTTTATTCAACGACTATTTGTAACAGTTTAATGCATATTAAACAATTTGGTAATTAAGTATTTCATAATCTGTGTAGCGTAGTTCATGCCTTTGGATTGGTTACGAGTTTATCGATCACGCAATCTACTCACGTAAATATAAACATTACATAAGTTAGCTAACTCGTAATCGTGCTTACCGTCCATTGGAAGTACGATGATGTATCGACAAAAGGCCATCTCGCACCGTACCAGCCACTATCAGTTGCTTTCGAGACTGTTACTTCGTCAAAATCGTTTCCTGGCGCTGCTGTGTCGGGCTTCATGGGTGGTAAAGAGAAAACCTCGTCCACTTCCAAAGACTCTTTAAACTCATCGTCATCGTCAACAGATAAAATAGTGTCTTTCAAATCCTTCATTATTGACTTCTCAGTTGTTTTTGTTAGTTCTGTAGTTATTGGTGTCTGGGTTGTAGACCCTTTAGTTGTAATTAAAACGTCATCAAGTAACTTTGAATGAGCCGTAGCTGATTTTTCTGATGGTTTGAATGACCGTGAGTAGTACTTGAAAATATCTCGGAACGTCTTTGGCATAGTCATTATCGTTGGTTTTATGATAATATCCTTATCCCAAGGTTTCATAGACATGGACATGTAATTGTCTAATAAGCGAACGCTTCCCGAAGGTGTTCCAACAAAAGGAATCTTTTCGGTATCTTCTGTAGGAATCGGCTGTATTGTTGTTGAAGACGATGAGAATTTCCATGATCTAAGAGCTGGCATTGTCCATGGTGGTGTAGTAGCTCTCTCGCTCACTGTCGTTGTTGTAACCGTTGTCGTCGCGATACTGGATGTGGTCGATAGTGGTACAACACTTATATCTGTCTGAGTCTTTGACGTTGAGGCAGCTTCTACTGCGATTAGAAGTTCCTTTTTTCTTGATTTAACAATTTCACGTCCAGCTGGTGTGTGTGGTGCAGACGTCATAAGCTCATGTTGATCGTGTTGCATTCTCCGGGCATATAAAGCACCATTAAGAACGTAAAGAGGAACTGATGCGAATGCTAGGGCCACTACGATACCGATTACTACTAATATAATGTATTTCATTGCAGATTTTCTTCTAGAACGTCGTACGTGAATAGATGGGCTGTAATCCCGACCTTTACCTTTCAAGCCACTGTTGCTAAGAACTTCCTCTGTTTGCGGAAGTATAGTATACTGGAGGCTGTTCTCACCATGTCTCACCGTCTTGTACATGTTGTCGCTTTAGTCACAATTTGAAACACTGTGTTATATATAGATTAATCTTTCGAGTAATGCTATCACATACTTTTTTCACTTTAAGACGATAACGTTTTAAGAACGTTTACGGAACGCGTTTCATGAATGTTGTGGCCGGTTACCGGATTTGTTCGTACCTTGTGAAGCGTTGATGGCTTCTTGGTTAGCTAAAGTGCAGGGCGCATGCGTGACAACATTGAGCGGCTGCGCGGTCCCCTACTATCTTTCCGCCAGCCCCAACGTTGAGGTTATGACTTGGATACCGGCTTCTATAAATTCTACAGCACTCTCACGACAATAACAATAACACAAGAGATGACTCGTCTCATTAGCGACGTGACAGCCTTTTGTATATGGCCTTCGTACACTTTAGGTAGATTTAAAGCAGACAATATTGTTGTGGAGTAATTAAACTAAAATATCTGCTTAAAATAATTGCATTTGCGTTATAGAACTCTACGTCATTTATATTTAAAGAGTAATATCAGTTGTATGGGTGATCTTAATTATTTGGTACACTGTTCCTTCAGTTTATTATACATTTGTAATCATTATTAATAATATAAATTTAATAATTATTTTACCAAAATTAGATTTTTTAAATATCTAAGTACAATAAAAACTAAGCATAGAGTATTTTAAAAATAATATAATTCTTTTTAAAGTTTAATATATAAAATAATGTCTGCCGTGGCGCAGAGGCACAAGCGTGCGACTGTAAACGCGACAGGTTGTGGATTCGATTCCCACTCCAGGAAATGTAAAATTTAGTATTTTCATTTCTTGGGTTTGGTAACAAGGCAAAGCGCGGCGTTGAGTTCCGCCACTCAACACGCAATGCCTCAATTCGGCAGAAAGTGGGGAACGGAATTGTTGAAAGAGAATGGAGTGTCTTAACACTAGGTTCTCTGGTTCCCTCTGCCTACCCTGCTATACGCGGGTTACAGCGTGAAGTCAAAAAAAAAATAATAATATAGCATCATGATATTCTAGACTATTAGATTTTTACTTTACACATTAAAAATATGATTCACTGTAACGTCCATCTTAAGGCTTCTCGTGTAGTGACTCAAATTTCTCGCAATTCTACACCTACATGCATTTTTACGGCGCCTGATTAATTTGAGAGCTCGTCTTTGTGATAGTACCAAGTATAATTGATGCTTCATTAACTTCACTCTGTCAAATAAAATGTTATTTTATTTTAAGAGTGTTGTGTGTATGTTTCGATATTTTGAATATTATTGGACCTTAAAGTCAATACTAAGTATACTCTTACGTTTTTACTAATAAACCGTAACTATCCACATGTATTATGTAAATTAATTTAATATACATAGCAAAAAATATATTATTAAAATATAGCAAAAATTTGTATACGCTCTTTAACATTTATATGTAGGTGTATGATTTTTTTTATGTTATTGTTAAGTATAATAAAGAGCTTATGAATACGTAATGAGATAATTTTATGCCGAAATAAATTGCGTTCAGAAACCCTATTATAAGGTTAATATCTTATATGGTATATGACGATACGACAATTTAAAATTGTAATCCACCATATTTATTGCCTACTGGAAAGAGTATATATTATTTATTATATTATGTTTTTACTATTTCTATTTGAAGATGCGATTCAAAATGAACAACTTTTTCAATGGAAGTGCTATTTTTGTTTTTTTATAGTTCAGCTAGGTCTCCTAGAGTCCACATCAGCTGTTCCAGACTTTTGATTTTCATATGTAATTTCTTTATTTCTTATAGTTTGGCTATCTGTGGTATATATTTAACGTACCAATTTCAAAATCAATATTATCCTATGTTACGCCTTACACAGGTAGTAAGTATATACAGCCATACCTACTACAAAGAAAAAAATAATTTTACCTTAAAAATTTTCGGAAATTGGCGTGTACAAACATTGTTTTTACTGTTTTATTATATAATCGATTTTATATAAGGAAAAAAGAATCTAAAAAATTCTCTACAGATTCCTTTTTAATTTTGATTTTTTTTTAACTGATTTCAAATTTTTGAATGATTTTTAACTGAATTCAAAATAAATATACCGTCATGATCTTTAACCAAGTTCATGTTCAATTGAAAGTACATTAACAAAAAATTAATAGGCCGGATATTGTTAATTTAGCGTGTCGATATCATACATATTATGAATAAAGAAAACTTTTACTAATGATAAATCGTAATATTATTAAATCAATATATATTACTTTTTTTTTTATTTTTATTTTTTTTACCTTCACGCTGTATTCCGCACATAGCAGGGTAGGTAGAGGGAACCAGAGAACCTAGTGTAAACACTCCGTTTTCTTTTCGTTTCGTTTCAACATTTTCGTCTCTCATTTTCTGCTAAATTGATCCATTCCGTGCTGAGTGGTGGAACACAACGCCGCGCTTCGTCTTGTTACTTCTTTTTATACTTACTTCCTTTTATTTTTCAATGAAAAAATGATAATGGTGTTATGTAAATATATATATTTATTATATATTACGTATCTTGCAATTAGAACTAATGCTAAGATATTCTGTTCCCAACTTTCCTCGTTCTATATAAAAAAAAAAAAATTCTCGACATTTTCTTAACAGATTAACTATGACAAAAATATATCCTGTTTTTATATAATATAGCAGTCTATATATTTATAGTTATAGTTATAAAACTTTTTACGTGCAGGAGCTCCATTAACTAAGTACATACCATACATATAATTATATCATTGAAACAAATATTCAGTATTAATATATATTTATAAAACTTTATACGACGTCTAAATTCTTCCGCTATTCATTAAAATTTATATTGATAAATAATTAATTAAATTAAAAGTAATCAAAATCCTTTAAATAGTTCATTATAACCGGAAATAAAGTTAATTTATCGAGATCATTGCCTAAAAACTAGTTACCAGTTCAGCCTCTTTTAATATCCTTGTAGAATCCCAAAAGAATTAATTAGAATGAAGTAAAACAACCTTGATGTTGAATACATCCGGTGAAAAACTATTTAAAAAAATCAAATGAAGACGAAAGTAAGTAAATAAAAGTACTTGTGGTAGAAAAAATTTGAATAAAAGCTACAGAATTAAAAATACTATGCTTTTAACTTAAAAACTACTTGCACAATAATATTCGACAGCATTTGTAATGCATATTTAAAATAACATAATATGTCAGTAACACATATTGAATTAATAATTTCAATAAAGTCACATATTCATTTAAGTCATTTTAGTATACAAAAATAGAGTCACGACTGAAATTAATATAAAAATTAAAGGAAAAAAAATAATAAATTTAGATTAATCAAATAATTAAAAAAAACCAATTTTCTGGCAAATAATTAATATGGTTTTGAGGGAACTAATCCACTGAACAATGCATCCTCTTTCACACAGAACATATTTGTTCGAATTTATATTTTTGTAAAAAATCCTTGACAATATTCTTGGATTTAACAAATAAATTGACAGGTAACCTCGATTTCTTTCTTATCAAAATATATTGATTTGAAGCATTAGAGGAAATCAATAGAATATTTTACGTGACTCTTTTATAGATAGCTATATGTTAAAATTAATAGACTAGTAGTGTCCGCAAAATTTATTTTGTAGTCCCTCCCACAAGGTATTTCCTTTTTTCTCTTAAACTATTTTTAATTTATATAAACGATCTTGAATGCCTGGAAATGGTAAATTTTAAAATGTATAGCTACACATAAAAAGCTGGTTCCGATTAGCTGCTTAAGAGGCAATATGCTTACACGTAATTAATATTGTACCAAATTCATACATCATAGAAGTATGAATTTGGCTTACGTAAAATTAATGTTCACAATCATATGCTTAACATTATTGTACATTCATATGACTTAAGTAAGACTGTATCTATTCTTCACTCGAATATAAGATTGATATTAAATATTTCGGTATATCCTTCGATGAAAAACTGCGTTTCAATGATCAATCTTTTTGTGTGTCCAACTTATGGTATATATACATAAATTAAAATTGGTCTTAGAATTTTGCGACGCGTTCTTGGTTTCTCCATAATAAAACATATACATACTTTATGTAAGTCACTTTTAGGTTATTGAATGACATTCTGGGGAGAGGCTGCAAAACCTAACATAATTCTTTAGATTGGGCAACTTTATTCTCAATGTCTCGTCTTTTAGACTGCGTTTCTTCCACATTTTTTAATAATATTTGGTAAATTAAATCTTAAAACATTTTTACCAAGCGTCGTACTTACATAGTCTGCAATATATCCAACAATTCAAGAACTTCGTTTGTTTAATTTTTCTTCTTTTACATCGGTCGTTACAAGATAAATATAATACTAAAAGCAAAAACGTTATGCAAGTAAAAAACATCCAAATTCTTTCAACAACTCTTACGAGAAACAGAAGACTTATTTCATAAGTAGAACACGCCTTAGTATTTTAAATAGTACCTATAGATTATTTAATCATACTTTTCAGTAACACACACACGCAGGTACGCAAACACAAACTACACATCCTCCATATATACACTCATGCACAATGTGAGGTCAAGTCATACCAGAGCTTAATTATGTTATGTAAGTACTTTTGAAAGGCTAATCATTTAATCTTACTGAGAGTATTGGCGATGTATACCGGAATACAGACACAGAGGAAATCTTTTATTAACTAGTTAATTTTCCCAACTTAAACCTTTATACTTATAAAAATGAATTATTATTTATTGTGAAATCTACTAAAGGTATCATAATCATTATTATTTTTATGTTACCCTATCGAATAGGACTGTATCTTATACAGCAGTGAACGTTCCGCTAGTCCGACTTTTACTATTTTTAACTAGTATTTAATTACAAAGGGTATTATTTAGATGATTCAAGAGACAGAAAATTGCCGCGGGCAATTCTAATCATTGTTAAAAAAATCTACAAGCAGCATATTAACGAGTTTTTGCGTCCGGTCAAACCGAGAACACACCATACGAATACTAATTCTGTTGACCTTGGACAGAATCACGTTTCCTTTCGAAATGGGTCCGTGAATGCGATATTTTTAGAATAAAAGTAAAAAGAGTGGAGCGAAACAAAATAAAAGGGTTGGTCGAACGAATCGTCCCACTTTTTGTTGGTCGACCATCTTTTTCTACTTTGATGAAGCGACGGCTTACGTTAGATAAAGAAGCCCGTTTGTTCCGCATCCTTACAATGTTCCTTAGAGTGAACGACGGAATAAGAAAAAATATATTTGACACGGATGATAGTTCAGAAGTCGATATATTTTTGGGCTTGTCAATTAAGAATTTAAAATAGTATGTGATTGAATTATGGGTGTGGTTATGGTAATAGATTTCTATTTATATATCATATTATATATCTAACATTCAATTAATTATACAAATAATTTACATTTTTCTCATCTCTTTGAAAAATATTAGTTATTTTTATTTTTCAATAAGTTTTGTTTAGACTAAGCTGGTTTTCTATATATTTGGTATAATCATATTGTGTTTATTTGAGTGTATAAGGACATATATCTAACTATATTTATATAGATTAAATATAGTTATACATGTCACGTATATTAAATATATTTCATTTGTTATAATTTGTAAAATCTGTCATGACTTTTATTTATGATGATATTTTAACTTAGTCTTCTCGTGGATAATAACAATTGTTCTATAGTTAACAAAATACTACATTTTTACTCAGTATTTATGCCAACAATGTGACAACTGAACATTTATTAAATTTTAAGTATATTAGACAAATAGGATGTATCAGAATTGATAGATGTGTCCTGGAATAATTCTGATACATAATAATATGGTATTGACGAAAAACGAAGTAATTTTAGAGATTTTCATTTTAAACCATTTATTTAAGTTGATATATATGTACATATTATTTGTTTATTGTATGAGAACGGCGTATAGGGCTCTGTTTGTGTTTAGTACAATGACACGGACAAAGGTGCTATTTTAGTGTGCTTCTGGAACATCGCCAGCGATGTGGTGCGTCGCGTAAATAAACGCACATGACAACTCTAACACTGCTTTCTAAGGAGCGGCGTCGACTAATCAAATTGTAATCAAGGACGAAATGCAGCTGTAAATCTCATTACACGTCAAGGTTACCTTAGCATATTGAAATGATTGTTATAATAGCGTGTACTAAATGATTATTGACTCGTTGGTACTATGTTTGGTTATTTATTAATTATGAAACAAAGTAATGTTTTAAACTATCTTGATAGTTCATTAAGAATCTTGCTCAATATGTCCTTACAATTAGGTATTTTGTAGGCCCTTATGACAGGTTATCCAGTTTATCACTCTTACCACATTTTAGACTCTATGGGACAGATGGAGGAACTCAACCCAATTTATTGGGTTTGGTTAGACCAAACTTATCTGGAAAGATTTTTGTTATGCTCATCCCAATGCGCTAGGATATTGATTATATCATAATTATTAATATTTTACAAAGCATGCTTAATTTTTTTTTAATTTTTTAGCTTCACACTTTATCCCGCATATAGCAGGGTAGGGAGAGGGAACCTGAGAACCTAGTTTAAGATACTCCGTTCCCCACACTCTGCCGAATTGAGGCATTGCGTGCTGAGTGGCGGAACTAAACGCCGCGTTTTCCCTTGTTACCAAACCCAGGAAATGAAAATACTAAACTTTTACGTTTCCTGGAGTGAGAATCGAACCCACAACCTGTAGCGTTTAAAGTCGCACGCTTGTACTCTGCGTCACGACAGGCGTTAATTATAATGAAATTTAAACACATTGAAGCCTATTTAATTTTTTTTTTTTATACCACGACGGTGGCAACAAGGCACACGGCCCACCTGATAAGTGGTTACCGTGGCCTATGGACGCTTGCAACACCAGGGGCATCCCTTACGCGTTGCCGACCCTTCAAAAACCTATTTATTCCCCTTTTGAAGAAGAATTGTTTCGTTGTTCACAAATCGCCGGCGAAGCAATCGCCGAACTGATTTTAACATATTAATATAACATGTACAGAATATTTGCTAAAAAAACACTCGAACTTATTATTCATATAACAATTTAATTATAATCCTTACTAATATTATAAATGTGAAAGTAACTCTGTCTGTCTATCTGTCTGTCTGTCTGTTACGCTTTCACGCCTAAACCATTAAGCCGATTTTGATGAAATTCGGTATGAAGATAGAACTAAACTTGGGAAAGGACATAGGATACTTTTTATCGCAAAAAAATGATAGGGGGGTTGAAATAGGGGATGAAAGTTTGTATGGAAGTTCCTTATTGTCAAACATAAAATCATGTTAGATTGTTTAACTGTTTACAACTTCACCATATAAACCACTTAACCAATTTTGACAAATAGTATAGACCTTGGGAAAGACTATAGGATACTCCTTATCATATCGCGCGATATAATCGAATTTCACGCTGGCGAAGCCGCGGGCGGAATGCTAGTTATAATATAATTATAATTTTTATATTTTCTAAAAATACATATTTAAAAATATTTTAATTATTAATCTGTCGAAGTAATCAATAGTTCCATAACATTCAGAGAATTATAGTATAAAAAATATATATGTAGCAAGATTCCTCTGCTGAGAACGTATTGTTTAATGGCCTAGAGTATAATATTTTTCATATTCTAAGGGTTTAAATAAAATTAAAATTAAAAATTGACCTAAGAATACTTTATTTTGACTAGTGACCTCTATACGTATTGCCTTAGCCACAATTGTTGTTGTTTATACAAGTCTACCTATTTCAAATTCAGTGAAAACCTTTTACTGTATAATTTAGCTTTTATATTCATTTTATTAATTAAGTATATTTCTAATGTGTTCTTACAAAAACTATCGGCAGGCTGCACTTGTTTTTCATGTACACTTTAACTATACGATATCAAATTTTATAGTCCTTTGTCCATACAGTTTTTGTAAAAACTGTCAATAGTTTTTTTCATGTAATATGTAATTTATAAGTAGGTGTAATAGTTCCAATATTATTGGCCAGTCTTTTTTACCCGGTCTAATATATAGCAGATTTTTTGTTCAGTTAATAGGGACACTTAATCAACTAAGATTAAGTAGTCTAAAATAATATTAGAAGTAAATAATTGAGACCTGGGGTGTAATTTAATGTTTACTACTACGATGACGCACTGATTGCTATATATACTTTATTGTGTAATTTTCCTTATTTCCTCCTATGAATAATTATTTATTTCGACACAAGGAATGACGAGCGCGTATGAACAAGTCTAGACAACGCACGGGTCATTAATTATAATATTCTTTTTTTTATTTTATAATGAATATTTCATTCAATTTCCAATCTAAGTTATTGTTTTTATAACTATGTATATTTTTCTAAGCATTTAATTTTTAAATTATTTTATTTAAAAATTATATAGACAAAAAATATTTTATTTGTAAATAACTAATTATATTGCATAAATATGTTATTTTTGTAAGTGAAATTACTTTTAATTCTTTATTCTGTTATTTTTATTCATTCATTTTTAAATAAACAATAATCTTAAAGAATATAATAATTATTTTATATAACATGTTTATTTTTTGCTAAAAATGAATAAATCATGTAATTACTATTTTTAGTTTTTATATCAAGACTGACGAATATTAGTCAGGGTATATAATATGTAATATACATAAGTATAGATATGATAACTTATGATATTTTACAAATAATTGTCAAGCGAATACATAGTACACAAATACTATCAAGTAGTGTTCGAAGCTTTCTAAAGAAATGACGTTATTTGGCAAAAAATAATTCAAATAACGTCAGCAACCTTGAGGGTTCAAAGCACATCCCAGCAGAACGCTAACGAGTTTGCCTAAACAAACATTTTCACGAACATATGATTGGTCACTAATATTAGCGAGAGCTCAAGTGCTCAGTCAGTCCTTTGTGTTAAAGTGCGATTGCCAGCCACTAAAGCAATATTGCTATCTACGTTTACAAAGCAATCATTCTCTATGTAGAGTGTCAAGAAAGTTTATCATTCTTTACAACAGTTCTAAAGTTCGTCCCTTGGGGTTTAGATAAGTGCATTATCTTATCTGAATACTCAAATAGTTAAGAGCTATTTTATTTTAATGTTGAAATACAGTGTAGTTTAACTATTTAGAAATTCTAGAAAAAAGGATAATTATTAAATTTTTCAACCTATAAATGTTGTTTATGACACTGAATTAAATGTTGTATATTTTCACACAATGTTGTATATAAAAATTAAAAATATATTATCATTGATGCCTAATTTAGAGTTGAAATCCGGTTCACTGTATTATGATCATTAACAAGTATTATTGTTATAAATGTCAAGGAGGAATATCGGTCGGTTGCATGTCGTGCTGACATGTCGATATGAACGGTTATAATCGACGATGAAGATGAGTTCGTTCATTGTTTGAGTTGTTTGGATGTTATTTATAATTGGCGTGTGATGGAGTGTGACGCGAGGGTGCATCGCCCGCTCCTGACCCTGGCTGGCCCAATGCCACCACATATCTGCGCCTGGGCATCCCGCCAGCACTCTGAACCTTCCGCATCGTTTCACAAATTATCTTTTTACAACAACGAAACACCATACAGCTCTTTATATTGAATTTCATTATATTGACAATATATTAACTTAATATTAATTCATTCATCAATTCATTAATTCTGTGTTATATACACCTATAAGTATAGACAATTAATATAATATATCTAATTAACATGAATTTTAAAAGTATTTTAAATTAAATAGTGAATAATTATGTTTTTCTATATATCGAGACATTTCACAAGAACTACGATGCAAGTACTACTACGTATAAACATCCTTGCTGTACTTGGTGGGTATGACTATTGCTAAGAAAATGAAAATACATACAACAATATATTATTCGGTGTACAATAGTAGGTAATTAATTGAGGGATTGTTGGCATTGGCATAGGCTCGGGACGATGAACCGCACACGTGTGTCCAGCGGCCGTCGTGTGCATATGAGCGCGTATCTTACAAGTGCATGTCTATCTTTAATATCTACTAACAATAAACAAACAGTTTCGTGTCAAAACGAGCTTTTCGTCAATGTGGAGATTTGTTTGAATCACTCTAGTTCAGTTTTATTGTCACTGAAACAAAATGATGTAGAAAAGGCAATATTATTTTTTTATTTTGTTTCTTTGAACAGAATTAAAGAACAAATATATAAGATATAGCTATATTTCAAAATAGGTAAAAATAAATTTATAGTGATTAATAAAATAATTTCATATAAATAGGAAAATGTGAAATAAACACCTTTCAAAAGGCCCCTGGACCTATGCCAGGTGATCTTCTTAAATACTCTATGATTTGATGTTTAAAACTGCGTCAGTTCCCAGTTGAAAGTCAGTAGTGACATTTAAAAAACCTGACTAGACGATTATGTGACTTTCGCAGAATTTCCTAATTGCCTCACGTGCGTCGACGAATGATATTTATAACATTTTTGGATTTCCAAGAAATTAATAAAAAGGTGCATATGATTCAAACCAAAACAAGTAAATAAATATAGTCGTAATAAAATTCAAATTTGAATATCGTAATATATTAAAATTTGTAGTTATTAAAATGTATTTATGCACGACAAGTCATGTTCCTTATACATCGTCTACGTTATGCGCGCACAAAAGCGGAGAACCAAGGCAAAGCTATCAAATGGTGACTTGTAAACATAGTCGTCTATGTTAACATATACTTTAAGATAATCTAAATGTGCTAGTTCGACGGTGTTAACTAAATATTATTATTATTAAACGTCGCGTAATATGCATGGTGTAAGATAAAGCTGCGCTCCATATGTGCTTTTGAATCGTTCCCACGATGCCCCGTCCCCCACCCTCGTCGAGCACCATGTGGCATCAACCATTCTATTCAGATCCATCCTGCGCCTCCAAAATATATTTATGTTCGGCGTCCTAGCTATTAAAAAACATTCACGGAGCTCTTTCCTCTTTGGTTCTTATAGTTACCTCCCGGGTCTTCTTGTAGCGTTTTAACGCCTAGGGCTTCAGGAGTGATGGTTTGACATTAATTGATAAGTGATTAATGAAATATTAAAAAAAATAAAAGCAAAACAGATGAATGCTATTAAAAATTGTTTAGATATTAAAGGGTTGATGGAAAATATTAGAAAGATACGAGTATAATGTACCACGAGGCTTGACATGGCGTTGACGGATCGCTATGAGTGCTATATGACAACGCTAGAGATAGATAGCCAGAAGATAATGCCGTGTTTATTTTTCGTGCAGTGAACTTTCGTGCGGTGAAAAGTAAATTCTCAAACAATTGAAGCATGTATCCCTCCGGTGAGTGTAGATTTTGCAGATGGCGGACGTGGATTCACAAAAAATTAGTAGGTACCCAATGTACTGTAATGTATGGCTTCGACCAGATTTGCGCACGCTACCTGCTCGTATTTCGTGCCATTTTCCCAGTTGCTTTGGAAGTAATAAAACACCGCAAGAGTTTTGTTAAGCTGTTTTAGCAATATTTTAAAAATATTCATAACATTCACAACGCTAAACAAACAACAACTAAAACACATAGTAGCAAATAATTTGAGACTCCAATGTCTCCATTTAAAAGTAAGTGATTTTAGTAGAAATAAAACAAAATAAAAAATACAAATTGCAACATTTATAAATAGCCCTAGCTCTGGAAGAGGCCTATTATATTTAAAGTACTATTATGCATGTTCTGTTGTCACGATATGGCAATCAACAAGTTTATTTTAATGAGTGCGTAGTAAAACAGCGTTGTGGTTGTAATATTTTTAATTGTTAGTAATAAAGTTAGCGTCAGATTTACATCCACGTTCTTTATTCTCACTATCGATATTTATTTGATCTGAATCTTACTAAACATTGGATATATTAATTTAGTTCATCGAATTACAAAATTTTTAAATAAATTCGAATATATTGATTCAAGTTCCTCATTAAAAGATTTATTTTATATGAAACTGTTTAAATTTTTTCAGAAGTAAGAATTCAAAAATGAATACTATTTCCCCGTTTTTCACTCAAATAGACATATTGAGTGTTGCGTGGCGGAATCCAGTAGTCAGCATCTAGTTTAAGGAAAGAAAAAGAAATAAATAGAAACGTTTTTACTGAATGCCACAATTCGGCAGATAGTGGGAAAAGGAAATGTTAAATAGAATGGAGTGTCTTAGCACTAGGTTCTCCTGGTTTCCTCTGCCTACCTTCCTATGCGCGGTATA
Source organism: Philaethria dido (assembly GCA_033558755.1). NCBI lineage: Eukaryota > Metazoa > Arthropoda > Insecta > Lepidoptera > Nymphalidae > Philaethria > Philaethria dido. The sequence goes on from JAKGSA010000155.1 coordinate 744,165, forward strand.
CACCGTTAAAAAAAGATAATTTCTATTGAAAGTATATGAACCTATATTCATCATGTTGACAATCAGGCAGGTCCCAACCTCGCCACTAACACATCAATAATGTTAATGTGTAATTTTCATATTAAAATTGATTATTTTATGTACTTTTGAATGTAGTGAAGTGTGACACCTGACCTAACTCAACTTGCACTTGTCAGATTTTGTAGCGTCGCCGCTTTTAAAGTGATGTGCTTAGTCGATAACTTGTAAAAATTTAATAAATTCATAATAAAATATGTTATAGCTTTATTTCATAAAATTTCATACAATTGTTGTATATACGTTGTAGTAATTAAATCGTAAGTGTAACTTAGTCTTCTTTCTTACTTGTTATTGTATATTATTTGTCACTATAAAGTGATCAATTATGTAAAATGTCAAATGAAATAGAAATAAAAGATTCAATATAAAAATAACGTTTGAAGCGTCATAATTAAAGAACTCAACTGAACTAAAATAAAAATAATAACAGCTTATCGTTTACAAAAGGTACCGAAGATGAATGTGATCAAATATATGATTCTACCAAAATTAATACTATGCTACTTTTTATACTGTAATCAATAATTTTAATCAAAATTTTAAATCGAGACGTACATCACTTCAGTTGTTTTGTTTCCTAAGTGAGTGGGGTTGAAGGGTCTAACAAAAAATGGGGACCGTGGTGACAACAGAAAAGTTTCTAGACCCTTATAAGCAGATTTTTATTTTATACATTCTATCGTCCTTTTGAAGAACCTCCTAATGGCCCATAAATAAACTTGCGTAGTTTCTACTATAAATAACTTATTGACATTTAAAATTACGGTTGCCATAAGTTTGAGGGTTTTGTAAATGTTTTTATTAAAATTATATATATATTTTATCTTCAGGAAAAGTGACGTTTTGCATTTTGGGAATTAGAAACAGAAATTACTGTGAAGTCCCCCCTCACTGTTTTCCGCTAATTTAGAGATTTCATCTCACTAGACTGGATTTAAATAATAAAAAGTATAAAAAATAAAAACAATATAATTATTCACCAGAGTGTAGTTGTCGAATTTATATTTTATTTTTCCAATTATTTTTTGTACTTAAGTTTAATTACATATAAATTATACATTTCACGTAAGCGAGTATATTTTATTCGGACATCTTTTTGTACATTCTTACATCATCATTTTATGTTACATTTTCGAAAACAATATATATGATATTAATCAAAAATCTTTTTTTAAAATTTCTATTGAAAATTATTATTTTTTGCTTGACTATCAAATACAATACAGTCATAAATTTACTTAATTTCTTTAAACAAACGTTGAAAATATCAAATATCGACTTATATTTCGTAAGAGTGACAGTAAATAAAATCTGTATTTTATGAAATGCGATCACGTATTTGCAAGCGGATCTCTCTGATTATACCCGTACGTGGGCTGGCTTTGTGAATCGAATGAAATGAATTGTAAGCGAAGTAAGCGCTTGGCAACGTTATACGTGTATTGTAATGGCACTAAGACAAATGAGATATAAGTGCAGTAAATCTAACTAAAGTAGAACAAAATTATTAACGTCAAGTTATATAACCGCAGTAATTTTATTAACACTTACATAATAGGTGCATTATTTAAAGGAAACTTGATGAATGATAGTCATCGATTCGGTACAACTTAAGTAAATAAGCTTTTTAAGTTAGTGTAAAAATTTTCGTGGCTTAATTTTAATTCATTAATTTTAGTGAAAAAAAAAATTATATAAGATATTCATATTTGTAAATACGTTTAAATTTCTAAATGTTATTTCCAAGGCGATGTTTCATGTTCTCCATGATTTCATCTATTTCGCTTAAAGAACTTTCTGAGTTATACTCGTATTTATATTTAGAAACGCTTAAGCAGTGAATATTCTTTTGTTTTATTTCGTAGAAGCGTCAGAGGTCGAGTCTGGCATGTAAAATGGGTACTGGCGCGTTTTTGTCAAGCCAAACCCATTGCGCCCACCGAAAACAAATGTTCTCTATTCATTGTTTCCAATTCTTTGTAAGCATATTACATTCTAGTCGTGTATCTTCTCACAGCTATGTTTCAAATGTTTATTTTCAAAACACTCAAGTTAGACGTTTACGAAGTTGTCTTCGTAATTTTACATACTTTGTTTTTATATCTACTATGTACTTGATAGTAAAAAACAATTCGCACTATAATTTAATTTTTAAAATATGCAAGTTACTAGTGCACAAATTATATATATTTCTTGTCACTATACACTAATTTTAATTATCTTCCTTATCGTCCACTAAAAGGTCTTTTTTCTACGTTTTTAATCATCTCTTTAATGGTAGACTAAAGAGTAACTCTACTCAGTCATTCCAATTGAATACATTAGAAGTAAAGAATATGGGAAATCAACATAAAAATATATATAACACCTGTCGTGGCACAGAGGCACAAGCGTGCGACTGTAAACGCGCCAGGTTGTGGGTTCGATTCCCACTCCAGGAAATGTAAAATTTAGTATTTTCATTTCTTGGGTTTAGTAACAAGGCAAAGTGCGGCGTTAAGTTCCGCCACTCAGCACGCAATGCCTCAATTCGGCGGAAAGTGGGAAACGGAATTGTTGTAAGAGAATGGAGTGTCTTAAAACTAGGTTCTCAGGTTCCTTCTGCCTACCCTGCTATATGCGGGATACAGAGTGAAGTTAAAAAAAAAACAAAAATATTTATAGTATATTTACATACATATATAAAAAAAATATATATATATATATATTTTTACTTTAGATTGTGTGATCAACAAACACAACATAAATACACATCGAAGAGCGGAACACGTTTTATAATAAACATTACTATAGCTAACTAAGTATAACTGTATGCAAATATTGTATGACGTACGTTTGCCAGGAGGTGTACAATGCACTTTTATAGACGGACAGACGACGTAGTGAAGTGACACTATCGATACTCAAATAAATATAAAATTAACAAATTGATGTTGATATCTGCAATTAGTGTTTATTAGTGTTTAGTATTTTAATATTTGAATTCATAATTTTATATAGTATGTTATTATAGATACAGGTAAGATGTCTTTTAGTAAAAGCAATCATTTTAATTTAAAAAATAAGAAAAATATAACATATTTTTTATACAGATTATATATACAGTAATTATTGTCTTTCTTTAATATATGTAGGTACGTAGGTACATAAATATCAGTAAAATACCTATTTAGTACTAGGTCATAAATAAAACGGAGCATAATATTTAGCTTTTTCTGTTAAGCTTCACGTTTTATCCCGCTTTATACAGCAGAGTCGGGCAGGGGCGAGGAGACCTGACGACCTCACTAGGTAGGAATTGTTGAAAGAGGACGGAGTGTCTTGACACTTTAAGACACCCCGATCTTTTTCAAAAGTTCCGTTCCCCACTTACCGCCGGATTGAGGCTTTGCGTGCTGAGGGGTGGAACTCAACGCCGCGCTTTGCCTTGTTACAAAACAGAAAGAGAAATGAAAATACCAAATATTATTTAAAATGTTCATTTCCTGGAGTAGGAAATATAATAATATTTAGCTATTAACACCAATTTTCAAAATATCACATGGAAGCACAACTCTAGTCTATAAGTTGAAAGTCTAATCACGCACTTTCCTAAATATGTCTCACAGCATTGTGTAGAGATGGTTCAGCTTTTAAAAGGCATACCTTTCTTAAATACTTTAGTAGAATATAAGCTACCAGATACTTTGAAACATTTATAAATGCTTTTGTTTCTTTCTTGTTTTATTTTTTACTGCAAGCATTTACATGATTTACGACTTCTTTTGCAGTAAAATGCGTTTTTAACTTTCTTTGCGTAACTTTTTAAGGCAGAATAAAGTGACAAATCACTACTGACTACTTTTTTATGGTCTTTATGATTATTTCTTAGGTGACGACCGATCACAATGTGTTTGTTCTTTTAAAGTAGATAGTTTAAAGCCGTTTGTTTATAAAGTTATGATTTTTCTGGTACACGTCTAAAATTTTGTAGTTATCCATCTTACTTGGAACCCTAGTTCTCAATGCCTCAAGCCCTTTTCTGTAGGTAATGGGATTGATTGTTTATTTATGTGCAATATTATTTCTTCGATTATAAACTATTTATTGGATTATACTGAACTATGGCCTACCTGCGGCAGCGTTTCCAGGTCGGTACGACATGGGTACCTTCAAAAAGCGCGCCTACTTCCATCTCAAAGGCCGGCAACGCACCTGTAGCTCCTCTGGTGTTACACGGGGACCTGGGCGGCGGGGATCACTTACTATCAGGTGACCCGAACGCTCGTTTGCCTTGTCCTTTCCATAAAAAAAAAGAATATTCTTTTTTTGCTTTACGTTATATCGCGCATAGCAAGATAGGCAGAGGGAACCAGAGAACCTAGTGTTAATACACTCCATACCCCGCTTTCCGCCGGATTGAGGCATTGCGTGCTGAGTGACGAAACTCATTGCTTGGATTATGATATCTTGCGAAATAACACATTTCCCAAAATTAATTTATAAGGTTTTTTGAAAATCCGTACCTTACAAATAAATTACAAATATTATTTATAAGACACAAACATGACAAAGAAACCGATAATGATTAGATCTTATAAGGCCTTAGGAAGTGCCACCATTATTTTTCAATTATGTAAGAAGCGTAACTTTGTAAATATAATATAAATATAATATCATATAATTTACCTTTAACATAAATAGCATCAAGCATAAAAGATGATTAATCAGCGTCACCAGGATGTTGTTACACATGTACTCTATATGAAGCGTTTGTTATTGATAGGTCTATGTAGGTATAACTAAGTATCAATTACGCGGCGAATTCATTAAAATATTTTATCTATATATTATAATAAAAAATGTTAGCTATGCATTTATTTATGCGCTGTTTTCATATACTTTTAAATATCGGGAGTCAACTCGCGCGTCGCGCTTTGTTTTATCAAAGCGGGAAAATAGCAATAATTTAAATATATTCATTTCGTCGAGAGCAGGGATGAAACCACAACGGATATTGTTTACAAAAATTTTAAATACGCCGAGTGAGGATCGAAATCATAACCATTTTGTTTACAATCAGACGTCCCACTGAGTCTTAAGGGCCTCAAATAACATTTAATATCTTTAAACATGTATCTATAGAGTACAAACATATTTTGTTAACAAGATGTCGAACAACATACAAACAAGTGTTATGCAGTGCTATTTATACCTATTACCTGATTATGCTTACATGTCAAAGATGAACCGCCAAATATCTAATGATGTGTTCCGGTTCGATGGCATGAAAGCCAGATTTTCCCCTTTCCCACCCATCCTTTCCCCAAAATGTGGTGGTTCCGATAGCGGACTACTACATTGTCCCCCCTTCCATCCTTCATCATCCTTCCATCAGTATCCTCTAAGTCGGCAACGCATCTACAACATCTCTGGTGTTGAAGATGTCTATGGGCGAAAGTAACCACTTACCATAAGGTGGTCCTTCTGCTCGTTTGCCGTTCGTTATCAATAAAAAAAAAATGGCTGAAAGAAAAAGTTTATAGAAAAACATTCATTTATCTTCGAAATAAGTAAGCCATGGATATAACATAGGCCCTTAAGAAACAACTTTATACATTTTTATAAATAAATTATCCATCACTTCCGACACAATAATGAATAATGAAACAAAGAGAATTTTATTGTGAACTTATTAAAAGCTAACGTTGCCTTCCTCATATGTTTTAGGACGAGGTCGCACTTCCGGATTACATCACTTAAATTAGAGAATGATACGTACGTATTTTAAGTATAGTTTTTTATATCATACATTTTTTTGCTTAGTTCTAATACATCATAACAGGTCATTCTCTTCATTATAATTAAGTTTCCAATTTTTCTGCAAATACGTAGCGTGAGTAAACTGTATATTTTTCATGAGACAATATAATAGTATTCTTAACATATTTTACGCCTGTCGTAGCGCAGAGGCACAAGCGTGCGACTGTAAACGCGACAGGTTGTGGGTTCGATTCCCACTCCAGGAAATGTAAAATTTAGTATTTTTATTTCTTGGGTTTGGTAACAAGGCAAAGCGCGGCGTTGAGTTCCGCCACTCAACACGCAATGCCTCAATTCGGCGGAAAGTGGGGAACGGAATTGTTAAAAGAGAATGGAGTGTCTTAACACTAGGTTCTCCTGTTCTCTCTGCCTACCCTGCTATATGCGGGTTACAGCGTGAAGTTAACATATATTATTATGAGTTACCAAAATATCTAATGATATTTATAAATTTTACTTTGTAATTATTAAATGTCCCTGACTGAAAGATTTTTAATAGCTAGGTCATATATTAAAGTTTACATATTTAATGTATTTGCTCTGTAAATTTGCAAAACGGATACAGACACCAAAAATGTCCATGACATTTTCTGTATGTATACACATTATAGCTTAAGTGACTTATGTATACTTACTTATAAATAAGACAGCTACGCCTAATATATTTAAATTCTATAGTTATTTTAAAATTTTGTTAACTATGTTGAATTATAATTTCATAATACTTATTTAATTCCAAAAATTATTTATTTACAATTACTTTAATAAACGACAAATAGACCTAATAGTTTTAATGAAATTTAAAGGTAAGTAATACTCGGTAGAGGTAAGCGCGACAGATATAACAGCCGGCCTGTCTAGAACTATCATCAGTTGCTTTCTAGTACGTATTTTATAAACAACATTAAATGAGATTTTTAAATTTGGTTATGTAAAGAGAGGAGCTAGGGTAGTGGAGGTGACGGGCTACATTTGGATCGCAAATACTACTTATCATTCGAATCACCCTATAAGCGTGTTTAAGGTACTCAACTTTTGGCATGAATACATTCAAATTAATAAATGTACTTTCATTATATTCAATTATCCCTAATTAAAGGCTAGACAGACAGATTTAGGTGCCATGTCAGTGCATTCCTTCCTGTTGCTGTTGAACTTCATGTTCATATATTCTTTAGGCTATTGTAAATACAATAAAAAATAGCTCTTTTTTATCATGTATTCATGTACATACCTCCAGACTACATTTTAGTCGTATATACTGTCGGATTAGGAAATATATTCGCAGCAATAAAATAAGATAAAATCATCTACATAACTATTTGACTATTTCAGCATACGAGTACGTTAAGCGTATTTTTAAACTAGGAAGAACAGATAAGAGTCAAACAGCTATTCCACGCATCCTTATTTCAAGGACAAGCATTCGCCCACAGCAGACAAATGTTATATTATATGCCACTATATGAATACTTTATGCGAATTAAAAAATATATATTTACGTATGATATATAATATTAAGCTTAATCGGTGGAGTTGGAGTTATAAGTACAGTGTAGAGTATATTGTGTATCAAATAGTATTGTATACTTTGAAATGTATATACTACACTATAAATTCATTGAGAAAGCACTATACGCTTACTACAAATCCATTAATAATACCTGACTTCACTTAAACAAAGAAACCAAATTAAAGCACGTTTGTTGGCAGCGGTCGTACTCGCATCCGCCAAAAACAAAGTCCTTGACCTTCTTCATCCGAGTTTATCTTACTTAAAAATAAGAGTAGCCATGAACTCTGAGATGAGTGTAAGTACAACGCTGGATGTACGAGAGACTCGTTGTCGCAAGCCGGGCGACCTTCAGTCCTTTGTGTGTTCCGTACAGAAAGTACAGGCTGTTGCTGTTCAAAAATATAGGCATAGGCTACAATTCAGGAAGTGCTGCACTCGGCGAGGTACGTGTCGCCAAAGAATTGTCACCGTTTCGAATAATACTTTTTACTTAGAACAACTTAAATCTCAAGGTTGTTCGAAAAGAAATCGACTTAAATCGTAAAATATATATTAATTAACATTACCCACCTTTTTTATGAAGGCAGCTGCGTACACATATGACTTTAGCTTTACATATTTTCATGTAAACATGGAGTTTATTATTTAAATAAAAACACAATAAACACTGAAGTAGGACGAGGCGAGTGTTTCGCATTTATTCATCATTTATTTATAATTCTGTGTTAATTAAAAGTCCACTTCTTTGTGTAAGAAGTCAAATTTAAGAATTTTGATGTACCCACTCAACAACACATTTTGGGCAAGGAGCGGTATGTTAAAGCAAGTCTTTGTGTTTAGTGAAATTTTTGTAGGTCTTAGCTATGTTTGTTGATCAGATAGCGTAACCTTACCATTCCGAATATGGTCCACTTTTTTGGTTAAAAAAGCTAAATTACCTCGTAACTCCTATAAAATGACTATAACATCCTTGAAAAGAAGCTAAATTGTATTTTGTGTGCTTTTTGTCATAATCATTACAATGTTAAAAATGTAACGTACATAAAAATGTAGGCTAAAAAAGAAATATTTTTTAGAGCTCTTGTAGGATTTTCAAGGATGCGATCATTTAGAAAAATTATAAACCACAATTCGCACATTATTATTCTTCATGCAAAAAGTATCAAAGAAAGCCGCGTTTGCAAAACTTGTTTTTAGCTTACCGTCAATTTAAATAATAGCGCCCAAGGCGAGCCGATTCTTGCTATTCCCTAGACGCCTAATCGATTAAATTATATGCACGCAGTGCCAAGACGTTAACGTTAAGTTCACAATGTTAGATAGCTTGTTAACGTATTCCGTAGAGATTGTCGAAGACGATTACAAAACCGCAGAAGGTAGACCTCGTGTTTGTGTCATTTTCGGTTCTTAATCGATTACAATTGGGGCATGGCCGCTTGAAAATATTTGACCATATACAAGTATATTAAGCCTTGAAATGCAAATAAGGTTAATGAAGATTCATACGAAATTCAATAATAACGATGTATGTTTTTAACTAAAACAGGTGTATATATTTGAATATTTTATTTCTATTGACCAATCGTTACACTATATTTTGAATTTTTTTTTCTTAAATTGTGAAAATTATGAATACTTTCATTCATTACTCACTATTCACTATTTTCATATAAAACTTCCAGTTGTGCCCACTTTGCTTATAAAAGTTTAACGAACTCATGATGTGTTTTATTGCGACGCGTCTTGGCCTTCGATCACCAGAAATATCTTGTAAATATTTGCGTTATTGTAGCGAAATAGTTGAGCGAACAAAAATACGATAGTTTTTGTTCTATCTAAAGAAGCAGATAAAAACCGATGCTAACATCTCTTTAACTTAATATTTTTGTGCCGATAACGATACGTGCTTATTAATCTGATTCTGTGTTTAAATATAAAAAATGGATTGTATATTTTCCCCGCTATGTAATAATAATAGCATAATTCAAATAAAAATAAATATGAGATAGGTGGTAAAATTGTAATTTGAATACGAAGGTAATGTAATTAATTTGGTGATCTAATTCGATCATTTATAATGAGTTATATAATGAGTTGGACTTTGACACGGGCATCTATGTTGTTCACTTATTATGAAGAGTATAGTTAGAAAAATATTCTTCAACTTTATTTATCTGTTCGTATGTATCGTTCGTAGTTTACGAAATTACCCTAGTTACAGAAACTTAATAAAATATAGTCAAGAGAAGAAAAAAAATAGAAGTTGCACTAAATACTGGCGATCATGGGAAATTATAGTCTATTGGGCCACTTTTCCTCTAACATAGTATTTCCAGTCACTGATACATTAAATACAACTTTGAACGAATTAGTTGCGCAAGTTCGTTCCTAAAGTATTTACTAGCAACTTAGTCTCAAAATGCTGTTATATAACTTAGCGGTAGAGTAGCGTGACTGTCGCCATTTGTATTCCACAAATATTTGGGCACATTTATGTTGCATCATTGGACGATAACAAAATTCAGTAAAGAGTCAGAATCATCGAGGATATGTAGGTATATACTTTAGTCATTCTGCATTCTGCTGATATTGAATTTCAATATATTGTGAAATTACCAGGCCCAATATTGTTTCTAATTTCATATAATTTATATTCCTTCAAGATTACTAATGCGACACAACTAATGAATTTAAAATAAAAATAAATTAAAATATTCTACGTTTTTAGTAGTTTATTGGGTTCTCATAGATAGCGGTCAATACTCGCGCCGTCATGACATAATGTTAGAAATCATACGCGACATATTTAGTTTATCAGTAGCAAGAGCACAGAGAAATATAGTACCCAACAAACGATCAATACAGATTCTGAAAGGAAGCTCAAAAAATCCACAGAAAACTTACTCCTTCTTAGAACCAGCTCCTGAGTGAGAGTGTTTAACACTAATAATGGATACGTATGAGAATCAGTAGAAAATTTCAGAAATATTGGTATTTCGTCTTCTAGAACGTTTCTAGAACGTAATATTTGTAGGACTTACAGTTCTATGGGAAAGAAATATTTCAAAAGACTATAATTTCTAAACAAACAAGTACTTCGAACTTTCCAACGAACTGATCAGGAATAGCATTACATTTTATTTCTACCAGATAGAAGTAGAATCAAGATGTAAAAGAATAAATTCTCTCTCTAAAAGATATCGGCCTGTCTAGAACTATCTTCAGTTCATTTCTAGCAAGTATTTATAAGTCGGCATTAGTAGGATCTTTTCAAATATGGCTAGGTAGAAGGTGGCGGAGGGGAGCGTGGACAGTGGAGACGGGCGTTTGTACATATTAAATTAAGCTTATACTTGGGTCGCAACGCCCAGTCACTGCTCTGTGCTCCTCGTCCTGTAATACGTTGGGTACTGGACCCACACGGTGCTAAGGAGTTTCTTCTTTATTGAAATGTTCTTTATTTAAATATTTTTGATTTAAAAGCTTTAATACTTTACATTCAAGAGAAGCTTAAATATTTTATTACGAGTCCCAACGCACTTAAATATGTATATACCTATTAATGAACTACATAATTCGCTGAGAATGGAGATATGAAAATAATTCTTGTGACTTCCGCTGTAATGTTATAAAGGCGGTGCATAGAAACAGCATGTGTCTTGCATATTGCACATTTGCCAATTCATGTGAATCATTCTTATTACTAACAGTAGGGAATTATAATATATGTTTATTACAACTTATAAGTCATATTATTCCATAAGGTGTTAATATAGTATATGCATATACCATATGTTACAGCTTAAGTAATTATATAGTATATGTATTGTTTTGATCTGCTCCTAATTCATACAAAATTATTTTTGACAATGCACTGTTTACATTAACTAGATAGTTTTTTTCTAGAACAACTTGGTTAATACAATAAACAAGTACAAATGTGATGGTATACAGTTTTAGTTTAATTTGCCTTAGGCATATATAATTACTAAATGTTAAAACTTGTTTGCTCTAGTTAATAAGAAAGGGGGACGATTTTTTATTTCGGTTATATTTATTCATATTAAGCGGGTTTAATCCAAAGTTTTACGATCTATGAATGAAATCTTAAAACTCACGATTTTCGAGTTCTTTTCTTTATTTGATTAAACGTGCGATATATTCAAATTTTTCACCTAAATCTCTGAACTATTTAACTTTTCTTTATTTAGGCTCCATGCCAAGGTACCTAATTGTTTGTGTGACAGATACCAAGACACTAAGTACAATTTTACAACTGCGATGAGTTATGAGTCAACGGTATATTGATTATACGTTTTGTTGTTGTGTATTATTTGAAATGAAAAATAAATACAATTAATATTACTTTTAATAAATTGAACTCACATTGCGATTCTGTCTACTTTTCCCTAAATGATTCATCAGTAGATTTACGATGAGTTATTTTAATCCCTTGGGCACATATGTATGTTTATTAGAAAAAAATATGAGTAAGCTGAATAAATTACATCTTGCGAAACCTAATTTTATCGTTGGGAATACGAATCGAATTTACATTGCATATCAGGTTTTATGATACTACACTATGAGTCACGATTGAGTGAATTCAGTTCAGAGGTTACTTACATGTATGGAAACCAAAAAAAGTTAAGTTAAAAAGGGGAAATATTTCTTGTTAAATTCCTCTGCTGACTATTACATGTAATAAAAATATTTTTATCAATTACAAATTGTTACTAAATACTTTTTTAGCTTCACGCTGTATCCCGCACATAGCAGGGTAGGCAGAGGGAACCCGAGAACCTTGTTTTAAGACAATCTGTTCTCTTTGATATTTTAGTTCCCGAATTCGGAACACAACGCCGCGCTTTGCCTTGTTACTAAATACTTACCTAATAATTTTTACTATTTATAGTACTTTAATTTTTATATTTTAATATATATTTATAATAATTATATTTTTTAATATATTAATGTGTGAGGCTATATACATACTTGAAGCCAGATAGGTACATTGATTAAATAAAATATTCTACAAAAAAGACACTCATTTAATATATCTCGAATTCAAATGAGGAACGTTTCGGTGAATTGTTACGCTTCCTTACTCATTACACTTGTCGTCACCGGAAATACATTAGACGATAAAATGGCTAACCTATTTCGGGTGCCTAAATTTATAGTACATTGCAGACAAAACATTACCTTATAAAATGTGACAATCGATACGTACGTGTGAGGCGGAACAACGAACACCAATACGGCCTCGTCTGAGCCACAGGAAGCTGCTGCTTCCGAGTTGAAGGCTGTGACGACTGCCGTCACTTCCGCCCGGCCTCTGTCTTATCACTGATTGCCGATTACTGATTATAGTGTATTCACCTCTACAAGATTTCTCCGCTTTTAAAGATAAGATACCTATATTTTTACAATTTGATATATGATTATTATTTGTCTGTAAATGCCTACATACATTTTTTTTATTTTAATCAATGATTACATACCATTTATTATAAAGATTACGATTGCTCATTTGAAAATTGGATAATTCTTCATTTTAACAATCACTATTTTGATATATGAATGTAAACCTTTGTACCTTTGTTGATTTTTAATGAAACAAGTGCGAACGAACGATATTGAAATTTGAAATATGCACAGAAAAATGAAAATAGTATTTTTCATAGTAATGTTTATATTAAATTGATGTAACAAAAAAATACGTTCACAACTATAGGTTAGACTTACATATAACATCTATAAAGCGACAAGCAGGTTGCTGAAGTTACGTATATTTTACGCGTCAATGGGTCTAATAGTTTATATTAAAATAACATTAGAATGTTGTTTGATGATTTAAGCTAACTTTACCAACATACCCTATGCCCTATGTTAATAACGAAATTTAAGAAAAAAACTATTCGTAAATCTTGTACTTATAAAATAATAATTCCTAATATTAATATTAGAATTATAATGTCTAATATTAACATGCTTAAGCATGTTGAATATAAGTATTTTTTATACAATACTGTCTAAAATATTTTGTAATAGTAATTTTGTATTTTGCAACATCTACTAGAAGCAACCGATTACGAAATTCTAGTGTCGAGTTCAGTAAGGTTATTGTAAAGGTGAACATTAATAAATTACTTAACTTATAACTTTTACAAAGAAATCTTACTTAGGTGCCCATAAAAAGATAAAAGAATAGCTTATAAAATTAATCTAAGAAAGATACGCGAAAATGGTCATGTTATTAGGGTACGATGTTTTCAGAAAATTCGTCACCGCTCTAGGAAATTATAAATACTAGTGGCCCCAGTGACGCGTTAACAACGCATTGTCTTTAGCAATGTATGTATATGCCACTTTCAATAAATGTGAATGTCAAACCATGGTAGTGCGTGTAACATTTATTTTATTAATTTAATATACTTTTTAAGCATTATTTAAAAAAAAATAGTATTCTGCACTCCTTCTCTATATAAACTATAAGTGTGCCAAGTTTCATGCTCCTCCGTTCGCTTAATTTTCGTAAAAAGAGGAACAAAGTTTTTGCTTCACGTATTTATATATAGATAGAGACGGAAGACAGTAGAGGTATGTGAGCTTAACATATTTATTAGGAAGTAAGCTGATTTCCTAATACTTTCAATTAAAAACATTATCGAGAAATAGGAAATAATTAGAATATATACGAGTAAGTCATATTATTTTTATTATTCTTTTATTTTATTAATTCGTAGTAAAGTTATTTTATTATTATATATTTAAAATAAATAGTTTTCATTAAAAATATAGACATGGACAATAAATCAAACATAGTAAGAATTTAGTAAAAAAACCGCTGAACGGCCATCATCAATTCTCGTATCATCGATCTTTCAAATGTAATTAAAGTTAATAAAAAGATGTAGGTATATACCCTTTTTTATCGGATCATAATCTCATATTGCAACGACTACACATGTTTTGCAGAGACTAAAAAACATTGTAGAAACGATTTGCCCACTCCGTCTCACACTTGCTAAGTTTCGTATGCGAGAGGTCAAGATATCGTGGAAAAATACTTAACGATGCAAATAGTTTGGTAACTAACTTGTGGTTATTAGGTGTCCACTTTTGAACTGCGCTTTAACGACTGCGCATTACTTCAATTAAGCATATTTTTGCGGTTGATTTATATAGATGCGTTTCATTGAATACTGAGATAACAGTGTTTTACAAAGCATTCAATGGATAGCGTTTACATAGTTTTGTCAGTATGATACGTAATACTGTCGTACAGTGGTGTCAAGTGTCGTGGTAGAGGGTAAAGACAGTTGCGTGGGCTCGCGGAACGAGTGCAACCGGTCCTCAGGTGCCGGACTGCGGACAGGCTCGGAATTGTAGCTTTTATAATTTATTTTAATTATTTCAGTATGTGCAAACGAATTCAATACTTTATGTTAGTTGATGGCACTGGTAGGATTTCAATTTCCTCCTTGCATTAATACTGTTTTAGTAAATTATAATGTAAAATAGTTATTTTATGCATGTATGAGAGGACCTTATTAAAATATCTCATTTCTTTTACATAATTTTACTTCTTTTTTCTTCTTATAACAATTTTAATGTTTATTTTTTATACGTTCTTAGGCGTAATAAGATGTAAAAAATATAATAAATGCAAGCTTGCCTACTTCATTTTTGGCGTACGATAGTCAATTTTTTGCCAAATGACGACTACATTTTAGCGATATAACATAGTCATAACCTCACGAAAGCAAGTGAGCCTACCATATTAATTACAGTTAAAGTAAATGATGAAAGAGCATTTATCATAATTAACAGAGAGCTGAGTGCGTCCCTTGCAATAACATAAGCGGCTAAGCAGGAAAGTCAAATACGGTTGTTTGCGTAAACAGAGGACATCAGCTGGTTTGCAATATGGGCTTGCAATAGTGTTAAATCACTGCCTGAAATGAAATATCTACTGAAATCAAAATTTAGGTATAAAAGCTATTATTTAAAGGCTTAGATCAGATGTTGTCGTTTTGTAAAATTAAGGATTAACCAAATCAAGTACATATAAAACTTTAAATTATGCAAATAAAAATTTAAGTATATTATGAGAATGTATACATATATGTCATATCTTGATTATATATCGTGCGAGTTTAGATAAAATGAAAGAATTATCAACTAACCTAGCAACAGTTTTAATAATAATTTCCTTCATAGATTTTACGTTAGTTTTTCAACAATTTATTTAACAATCATGCAAAAACTGTTAAGTGGATTTTGACAAGCCGTGATAGAGGTATTGTAAATGTTGCTTTTTATAAAAAATCTGTAAAATAGGCAATTTATGTTGCTAAATGTTTGTAATAGAGTTCGTCATTTCCATTTTAGTTCATTGTGTTTAATTCTACATTTGTGCTACATTCTTATCGTTTATAAAAAAGCCATAAATCTCTATCCGGGTTTCGATTGGCGATAAAACCTTAATATCATGATATTATAAATTAAAGTTACTTTGCAAGACCTGAAATCCCATTTTACCCTTATCTACAATTATCATTATCAAATGATCTGACAATTTTTATAATAACTAACTGCCATTATTTTTAAGAATTAATTTCCTTTGTGAAATATCAAATGATTCAAGTTATATGTGCATTTCACTTTCGACCTGAGAAACGATTGATTGAATTATAATAAGTATAAGGAAAGCTACTAAATGAGAATATTATTATTTAAAAAAAGTAAACCATTAAAACAAATTTTGGAATGCTCTTATACATCCAATGAAAATCTTTCATCTAAAATTGCAGAACGTTATCATTGGTTATTTTACAAAATATAATAATTCAATATACAACGCTTACACTTTCATGGACATTCAGCGTGAGCGGAAAGTGAAATGCCTTAAAATGCGATTAACTTCTAATAAGGTTCTATCATCTATTTATGAACATGGATTGGGTATATATTATAACGTACCTAACATTTCATTACAACTTCTTAGATAATAAAACAACATATTTTTACAATATAAAAACAAATTTAAAAAAATAATCATAATATTAGAACATTTGTATTAGTTCTGTATGTATACATGAAATTACGAAAATTTAAAGAAACGTATAATTTTGATTAACTTTACCTTGTTCTTTTATGTACATACACAATTTAAGCGTACGCTTTGCTATTTCAATGCCGAGGGTGTGGTTCATGCAATATAGAATAGATATAGAATAAACTTAGTCAATTTATGCACCCGCCATACGGAAATCTAAAGACGTCAATGTAAAAAAATATTTAGTGGTTTTATAACATATTATTACATACCTATAAAAATTTAATATAATTGCATATTGAATAAAGTCTTTTTGACGTTACATAATTATAATTTGAAAATTTTCGTAACAGCCATTAGATGGACTAATGTTCTAAAGTGTTGAAAGTGATGGTTGCACATCTTCTATTATAGTAATATTATGGTAATTTACGTCGAATGTGCTATTGTTGTTTTGACCTGCTTGTTTAAGTCTGTATAACCATTTTATACACATTGCGTCTTGATATAATATTTAAAGACCCTGTATGCTTACTACGTATTACCTACTACCTTAAAAATTTAAATAAAATTATCTAGTACAAAATCTACTTTAAATGAGTTGATATGATGTTGTATTTTACTATACGAAAAATGATTAATTTATAAATATTTATGTATAATTTACTGCCACAGTTAAAAGTGTACAGGTAGATGATATTGTAGATACTTTAAAATTATATGTTTACAGTTTTTATATTATAATATAAATATAATGTACTTTACTTATGATTTATTACTTATTTAAGTGTATTGTTAGTTAAAAGGTCACAAGATTTAAACAAGCAGTTCCGTAAATAGTTTAAAAACGTTATGGTCAGTAATATGGCGAGCCATTTTTGTTCTCCGAGCACGTGCGTCGCAATATATCAGAGTTGAGTATACATAGTTTTGTAAGGCGACGCAACGTGTCTTCGTTTCGTTACGTGGTTGACGTAACCTCATGAGGAAATGGGGACAAAGTCAAGGTCTAAATTTCATTTGGTGACTTGTGGCTTGTAAGGCCTGTGGGGAAACCCTTTGTTATGTGATCAATGATTGCTTAACAATCTTTAATTATTGACTTAAATAAATCTATATCTATATAATATTTACATATTGGGTATAAAGAATATTAATATGTTAAAACGAAGATTGACAGAATTTGACTTTAAATTTAGACGAAAAATATATAACTTTATATATTAAAATATTGTTAGATAATTTTTAAATGTATGAAGCGTATAATCAATAATTTATTTGCTAACTGATATCTGAATACAAAAATGTTGATTAAATAATAAAATTATCTAATTATAGTTAATTCAATACTCATTAGGGTAAGAAATGTAAGAGAATACTATAAAAACAGTATAAAAATATTTACGACGTTGATAAAATTTGCTTTACTATAAACAAAAGTCATAATGAAATCGAAAACAAGACGACTTATTAAAATAGTAACTGGTTTGAAAGTACTAGTTTTAGTCCAAACTTTTTGAATTAATTAATTAATTTATACCCACAATGAAGCTCTTACAGTCACACTCAGGGACGTCAATTATTTTTTAACTTAGGTATAAAGTAAGCCATTAGTATTTTACCTATATTATCTATATATAAATACGTGAAGCAAAGACTTTAAATGCCTTTTTACGAAAATTACGTGGACGGAGGAGCATGAAACTTGGCACACCTATAGTTCATATAGAGGAGTCCAGAATGCTAATATTTTTTTAAATAATGCATAAAAAGTACATTAAATTAATAAAATAAATGTTTGACATCCATGTTTATACAATGTGAAATATACGTCACTACGCAATGCGTTATTAACACATTTACGGGGACACTAGTAGTATTTTTTATTTTATTTATTCTTTTATTTATTCCTTAACGAGTGTACATCACAAATAAATAGTTTTACCATTTTGCTTATTATTAAAGATTTATTTATATTTAATTAAATGTCTCGTGACGTAATTTAGTATACTTAGAGGCGTTTTTGTAAGAAACTGAATCTCGTCGGCCACACCTCTACAGTACCGGTTTTTCCCGCGGTGGCGATTTAAACGCTATTTATAAAAATAACACTGCTCGCTGTAAACGTTCATATTTAGTATTAATTATAATTATTAAGAAAATTACTTTTTATTAGTAACTTTTTGTTTCAATAGTACATACGCCCGCATCGCGTATACAACATGATATTAAGAACACGTGTAGAGGATATTGTAGCCGGCAAATTTTGTGAAACCTTTAAAATTCAATATTTTTTCCTAAATTATGCTTTAAGAGTACAACATATACTGCTTACTACACATTATTGTACACTGACAGTTTCTCTTCAATTTTGATGAAGCAATATAACTTGTAGGTACTATGCTTGAGGTATAATATGACATGAAAAATTGCTCCTTTCATTTTAAGCATTCAATACGTTGTTTTATGTAGAACTTTCTGGATAAGATCTCAAGCACGTTGTCTGCAATGTATAAGTGGTAATCTATGATTACAAATCGGAATATGAAACCAGGTAGCAACATAGACCCTTACCTTTAACAACATGATGAAAAAGAAATATATCAAATATAACAAAATGAATTATTCAAAAAGATACAGATACTTATTTAAGACGTGTTCAATGAGCACTATTAATATATGTTACGATTGCGCGGTCAAGTTAATAATGTTGGATATGTTGTTTTTTACCATGTTAAAGCATCTTACATACACATACAAACATACTCATTTCTTATTCTATTATCGTTGCAGATAAAAAATCGATATAACATTAGAAGAATTTGAATCTTGGACTAATTCCTACAGCTTACAATATTACTAAAGGATCAACAAAAATTCTAATGTGATTACATTACTGGCAAAGGCTGGCAAACAAAATTAATCTCAAAATGCAAAATAGTATGTTAAGATTGAAAGGTATTGAAAGGTCTTATTCATGTATAAAAAAATATAATTACATGTGCATTTCATTATATGTTCATTTGCACTGACATAGCAGGTTTTGAAAAGTTATTTACAATAAAATCGAATTATTTGGTTTTCTAAAAGTTATATCATTCCTCGGACAAGTAACCAGACAAAGCTTTACCGTTTTATGACTCAGTCAAGCAAATGATTTTTTGTAAGATTCATGAATTTAAAAGTTTTTTATTTTGTAACGATTAATCATAGCGATAACGCCACGATAAACTGAGCTGTATTTACGCTTACAAAAATATGTTGCTACATAACTTCTGAGCTTATTGCAAATGCAATTTTGTTGGTAATTGTTAAGGATAAATATGTATAGCCCAGTAAGGACCAGTTTGTATAAAACGCGACCGCCCTTGCTTCAATAAATCATTAGCGTGAACTCACTCTGCATAGGATAATTTTACTTCGTGATTATATTGTTTATACAAGCCGACACCTTAACAATATGCATAACCTATTAACTGACTTTGTTCATTTTTATAGTTAAACTGAAAGAATTTAAATTTTAATTGAGGCAGTAAAAGGAATAATAATATATACCGGTGTAAGATTAATCAAAGAAGATGACTTATCATAAATATATACATAAAATAAAAAATAATATACCTATACATACATAATATAATGACATAAAAGTGTTAATTGTGAAATATTAAAAAAAAAATTTAGTATCTTTTAGTTCTGTCCTTGTCATTTATTAATTGATGATTTTGTCATTTTATGAAGCTCAAAGACACTAAAACAAAAGCCACTTAAAAGTGCTAACTTGACAATTCCAAAGCGTGGCTGTTGGTCTTAGGCGCCCACGCCTAGTGTGACCTGATTTTTATGCATTTATGAAAAAAATATACAGTCTATTATCTCGTAAAGTGCATGTGTATTAAGCAGAAAAAAAATATATTAAATTATACATACAACTAATTATAACATTATTAAATTTAAATTGGGAATAATTTAAATTTAACAATGTTGATGAAGCTATTGTTGTTATGACAAAAGTATAAAGTAATATTGTTGGAAACAAAGCATTTCAATTAAAACATTTTTATTATATAGCTCTATTTTAGGTACTTGCAAATTCTTAACCATTAAGAATTACGTTTCCTATATATATACATTATGTTTTGTATAAATTCTTAGTATCTTATACTCGTATAAGAATAATTTGTATTAAATTATTTGAATAACGTATAAATTATTCAAACAATCTAATACAAATTATTAGATTATTATTTAACCTGTAGACTCATGTTTTTGCAGAACCCTAGTTGTATGCAAGCGATTTGCACGTAATCGATTTAGTTTTTTATTGTATTTTACTTTTTATAGAAGGCTGGGTGAGGTAGACTTACGGGCGTTACGGACAGAGAACCAGTCTCAAAAGGCCTGGACGAAGTATAACCACCTCGAGTTTCGACCGACGTACATACTAGATTATACGTAAATACATTTTTTACGTTATACAATGACTTAGCATTTTTATCGAAACGTGAACATTTAAAATTTTCAATGATGTTATTTATCATTGAAATAGGTGACTTAAATTTGAAAGTATTTTTATGCGTAAAAGTTTATTTGTCAAGAAAACGTACTAATTAAAATTACGCGAAGCAATAAGTTAGAAACTGAGGTACTTATAATGGTCGGTACAATCATCTAGGTTCTAGGAAAATAATTTCCTATGTTAAGTATGGATATTTTTTAACAGTAATTCATGCCTAAGAAAAAACGTGACTAGCGTGCATTTACGTAACGAGTGTATGTAATTTTATATGCAATATCGAAGTGTACGTTGTATTAGTTATGCATTGAGATTATATTGCGTGACCGATTTATGGCTCAGTTCATAGGTGATTGATCCAGCTACATACACTAACGCAATCAAAAATGGCCTAGTCCAAATAAAAAAACCGAAAAGTATATAAAAAATTTTTAAATGTGTTATTGTAGAATATTTATACTTTCCGATTTATAATTTGAAAAAGACCTTTACAGAACTTTAGAATGGTATTATATTGGCAATTTTTTTACTAGAACTTTTTATTTGCTTTATGTTTATTTTCATTCGATTAGTTTTTGTTTCTTCGCAAACGTTTTTTTAGACAAACGCAACATAATTACACTGACTTATATATTGTTTTTTTTTAAATATTTATAGTATTATTGAGTCCATGTTAAACACAATTGCTGTAATATAGAACTTATTGTACCAAAGTAAAATTTTATATTTTATAGAAAGGCAGTAAGAGCGTAGAGTCCAAACTCTATTTTCTTTTCAGTTTTCTGCCTTTAGGGATATTTTAATAGAACAATTCGACAAAAGATTTTGTTCAAATAAACCGATTAATTTACACAACTATCATACGCAGAGAATCAATATCCCGATAATTTCAAGGATTTTAAGACAATTACATTTTGAGTAACTAAAATTAAATTCAATTTAAATTAGTACATGAGACACTTGAGATAAGTAACATATTGATGATATTATAAAATTGTATAATATATTGAATGAGGAAGCTTTTAAACCACCATGTTTTTTTCTTTGTATTGTCCTGCGCTATAAATTTTTGAATGTCATATTAAAAAGGACCGCTTTGAATTTTATATTTTTGTTTGTAATTGTTTGGAAAATTTATATATATTATCTATTTCGATAACTCGTGACTGGCGTAACTCTTGTAACTGGGTGGAATTGAGATGGTAAGTCACAAGTCTTTACTAACTCGTATATCTACTACAGTAAGTAGAGTTTATGTAAGTTTTTTTCGTAATTATTCAGAATTCTTATCAACTCATTAATTAAAAGTAGTTTTATTATGTTTTTTTTAGACATTTAGCATTATTTAGCGCATAATATAAATAGGGTACTAAAATTCTATATAAAAATTCGAACACAGCAAGAAGAACCGGCGTCATTTAGAATCCATTGCGAATCAATTCATGGTCTAAAGAGCGTTTGCTACAAGATGCCCTTAGACACATTTTAATCGAATTAAACATTTTGGAGGATTTTTTTAATAAAATAAATCTTATTAATATTATTTCATTTACCATTTGCGCTATTTTAACGTTCCTAACAATTTGCACGACGCCCTATTTATATAATAGAAGTGAGACACCACAAAGGATGTTATGAAATATTATAAAATTGTATAATTGTAGCCCTTACACCTAACTAATTATAGTATAGCGTTGTTTCCTTTTTGTTTCCTTGTACTGGTATTAGTAATTTAATCTGTACAGAGGTTAGTAATCGGAACTGCGATGTCGGAGAAGTCAAATATTTGCAAATGGTACATTTGATGTGATACATATTTAATAACGATATCATATTATTAATATAAATTATAATAAATAAAAACAATTAACTAAAGCAAGTGAACTTCCTTATCCCAGTCTCTCGTACTGCAAACCAGATACACAAGGAAACTATGCTAAAAGAATGTATGTATAATTGTATACTTTAAGTATTAAATAAATTGTTTATTTACTACTTCGTAACCGGTACCTTTCTTAGTTCCTAGAAAAACATCAAGGAAGATAACATATATTGACATGATACGTTTATGTGTATGCTACTAATATAGTGTACTAATAGAATGCTTCTAGCATTATTAGTAACTTTAGTTTAAAATGTTGGGAATAGAACAATTACATCTACATTTATTAAGATTTATTAATTGTGGTGTGTGTGTGTGTGGTGGTGTGATGGTGATTCTAGAAATTTGTACTAATTTGGGAATGATATGTTATCGTCTGACTTAAATGCGCTAACTTTTGAAAGAAAATCAATATTTTTATAGGAGTACACACTTACACTACCATGTGCTTGACATACATTTTTTTATAAAGTGACATGTTGCTAAACCTACGCGTATTATAAGTGTCAATGGAGCTGTTAGTTAATTGCTTATTTACTCATCAAAAAACGGCGTGGAAATAAGTTATATCTGCTATTGCTTTCTAGGTATTTAAGAAGCGGTTTGTGAATATTTAAATATTATTTTATTATTTTTGTCCATGCCACTAGGTTCTCTCTGCCTACCATGCTACATGAAAAGTCTGAAGCTGATATATTTATTATCTCCTTTTTTAAAAAAAAAAACATTTAGTTAAATGGAACGTGTTAATATGCACATACGTTATTCAAATCATATTAAAATAATTTACAGTCATAACTTGACATGTGTAATAATTTGATGATCCATATGTAAAATCCATTAAAGTTTCTATGCAAAAAACGAGGAAGCGGATTTCAATCGTGCGCCCATAAAGATTGCGCTTCAAGGATGTGACTCTTCATTCGATCACTTGAGTTTTCCGACCGTAAGTGTTTTTTATACTTTTAAATATGGTATTAACATTTTTTGTTCATAGATTGCAACTACAACCGTGAAAAATATGAAGTTCAAAAAACATATATAACAATGTAACTTATGTACTATATGTAGGTATTTTTTTTTTACATAAATTCACGTGTTCTTATATGAAGGTGTAGGTGTAACGCCTGTCGTGGCGTATAGGCACAAGCGTGCGACTGTAAACGTGACAGATTGTGGGTTCGATTCCCACTCCAGGAAATGGAATTTTTCATTTCTTGGGTTTGGTAACAAGGCAAAGCACGCAATGCCTCAATTCGGTGGAAAGTGAGGAACAGAGTGTCTTAACACTAGGTTCCCTCTGTCTACCCTGCTATATACGGGATACAGCGTGAAGCTATGTATGTATGTTATATGTAGGTACGTGAATAGGTATATTATAACATACATTCTAATTAACGTAAACTAATGTAATAAATAAATGATATTTTCACTTTTGCATTGTAAAAGGATGGTTTAAAGTCTAGTGCTTAATGTTACACTTCTTAGAAAGTGACATATAAATAAATATCTTGAATATTTTCCCAGGTTTAAGTAAAGCGTACAAGTATTTATATGGATAACAAACGATAAATCATCGAAGCTTGCAATTTTACATTAATTACGTTAATTACAATAATATACAATTGCACATAGGTAGTATGATGTTGACGCTTTAGAGTTCAAATTTCAACCCGAGGAGTGATGTTCATATTTCGTTCCGAGCGGGACTTTAAAGACAAATTGTAGTAAAACGTAAAAGTAAAAAAAATGTTGTAAAAAACATTCACAACAGCAGTTTTTAATTTATATAATTAAGAATATGATGTAACGTTATTAAATATATTTTTTTAAGTATTAAATTAGGTTCATACGACGACTATTTCTGTGCTAGATAAACATTTTTTTTCTTTCGAAGATTCTAGTTAAGTTAAATTTATAATGCTTGAAATAAACATTTTTAAAAATAGAACGAACACTAAATTACCGCAAAACTAATTAAAATGAAATTTGTCACTTTCAATTTAATGTCAGTTTATCCTTTCAAGTACCAAACCCAAAGATTAATTATATTTCACCATTATATAAACACAGCGTAAACATAAGTTGTAAATAACACTTTTTTTTAGCTTTACGCTGTATCCCGCATATAGCGGCGTAGGCAGAGGAAACCAGAGAACCTAGTGTTAAGACACTCTATTCTCTTTTAACATTTCTGTTCCCCACTTTCAGCCGAATTGTTGTGGCATTGCGTGCTGTGTGGAGGAACTCAACGCCGCGCTTTGCCTTGTTACCAGAGCGAGGAAATGAAAATACTAAATATTATTTAAAATTATGACTTACCTAATATACGATAATTTTAAAATTAGACATTTTTTTAAATGAATTATGTGATGTAAATCTAAACATGAATCATGTATCGTACCAACGCGTATTGTGGTTTTACGCTACATGACATGTCTAGACATTTCTTAATTAATTACAAACGATCCTAACTACTTATAAGTATAAAGGTATCACATACGAAAGTAAAATTAATTACACAGCTATTATATATACTATACAGCCTCGTTCGTACGACATTTTTTCTTTTATTTGAAGCAAGCCAAAGACAAGACTCGAGACTAGTTTCCTTTACAAAAATGCAAGGACAAATTGTTGATGTGTGTATTGATGTCTACATATTCAGTTATACTATGTGAGAGGTTCATTTTATTAATCAGAAGATAGCAATGTTTCTTTTTATTATAAATTGTATAGAAGTCGAATATTTGCAATTACTATAGCCTGCTATTGATTGACGAACGTAAAAATTACACAAATGCTTTCTATTTGCAAATTTACAACAATTACATACTATTACACATCTTTCGTAAAAAGAGTCATCTATTTTAATAAAATAATTTAGTGATTTATTTATTGCTTTATCACATAAGTACAGTTACAATATTAAAAATATATATATTAATTTTAGAAAAATACAGTAACCATACACATGTATGTTACGATAAATGATGAATATATTCATGTATAGAAATCAACATTGATAATGATAATCGTATATAAAGTATCAATATGATTGAGGCCATTGTAGCGTAGGGAGACCGCCTCTGACTGTAAACATGATTGCTTATGGGTTCGATCCCCACTCGGGGGAAAGATAATAATCATACATACATACATAGCTTCACGCTGTATCCCGCATATATCAGGTTAGGCAGAGCTAAGACACTCCATTCCCCATTTACCGCAGAATTGCTAAGACACTAGTGCTAAGACACTCCATTCCCCATTTACCGCAGAATTGAGGCATTGCGTGCTGAGTGGCGGAACTCAACGCCGCGCTTTGCCTTGTTACCAAACCCAGGAAATGAAAAAATTCCATTTCCTGGAGTAAGAATCGAACCCACAACCTGTCGCGTTTACTGTCGTACGCTTGTGCCTGTGCGCCACGACAGACGGTATAATTATTCAAAATACTTTTATTTCTCCGCTCCACTAACCCAGGCCTGCGATGAGTTACGCTACTTAACGCAATGTCTCGTTTTGGGGTGGAAGGTAAAGAATGTCTTTATTGTAGGTTCTCTCCAACTACCTTGCTATATCTGAAAAGCGTGAATCTCAAAAATAAAAATATAATTATTACAGCTCTGTTTTTTATTATTATTGTTTTGATTAACTTACATCTCTTAAATCTACAATTGAAATATTATATATCGCTTATTACGTAATTGAAGTATAATCGTAGTATAATTCTTAACAATACATGCCCAACACGAAGTAGGTAGTTGCTTACAGCAACGGACTCATAAAGGTAAGTCGATTTGTTCTTCTCTTTCCTGCTGCAATTTTTCTAACCATACCGGAAATTCAAAAATATTTTAGGCAAAATAACCCCAACAACGAAATAAGCCCACAGTCCTCGCGTGTAGTCATATATTTATTTACTAATTACGCTACAATATTATTAATTTAATTAAACACAATTAGGCTTAAATAACAAAATATTACTGCGGAAACTAATTTATATTCGCAAATATAATTATAAAATTCATGTAATAGTAATAAAAAAATAGTATGCTATAAACTTTTTACCGGTATTTGCTTATCACTGCTAGTTTCGCAAGGAAACCTTTTGATCTATTAAATATATAAATCATAATTTACAATGATAATAAAAACCTTTACATCACGTATGTACTATAATTATTTTTGCTGTGTAAATACCTAACGATGTATAATATGCTTATATCGCATATAAGTACTATGTAGGTATATACTATGAATGTTAATGTGTTTTTTATTCATCTCAATCCAGCAGTTGAAGACATAACTAGAGTACCGGTTGTAAGTCACCTGTCGCATTTTAAAAGATAACCTGTTCTAAAAGGCATACTTCACAAATAATGAATAATCATACCATGTATCATCTAGTTGGTTTACTCTAGCAAGTAGCAATGGGAATACGTGATACTATTGTAGTGGAAAATTTTCAAAATAACTCACGAACTGTATGTATTATGTCAAATGCAAATCAACGAGGTTAGCGGAACGTAAAGATAAAACCAAAAGCATGGACTAACGAACGTAACTCATAAATTAACGTACTGATTAACCAAAATATAAGTTAACTACAACCAATCAAATAGTATTTAAAATGTAAAGTTATGCCAAAAGAACTCTTCACAAATTCAACATTTAAATTACATATATACGAGTATAAGAAGTAATCAAGTAGAACATAACCTGTTTTTTTGTTTATATAAATTCACGTCATCAAAGAGCAGTAGTTTGATAATAATTCGCAAACTACTTCCTGTTTTATATCAGGAATTAAATATCGACGACGACGTCAACAATCACTTGCTTTCCTGAACTTGTTTAAATATTCATAATGAAGAATGAAAAAATATATATATTCCATTCTATATATAATAAGTGTAGCCAGCATATGATTATTTTTTACATACATATGTATGTATGTACATAGCTTCACGCTGTTTCCCGCATATAGCAGGGTAGGCAGAGGGAACCTAGTGTTAAGACACTTCGTTCCCCACTTTCCGCCGAATTGAGGCATTGCGTGCTGAGTGGCTCTACGCCGCGCTTTACCTTGTTACCAAACCCAGGAAATGAAAAATTCAATTTCCTGGAGTGGGGATCGAACCCACAACCTGTCGCGTTTACAGTCGCACGCTTGTGCCTCTGCGCCACGACAGGCGTTTATATCATCACGCTTTATCCCGCATCTTAAGGCTAGATTCTCTATGACTTCTTGCTGGTAGTCATACAGTCAGTGTCAAGACACTCCGTTCGCCACTTTCCGCCCGAATTATAGAGATCCAGTGCTAAGTAGCGGAGTAAACTTCGAGCTTTGTCTTCCTAAAGCGGAGAATTGACACTAACCCGTAAAACATAATAAATCACCCTTGTAGTAATCGAATCTACAACCAATCGCGGCCACGATAGCTTCTACACATCTTTACATGAAACACATATTTTTAAATTTAAAAAATACCACGTAGAAAGCTAGAAGGTATTTACAATTTTTTAAATACCATATTAAAAATATATGTACACTTGAAATGTGTACATTTTTATATATATATATAAATAACATCACGAAAATACCCGGAAATGCAAAAAGGATAATTTATTAATAATAAAGACAAAGATGAATAGTATTATATTATCTTCACTGAGCCCAATGTCTACTGAACTCTACTATTTGTCTTAGTAAGGGACACAAACTATACAAAACTCATTTTATATGAAAGAAGAAGGTTTAAATACAATGTATACTGTAATATTTATTTAATTTTTGTGCAATGTACCTCATAACTAACTATGAAAGTATTGAGATTAAAATTTAACGAATCTTCTATAATCCTTGATTTGCACTTGCATCATTTTACCCCAACTAATTGGCACCAATGTTTGTATTCTATTTCTTTAGCATTACGCGGAATTTCAATTCGTAGTAGTGTTAATCACTGCGTCATCATTGTTAATGTTTAAAAGTTTTCGGGAGATTACGATCTTATGTAAAAAGAAAATTAACTTATAGTCGGACGCTAGAACGTGCTGAAGTTATTTGTATGATTCATTCTGGTTAAAATGGTTATTACATAAAAAAATGAACAACAGCCCATCTAATGTCCTTATCATCATGTTTAATATATTAAGGCAGCAGACTATAAAAATATATTATAAACTGCATAACATTTTCATATCAAACAAAGTTCTTTTGAGAGAGTTGAAATCTATTTTTGTTTCAGTTTATTATGAATAACATCCGGCGGCGCCCTACATCCCCCTTAAGTACATTGTATGTGCTAAATCCTTTGTTCAAATGTCATTCGAAAGTTAATTTAGCTTTAACAACCCTTTCTTTCTTCGGATCAATATACCAAGTTATATGTGATTACTCATTATTGTGTGATAAACTTGAACTACATTTAAATGATTGGTTATTTTAGGCAACAATGACGCAAACCACCGATAATATTATTACCTGCAAGCCAAACAATACATTATTATGAAACTACTATGTAAGTAGTCGATCTTTTGGCTCTATAGCTATCTATTTAGTGCACGCATAGGAACTTAGATAGACTATATGACGAGGGATTTGATGATGATGAGGAATTCCCAAAGAAAAGAGAACAACTTTGTCTAAATATATTATACGTATATGATTACAGACTGCATGAATAATTGTTTCAAGTAAATACATTTTGCGCATTACTTATGGAACAAGGAAATTTAATAATATTTACACATTTAATTTGCGACAGTTTATCGACTTGTCATGCAATTGAACTTAAAGCTATTATATTTCCTTCTTTTACATACTTGTATGTAATTTACTGGTATTTTATTGCAATTAAGTGAAGAATTCTGCGCAGATTATAGTCATATTATATGTTTATAAAACAAGTAAACAGTTGACGTGCCTGCCGTAACAATAAAATTAACACAAAATAATTATTTAATGTTAGATCCGACCAGTGTGATGATACATCCAAATGCATTATCAGTGGCTCTATGTAATTGTATTTTACGAGGGTCAAACTGAAAGTTCCCAGAAAATCAAAAACGAGCCAAATTACCTTATAATTTATAAGTATTATTTTTTTTTAAATTGTATATATTTACATCAATACATTGCTGCATCCAATGGAACCACTGAAATAAGCACTTTATCCACTCTCTATTAGGGGTTTCTTCGACGGCGCTTTGAACGTAGTCACTGTTTTCTCGGCGTCCATAAAACATTTTTATCCAAGTTTTTTCTTTTATTTTCGTGAATAAATAAAAAACATAAGGTGTAAGATCGGGACTATACGGCAGGTGACTCAGTAATTCCACGTCTGTCATCGCCAAATAGTCGATCGTTCGCTTAGCGGTATGCGATGTTGCGTTGTTGTGGTGAAGGAGGATCCCACTGGCAGGTCGTTTCTACTGAACTTTTTCCTAAACAAATGGCAAACAATTGTTTAGTATACCACTGCAATAACCGTTTTCTGATTCTCTAAAATTATGGTCGCGTCGTAATCTTTCCTTCCGAAGAATGAAACCATCGTCTTTTTAACTATACTACTGCGATCCCGCTTCACTTTAGTTGACAATTCCTCGGAAGGCAACACAAACACACAACTACAGTAAATCCAGCTTTCGTCACCTGGTCACCAAGGCTATAAGTATATCGAACACAGCATTTGAGTCATTGCACGAAATTTTTCTCGCATTAAATCATGCTAACGTGGCACAAACTTTTTTACTTGCCGCCAAATCGTAATACAAATGAATAACGAATTAAATATATTCTCAATAATATTGACAATGAACTGCTTCTTAATATTTAAAATATTTTTTTATTATATTATTTTTAAACGACCCATTGTAAAAACTTTAAGTGTGACCCTCGTATATCCCCAGTACTAATTGTCATGGATTTCGCAGTATAAGAACTTTTTCATAGTCATGAGGTGTTTAATCTAAGATAATATTCATAAGGGAGTCCTTAGTAATTAGCAGTTGACAAAGATTTAATTGTTTTCCTTGTACAAATGTGGCGTAGTCCTAATGATTATTGTTTGTAACCATGGCCGAAAAGATAAGTCCTAACGAGTCTGGTTGTCAAGCAGATAGCTTCCTACTTGTTCCTTAACTTCAGTTCACTAAGCTTTTTGTTAAATTAAATGTATGCGTCTATGGACTAAGAAATTCACTAAGTCAATATAGTTCCTAGTATTCATCATTATATGAAATGTACGTATGTGACGTACATATATAATAGCCATGAAACTTTAAATGCGATTTTCATTATAACTGCTCATTCACTGCATGATCCAAGGCTTGTCTCAAAAAAGGTAACGCTGAGAACATAAATAAAAGTTTTTCTTTAAATGTTTTAGGAATTTTTGTTTGTGCTTTAGACGTAATAGATAGCGGTGTGATTTTAAATTGTTTATATTTATGATGATTGACATTTGAAATATTTGAAACTATCTGATATTAATAATATGTAATACCCGCCGCATTACCATATGAATTTACTTATGAGTAAGCAATTAGTTATAATTAAAAAAAATAGAAGTTCTCAGTCACGTACTGTACGTAGTTTAACAAATAATTTAAACTACTTTTTATCCTCTTTTTTAAAAGACTAGTAGTATTAATACTAACATTTATTAACTATTTAACAATTACCTGCATATCACATAAAAGTCTTAAAATATCAAAAATGTTAGTTTCAGAAGTTGATTTAAATTTGCGTGATGTGTAAGCTGTCGCAAGAGGCTAATTCGGTGAGAGGCGGTTGCAGCACCAGTGTACCAACAAGGAAGTGATGGGGTAACTGTCGACCTTGGCTTGCGCCGCTTGCTGGCTTGACGACGCTCTGTATAGTTGCCTGCTCATCGGGCCTATTTCACAACCATTCGTAAATTTTATGCATCATTATAATCAATTAATTGTGACAAAATTTGAAACAGCATAAATAAAAATTAGCATATTTTTTTTCATACTATTAATTTATCAGCTAAATATAAACGATTTACATTTAAACACTTTGTCATACTATTAAAAATAAATAATCAATATTCAATTATCTTTTGGTAAAATCTTTAAGAAGAGAAGGTAACGGATCTTCGTCAAGGATAAAACAATCATTAAAATAAATTTTTTACTAAGATATATAATATTTTCATATAATCGAAGTGGTTTTACAATAACTTAGTCTCCCTCGTTTTTGACATATAATTGACAACGATTATAATTTATTCGGCGGAAAGTGGAGAACGGAATTGTTGAAAGAGAATGGAGTGTCTAACACTAGGTTCTCTCTGGTTCCCTCTGCCTACCCTGCTATATGCGGGTTACAGCGTGAAGTTAAAAAAAATATATATAATTTAAGTAAGTATAGTGTCTATATAGCTTGAGAGCTAAGATTATACATTTTTGCAATTCTCGGCTGTGAATACTATGAAATTAATGTAACACGGCCGTTACTAATTTGAAATTTAGAACAGACATACGGTTGCGTCGGCTCTGAATAATTTCAACTGTCATTTATAAACGTCGATTCTGATTTTCATATTCAGTATCAAGAATCATAAAAATGCCGACGTCTTTTCACAACAATACAAATATACTGTAAATGAATAATACGTACTTGAATAACATTTAAATAGTACTTTTTAATTAATGTTTATGAATAGCGCCACAGTTAATGAAACATTATTTGTTGCATTAAATATAAGAATCAAAGTTAACTACATTTTTTTTATTATGACTTAATTAACGAGAATATAATTTTAAGTGTAAAAATGTATTATTTTTTTTATATTTTTGAACAAATTAAATCATTTATGCTCTATTATTAGTATTTCTTTACCAAATTTCATCAATATGATCCAGAATGACCTGTAAAATTTGTTGTCTTTCAAAATGTCTACAACTTTACCAAATTTTGTAATATTATGCTATATATACAACGTACATTGCAATGTAAGTACAGATAGAAGACATTCTGAGCTTATCAACAATGATATACTTAAGCTCATTTGGAAAATCTTGTAGGTAGTGGAAGTTAGATATAATGTGAAAAGCAAGCATTGTTTGATTTATAAATTGTATACAATTTAGTGCACTAACAAGACTTTACAATAGTGCCGATTGTTGCTTTAGGCTATCTCCGTAGTGTCGTATCTTAAAAGATCAAACTCGCTATGCGCCAGTGCATGTAAGGAAAGAGGTATCAGCAAACATCTGACTTAATTAAAAATTGTATTTTATTTAATTAATTCCCACTAGTCCCTACTAATATTATAAATATTAATGTAAATTTATTTGTTACCCTTTTACGCCAAATTTACTCAACTGCTTATCATAAAACTTTGCAACACATTCTTAGAGGTATTAAAAGGACGTAGCTTACATTTTTTTACTAAAATATTTAAAAAAGAATATTTTGGTAGACATGATTGTTTGTCAAAAATTGAAAACCTATTTATTTTAAAACAGACAACACATAGTGACGTTCAATAGGTGAATAAATTCATTTTCTTTTTAATGTTTTTACCAAAAATATGAAGAAAAGATTTCACTGGACATATTAAATAAATTTTGTGTATATCTAAAACCATTTCCGACTTATATTTGCATTTCCTATCTTACTGGGTTCCTTAAATAAACTTCAAAGCGTTTATCAAGTTATCGCCTCAACTCGACACATTAAGCGTTCTCTGTATTTGCCTTGTGAATTGATAAGCATGCGGGGCGTAATCGATATAGGTACCTTTATACTGTTTGCCGTGTTGTCTAAATAAACTATGAATTTTGATCGATATTTACTATTTTATGATTTATTTCATTTCTATATGATATATGAAGCGAGACGTGTATTTTATATTAAATGTGTGTGTGAATATTTCTAAATATTAACCAATGTTATAATATCATAAGTATGTGTGTTATTAGTTTCTGTTATTATGTAATATGCAGACAACAAAAACATGCATGACTTGTAAAATTTGTTGTCTTTCAAAATGACTGCAACTAGGAACGTTGTGGAACAATGAAAGTGGACATAAACTTGTGGGCTAAAGTTGCACAAAAACTGGCTCCATAAACTACCTTATATCTCATCGACTTCCAGATGCAAAGAGGACCACAAAACTCTGTAGATTCTTTCCTGACCACAAGAAGAATAACGCATACAAATCCGTAGCAAACCTTTATATGTTGCTGCTTTTCAATTGAATGCCAAGTATTTTTTTTTATAAGTGTTCATTTTTTTATTTACATTCTAATTTACGTGTTAAAGTAGTATTTACTAACCATTTAAGAAAAATAATAACTTGTAATAGTTATTTTATGTAATGTTTAATAATAATTTACTACTGAAGGCCTACGCTTCATACCTTCACTTACTGCCAAGGTGAACCCTTAGGCAATCTAGAAATCAGATTTTGATGAAACATTCATATTCGTTAGTTGTGAATCGAAATTAAATTGGTATTCACGTCGATTGCAGTGACATTTTGATCCTCTATCACTGACCCAAGAATGACGAAGCGGTTACAAGAAAACTTGTTTAATGATGATGTTGCAAGTGAAAACGGGATAGGATTATGTTTTCCGACGTGGGAGGAAAAGAGATGGACGGTCTGACTTCATTCTCTTTCAATTTGGAACCGAGGGCAGAACGTTTGTATCAAAAGTAAAAGTAAACGCTTTTCTGTTTAGAAGGTGGTAAGCATATTACAGACCTTGATTTCCTTTATCGGTCCAGTGATTATTGTTCTCATAATTTATGGAAACTGGATTGACATTTATACCTACTTATTATAGAACATAATCAAAGCAGCAATCGAGTTATTATAAAACTCTTTTGCTCAACATAGTATTTAATTTAACGTAAATTATATTACTGCATTTTCAACATACGTGATTGTAATCACGAATGGCGTAAAGGAATAGCGTTGTAACAACATGACGTTGAAGTCATGATGATTCATTTTAATTAATTAAATTTATCTAGACTGTCCATAATTTACTGAAATATAGGTAATTCTTTAGTTTTTATATGTTTCCAAGAAGCCACCCAGAAGTGCTGAAGTAAACAGAATTAGTAAAGTTATCAACAATCGTGAGTTTGTCATTTGGGCTCTCAACACAACCGTTCAGTTCTTATCGCTAGATAGCTTCGACCTCTTCCCCTGATGTCACCATTTATTATAAGCACTTTCAACTTTACGGTCTATATAATAAGATTGTGATGGGTACTACTACAACTACTGTACACCCCTGAAATGTACATATACGATATGAACGATATGTCGCTAACAAGGAAGCTTAAACAGTGGATACGATAATATCAGTATGTTTTTTTTTATTTTTATAAAATATTTTATATAAGTTGAATGACATATAGTTTTATTATAATAATAAAAATTGTATATCTATTAAATTTAAATTTGTATTACTTTTGATAACCGATTAGCAATATTTTAGTTGTTATAGTACGAACATAACAAAATGTTATTCATAAAAAAACTTTTAATTTTTAATTATAGACGAAATGAACGTAAAATTATGTATTCTTAATTTCTGTAATAAATCTCTTTCAAGTAAATTAGTAGATATCTTATTAAAATGTATTTACATATCCTTGATACGCATTGTAAGCAGAGCTTAGGCATTTAGCTAGGAGTGGCAACCAGTGCCAACTTATAGTGAGACTCGTTGTTTCATATTTTATACAACCTCTTGTTATACAAGTATACAAATTATAATTAGTTCATATATTTGCAAACGAATTTGCCTATTTTATTTATAAAATACTTATATCATAATTTACTAAAGGAAATAACATGTTTTATTGCTTTTTAATATCATATAAAACATTATAACAAACTATATATTAAATTCAAAAGTATTTTTATGTATATGGATAAGTATTGAGTCGATACATTTATTGACAGCATTCGTTTCCCATTCATTATTTCCGCTTAGTGGCTACGAATTGCGGAAGTGGTAATCATTGTAACTTTCTTAAAAATTGCTTTGAGTAGGTACGTAATATTTATTTAAATGCTTTATCTTTATTGTTATACTATATGCTTATGTATATTTTTATTCTTTGTACTTATCGTGTGCTTATATAATTGTTTTCTAAAGAATTTGATATGTCTGTACAAAAATAACACTTGTGTGCACTAAAATCTTTTCAAGAGTTGCCATCTTCTCAAATGTTTTAAAATCTTTTTATATTGTCTACCAATCATATATATATTCTAAATATAGGCATTAATAATGTTTGCTTATATCATAATTTTTACATTCAATATTAACTTTCAATATCATTACTTATCTATTACAATATAGTTTAATTACTTAACAAATAAAATAAATAAATCTTGGTTTTCATAGTAGTAGTAAATGACTTTAATGAAAGTAAAAGTAGGTTTTACTTACCTACTTCCTTTTAAAATAAAGCACAGTTACCGCATCCGTATCATTGTAGCGTAAACTTAGTATTACTCGACGAAGTTTTACAACTATATTATCTATGAACATGAAATGTATGACAAAGTAATACTAGTACCTATCTAGGTATATGATATATTTTGAAAAATATTGATATATCTCCTGTTTTGCCTGTCGTGGCGCAGAGGCACAAGCGTGCGACTGTAAACGCGACAGGTTGTGGGTTCGATTCCCACTCCAAGAAATGGTTTTTTTTTATTTTCTGTGCTTGGTAACAAGGCAAAGCGCGGCGTTGAGTTCCACTACTCAGCACTCAATGCCTCGATTCGGCGGAAAGTGGGGAGTGGGTGTCTTAACACTAGGTTCTCAGGTTCTCTCTGCCTACCTTGCTATATGCGAGATACAGCGTGAATCTAAAGCAAAATTGATATATCTGTTAACATAATATTTATATATATAGTAACAGTAAGTATATACTATTAAGTACTATGTACATTAATACTTATTAATGAGTATTGTTATTAGATATTTGTAGTAATATTATTTTTATTACGATTGCCAGATTTTGTTTCAACTATACACTGTAAACAGTCTTTTTTATTTTTGTATTTATATAAGGAAATTATGTAAAATAGACTTGAAGTATGCTAAAATATTAAATTACAATATTTTACTCCAAAACAACGCAGTTTCAAAGTGACTGTTAATATAAGCGCTCAAAAACAGGCTAATAGTTTCAATGACGTCACACATGTCCGGGACTGTCACATTGTCCAGTGACGTTACACGGTGTCATCTACGAGTGACAATTTCAAGCACTCATGACTTCTGTCTTGTTCTAGTTCTATTCTATGACTGTTTGAAGTAACGTTTCGTTTCAAGTTAATATAACCCAAATGATTGCTTTAAATCAAAATTATCTAAAAAAGAATCATTGCAATGGTGGGAACATGCATTGTTGTTTTCACACTTTTTTATGATTTCAATCATTTATTGTTCGCAAAAAATATTTTGATATTTGATACATTACTGTATATGATACAAAATATGTTACAATAACATAAAATAATTAGATCTATTTAAATTATGAACAGTGCACAAATAAAGTATATTAAAGCTACCATTCATTAAAAACATTGAAAATATAAATAGCGAAGCAATTGTAGATGTAAAAATAACATTTATTTACGCTAGAATATCTGTCAGTAAATGCCATGGAGCAGGGCTATTTTCGCTCAAAGGGACGAGCTAAATGTAGTTCAAGAGTTCTCGGAAAGCACGGCGGTGGTCGCTGCAGGCCTTTTGTTTTTGAACGTGACTCGCGATTTAGATGCACGCAAATTAGCTAAATTTGGCTCAAGTTGCTCGAACACAAGGCTTCCTTTCGACTCAACGATGACATTTGTAGTTCTTGGTTCATTTTGAGCTGCACGCTTTTCGTTACATACTACAATTTGAATAAATGTTAGATTTCTTCATTTTTGTTTGTGTTTCCTCTAGAATATGGTTATGTTTGCTACTGTAAGAATATAGTTAACTACTAATAATGAGAACAAACTTACACAAAATATACACCAACATTTTAACAAAAGAAACAAACATGTTTTATTATTCTAAATACATAGTATGAAGGTGTTTATGATTGGACTTAAGTGGCTATAATAACAGCCGCTTTAATTATCATATTGTAGTGATGTTATTGCTCTGGTAATCCATTTTAGAGTACACCCTTCTTTAAATAGCCCGGTTGAGGGGAGAACTAGATTGGCACACCGCCATAAGTTTCATGCGGGTAGTTCACATTCCCTTTCCGAGCGCTGTTTTTGTTACTCAGTGACGGTTGGCGGTCGCCCGGTTGTTATTAATATATTGATTTTGCTTAGATAAGCGAAGACTTATTAAAATATATACCAGTACTTACGCACTTAGATCGACAGATCAAGTTTTTTTTACATTGTAAAAAGCGTATAATCTAAAATGTGACTACAATTAAAATAGTTGACTGATTAATTAAATTTTAATTACCACAAGAGAGAAGGTTTCAATTTGCTTGACGCTACTTGTTTTTTTAATTGATATATTAATGACATAAGACGTGTTCTATAAATAAATTGACACGTTCCATTTCATGTAATTTCTACACTAAAAGCTGCAACATAATGCAATACTTATTTAATCATAATATGGTTGCTAAAGCGTGATTGCTAGTTGATGGTGTGAAAATTAGCTTTGTATGAAGGGCGTGCGTAAAAGCAATAAGCCGTTAACTGAATTTATCATATGTTAGCTCCGGCTCTTCAAACGCATTTTAAGGGCTGGCCACCCCTAACAAAGTAATCTGTGTTAGGGGCAAGATATGCGGGTTCCGATGAGCTTTAACACACTTTTTAATAATTGATTTGATGTAGTATACCAAGCTTTAAATATAGTTGTATAAGGCTCAAAACTACCTGGTTTTTCATATTATTATATATTATTGCTTGCAATCTGTTATTAACGTGGAAATCAAAACAGGGAAGATTGATGCCATGGGAACTTGACGTGGGATCGTGATAGCTTCATAATTTTATTATTATTTATTATCATTATCACAAAACCACTCAAAATAAAGGTTTTTTTGTAACATTTTTTAAATAATTTCTTATTATATTATAAGTACTAATGAACAGACAAATTATAATTATAACATAGCATTGCGTCATTGCAGTTAAATTATAACTGAAAATCCCGACATTAATGTACTCTAAATCCTATTACGCGTGCTAGTACATAATATGTCTCGTCTCTACGAAGAATGGATGTGTCACATTTGCTTACACCGCAAGATAAAGCAAACTGGTGGTTCTATTTTACTTGTACTATCGGTCTACGTCTATATTATAAAATTTTAAATCTTCTAGGCTATGGAAGAATATTTCCGCTGAAAGGATTGACTTTGTGTAAATTTCTTAATTAATTACTAATTATTCGTTATCTTCACTTAACAAGTAACTTAAATAAATATATATTTAATGATTATTTATGTATTTCACTCAAATATGCACTACGTATTATTTTAAAGATTTAAAAGCTATACGCGATCGCTAACAAGATGCGGAAGCAACCAGACAATGTGACATAAATGTATTAGTATAACACCCTTCCGTGTTCCTTACACGTTTGTACAACACACCTTAAGAGATTGACAATATTTTTCCTTATTTTATCGTAGGATTAATATAATTTGCATGTGTTATATAAATAATGTATTATAAGTACTTAATTATTCAGAACATAGTGTCAATTCTAAAGATTACAATTGAAGTACACCCACTACCTAATACTAAAGAGCTTACAATATCATCCTAATAAAACAATATTTTAGTGATATTTTTAATAGTAAAAAATATACTTAAAATGTTGTTAGCTTATAAAAGCATTATTTATAAATTCTCATTTTATCTTAGTAAAGATATTTACTTTATACAATACTTCACACTAGATCCTGTTTAAATGAATTATAATATACTTTTGAGAATCTTTTTTAAACATTAATAATAGGATACGACTCTACCAAATATTTATTATTACCATAGTATATTTTCAATTCTCCTCATTGAAAAAAAATAATTTTGATGTTATTAAAGTTATTCATATTTTGAACTATAATAGTGTAAATATATGTATGTACTTAGAAGTCGTTGATAAGTAAACAAAGTAAGCCAACGAAAATTAATGGTTAGCAATTGTGTAGCAGTGTGTTCCACACTTAAGTCTTAATTGTAATTTATTGTTTACATGTATCGTAATCACCAACCCACAGTGACATCGCGTTGTAAAGGAATGTATAATTATATTAGAAACGAACAGAACAACTTAAAATATGTTTGTTTTGCTAAATTTACACCAAACGTATGTTACAAGTCTTCTATTGTTATAAAAAAGATGTAAAAGGGAAGTAATCTCGTTTACAAGTTTAATGTAATTATTATATTTAAAAAAATATTTAGAATTATTCTCAATCAATTAGAATCATTTGATTAAGGGTGATCCACTACATTTAACGGTCACGCTCTCACCCTTTGTGAAAGGTTAAGGTATTCAGTTATTACATTAGGGTAGATCGTTCAGCCATTTACACTAGAAAAAATGTTTTAATGAGAGATACACATAAATATATATGAATGTTTCATTAAATTTTTATATTTTTAAAACGTATTATATAAACGGGATATCCTAATATTAATCTCTGTGAGGTAAGTTGGAAACTTATTTCACAAAAAATGCAGTAATTTCCTAAAATGATTAATAATTATTGGTATAACAGGCGAATAAACATATACTTTACTGTGTATATGGTTAAATAATTACCACGTACAATCAAGAAATAAGATGATGTAAACTTTATATTTTTTTTACCATAAAATCTGATGCAATGGTCTGCTTAACAAGAGTAACGAAAAGTTGAAGGAGTGATTCATACGTATCTATCGCATAGCAATTATTAGTAATGAGTACATATATTTATTTATATAAGTACAATTATCCAAAATATGGATAAAAACTTAAGTGCTATTATCGACGGATCTAAAACGAGATTTTTTTATCTGTTTTTATAACATCTCTTACCTTTTTTCCGATCGAAAAAAGCATATTTAATATGAGTGCTGTTTATGTTATTTTATATGACAATAAATAAACATTTTAGAATATCGTTGCTAATTTTTAAACTTCATAATAGTTTTATATTTCTGCAGTAAACTTTGTGGCGCCAGATAATGTTACAATAAATTATGTTTTTTTCATAAACCGTGAATTTTAATGACAAATGAGATAACTATTAGGATCCGGTTCGAAATATCAACCGGTGTACTCTTAGCAGAGCGTACCTGATCATTATGTTAATCTGTGTATATTTGTAAGGAAGCCTTGATCTTTCACACCTTCCCCTCCTAATAATGCGCACCCCTTCTAAATGTAATTACGTACATTGCAGTTTATTTAAACGGCTTATCACGTAGTTTGTGCATGTTTCGAGTGCCGGTTGAAGTTTTTATTCTTTAAATTTGCGTAGTATGGGGGACACGCGCGATGCACGCGACCCGCATGGCAGTCTAGCTAGGGTGCGTTTTTTAAAAAGAACAATTGGCAAACGACTGGTATTGGATACACTTTATTGCGTTAAAAGGGACAGCGACAATAAAACTTTTATATGGACGCGGTTTTGAAATTGCGAAGCGCGGTTGAACTTTGTAAAACGACAACGAATGGCACTTCCCACCAGCGCGGTGCGGCGGAGCGGCGGCGGAGCGGCGGCGGAGCGGCGGCGGCCACGCCATGCGGTTTAGTGTAAAGTTTTTCAAAACATTCCTTTCGCTATAAAATTGATGAGACCTTCGCATTACCTCCGTTTACTGAAACGCTTTGTTCTTTATATGAAAGTAAACCTACATGTATCATACATTAATGACCATAGCACACGTAGCCAAGTGAGTTAAGTGTCTTTTGTGTTAAAAAGTTGAGTCATCTCGTTGGTTTCTTTATAAAACATTACCCAGTAAACAGTTCGTCATTAGATACACTGTCTTGGCTTATTAACAAATATGAATGTCCAACATGAGCATGATAAACGTACAATATGTTTTATCGTACGTCGACCAGCAGTCCGAGGCCGATCGTTAAACTGACGATCGATTTCGTAAAACGTAAAAACATGGAGACTATA
Source organism: Philaethria dido (assembly GCA_033558755.1). Taxonomy (NCBI): domain Eukaryota; kingdom Metazoa; phylum Arthropoda; class Insecta; order Lepidoptera; family Nymphalidae; genus Philaethria; species Philaethria dido. The sequence goes on from JAKGSA010000155.1 coordinate 786,206, forward strand.
GTCGTACATGAATGTATGAGATGAAGTGGGAGCTATGTAAATTTTGCTTTATATTCATAAGCTCTTTAACACATCAATGCCTTGATTCGCTGTTATTGTTGTACCCAAGAGCTGATAAATATTAATCTATCTCATAAACACGCCGTCCTTTAACCGATACAACGGGAATAATATTTTTTCTACCTCTACTACGCTAGTGGAAAAGTTTGCTTCTATCTAAAGATATATTCAATATCTAAATTATGGTATTCACGATAACTGAGTACAGGTGAAATTGCACCCAGATCTCAAACACAGTACAATTGGACAGTGGCATGCGCTAAATGTACTTATTAGTTTACACTCAGCTCTTGTCTTCCAATATGGAAAATTTACATTCTCATATAATTATTTCCAAATAAGCCTATTCTTGTATAATACTTATTATTGTGTAAGAAATTACTAAATTGTGTTAATGTTTATGGACTTACACAATGCATTTAAAATATTTGGCGAAATAGATTTCACGCTTAGTTGTATTAATATGGTCTTAATATGATACCTTGTTTCTATAATATAAGGTTTATTTTTATAGTTTAAAAACATTATTAAATTATCTAGGTATAATAGTTATTTTAAATACAAGAATTGTTGAGCTAGCTAGCTAGATTCACTGGATCATCATCATATAAATTAAATGTATACTTAAAGTTACTATCGAAATGACAATCACGTACATTTAAGCTTAAATAGCTATATAGGCTTCGTCGTTATGTCTTGACAAATAACGTATGGCCGTAGAATAAAAATTTGACTGAATAAAAAAAATATTTATTTATTTGATTTAAATTACAGCAATTTATATTTTAGTCTCGTATGGTGGGATGTTAGTTATTCAAATAACAACACTTTATCTTCCCTTTTCAAAAATTTTCCAAGCAATTTAGCAATACTTTAGATATAGGTAATATCGAAAAGCTTAAGTTGCTTGATATTATTGTTCTCGTCAAAATAAATTGAAACCTACTTCTATAACACCAACATCAAGAGATATTATGATTCGGTGTTACAATAGTGTCAATATATAATGAAAATTATCATTTTTGTTTTAGTAGGTATTGGTCTAATTGCAGATGCCTGCATTGTTACTTTGTAAATAAAAACAAGACAACTCTAAATCTTAATTGACACACGTATAATTACATACGAGTATACTTCTAGAGGTAATAATGTTACGAATTGTTCACAATACCGCCGTAGTTTTTTTGCTAGTAAAGATCAAGGTTGCCATTCTGAGATAAAAGTTTTTGCTGACGTTCGTGACCAGTCTTTAGGATGGTAAAAAAGTGCGTGCCAAATTTTAAATGGGTACCAATAAGGAGTTGCCATAGAAAAGTAATATACATGGAAGTATACCGCCGGAAATAATTTTTAATCTTCAAAAATAATACTTTTTCAATCATTTTTGATTTCTTAAAAATTAAAAACTATGAAATATATTCATTTGTACATACAAAAATATTACTCTAATGTATATACATATAAATGTATATAATGTAATATATTCTGTTTCGATGTTCAAGATACGGAAAGAATTAACTTAGTGAACGAGCACAGAGCCAAGGTCGCTCACTATATGCGGATACGCCGAACTTAATATTCATTTGCTGTTACCAACCCACGAATAAACCTAACATCGTATTCAGTGTCTATCGTGATATAGGTACGCCTTATTGCTCTTCAGACAAAAACTTGACAGCATTCATGTTATCTGCCGCTTACGAAGCTATATTCTTACTATAAACTTAGGCGGATTTCTTTTTTTACTTCTAGATGATTATGTAATATTTTTTATTCATCAATTTGCACACTATAATAAATTATGGATGTAGTAAATATGTAAAGTAACATAATATAAAAAACTTTTTAATTACTTTTGATGACGCACACGGTAGAAGTAGTGCACTTATTTAACTTTATTTTTGTTTTATAAAACATAAAGCGAAAATGGTAAAGTAGATTCTGGTTACTGAAACAAAATTATTAAAAAACGCTATAATGTTTAATGAGCATGAACTTGTTATAATTTTAAAATATATTTCAAAATTATAAACACAGACGTTAACTTAAACATCTCTAAATAGTATAATGAAACGAGGTTCTGTTTGTTCACACTAAATCTCTTCATTTGCCCACTTCAGGTATTTCTTTTAAGCTATATATTATTTTTGTAATTAAAACCTCCTTACAATCGTTTTGATTTGAAAGTCTATGAAAGAAAAAAGCAGACCAAAGAGAGAAACACTTACGTCTATAGAATTTAGCCAACGAAAGTGTGAGATAGTATACATTTATAGTGTTGCTTATGCTCATAATGCAATATATGTTTATGTACAACAAATAAAAAATATTTAAAAGTCATTTGTATTTAATTCTATTTATTATGACTAAGAAATTCTTAATTATATATTCTTCGTTCTTCTCACGAAGTTGCCCTTCTGACTGCATGCACTTTTTTTATTAATTCTCATTATTATTTTTTTTTCGACTGTGTAGTATGCTGTTGGCCCTATTGGCCTTGACAGCGTCACCGGGTTTTGTGGGGGGCCGAGCTTGAAGAGGCCTCTGCCCTGGCTTGGCCTCCTTGGGAGGAGGAGTTTATTAATTAGTCAATTTTTATGCGGAGGGTCTATACTTTCGATTCACCATACCTGGGCACGTTTTACAAGACAGAAAAAGGAAAAACTTTAGTTTTTAAATGACACTACATAATAAAGCTACAGTAACCAAAGATGGTTAAAAGGATAGAATTTATTTGTTTCTATTTATAAATAAATTGTATTACTATTTAGAGTGTTTCCAGAACGGTCAAACATTTTTGATATGATAATGTCTTAATGAACTTAAATCATATTTATGCATCGCCAACCGCAGTAATTTTTGTAACGTTTTTAAATTTTTGGTGGTTTAAATCAAGTCGACAAGGAGATTATTATCTTACACGGTCACTCAAATGTAAGCAGGTATTAAACAAAAACTATGATATAAATCGTAACTTAATAGCATTCATTCTTAAGGAACATCAGACAATCTGTCGTAATTTTAATAAACTTCATTATGTGTTTTTTATGGAAACGATACAATAGTTGTTGGGTAATGTGTTCACTTACTTTATGTTAAATAGTTTAACATTTTATGGAAGATCAAACGTATCTTATAAGATATATTATTATGATTAAAACATTAATATTTTTGTGATTTAGTGATACTAAATTATAGATAATAAAACACGTGACATTTTAGCACAAAAAATATACGTTTAGGAGAAATAAATATAATTTTAATGTCGATGTTTAATATTTTTCGAACATTTTTCCAAAAGTAAGTTCACATTCGTTTAAAGTAACATAATAAATTATTCAAGATTCTAATTTAATATTTAAAAAAACGTAAAATATATTAATATAAACGTTAAATATATAGTATAAATTTGGTAAACGGTATCTGTATAACATAAATTAAAGATCTCCGCAAAGATACTTAAAATATAATTAGACGACTTCCTATTGTAAATGTAAGTGTGTAAGTAAGGCAGTGGCGTGGTACGGGTACTATTATCTAACAGTGAAAGTGTGAGTGTGTGCGCTGGTGACGTAATGCCGGGCTTGCGCGAGCGCACCACTCTCACTAATGCTCGTTTCAACCAAACAACTAGGAAGTTCCACACTTTATACTCTGTAGATATTAATTTAGAAGGTACTTCCTAATGTTATATTGATAATATTCGTTACTTCAACATCATAACTACACTTATACGCGTTGAAGTCTTTGAAACTGACGGTATTTAAATTAGTGGACTTTTGTAATATGACTAAAAAGGTATTTTAAAGAAATCTATCAATAGATTGTGTAAAGCTATAATTATTAATAGGCAAGTCGTCGGAATAATTTGAATTAGATTATAATTATTGGAAATTATATTCTAAATGAATTAGTATTTGTAACAATAACTAATAAATTGATAAATAATTAATTTACTTCTAGTTTCGTAAGTTGTCGGCACAAATGAGTGTAGTTGTCGGTAATCGTTCCAGTTTGTGTTAGTATACTCGTATTACCACAATAATTATTAGGAATTATTGTGTGTAATTTATGCAATGATTATAAAAAAATGACAACGATGTTTCATAAAGTTGATTATTGATAAAGAATTTTTAAATTATTAATGAAATTAATGTGATGATGGTTAGGTTAGGTTAGCTCTCGATATCCGGACATCCTCGCTTTGGTAAGACATAGTGCGGTCATATATTCCGCCAGTCAAAACGCAATGTCTCGAATTTGGTTCGGGCGGAAAGTGGAGAACGATGTTCTTCTAGCTTGCTATGCGAGAAATAATGTGTGGCTAAAAAATATTTATACATTACTTAATCGACGTTGTACTAATATTAAATCTAAATACGAAAAATAAAAGGTCATATTATGTTGTAGTCATAGTATATTCAAAAAAAACCTTTCCTAAATACAAATATTGAAAAAGTTACGACAAAGTAGCAAATTTATATGATACAGAACTCCCGTCCGATGCGGTGAAGTGAGCATAGCGAAGGTGGGTCATCATGTAATAAAAAGACAGAAGTCAGAGCGTGACGCATTAGATCAGATCGGTTTGAGATGGGGATGATATCTCTTGCCCGTTGCACGTCACCGGACCAATTTTAAACGTTACGCTCCACCGAGCAAAACTATTTTAACTTTTTACCTGATTTTTCCATTATTTTTAAAACAAAAATTTAAATTTAAATGAGGTTTTTTAATATAAGTCACTAAACATTACAGTTTTAACTTGCGTAAAAAAAAGGAATAAAAGTTACTTCATACAATGCTGTATGTACATGACGCATATGCATGAATATAGAAAAACACATATTTATGTTTTTGAAATGAAATCTTTAGCAATACGAAACTCTTGTATTATAACTGCTGTAGTATTTATCTGTAGACCCTTTACACATTAGACCCATGATCGACAGTTAATTGAAGGCTGCTTTCAAGAACGCTGACTTCACTTTGTATTCAGCTGTCAATTTGTAATGAAACAGCATGATATCCTATTAATGTTATAATACAATTGGAAGGACTAATACGTAGATTGCCATTTCCGAGTGTTGTATAAAATTATGTTACCTACTAAGAAAAACGGTTCGAACATCTCGATAAACTTACTTATTCTATATATATCTTTTATTTTTATTTATTAATTTATTTAGATCCACCAGTGATGATTACAATACGTATATTACAAAATAGAAAAAAATACAGATTAAAGCTTAAAGCTAAATTCGTCATCTATTAAGGTGGATACATTATAGCATGCATCAATAATAATTTCAACGTTCAAATAATAATTTAATATCTAAAAATATATATTATAAAATCAATGTGAACTTTGCATATTTTATAAATATGTCAACTAATTCTTAATATAAGAACATGTACTGAAGAATAGCATTAGCTAATCTACTTTCGAAGTCGAGAGACAGATTGGTGTCACTTACGTCATAATGCTTGCCGGTTATAATGTTTTAGCATATTCATCCGACCTTTCAGTGCATTGTTATTCACTTTCGCTTCATAAGTTACGAGTTACATCCACACAATAAAATGGACACAAGAGCCTCATAAATAATAGTCAGTATTTGGACACTTATTTGGTATAAAAAATAAAGTTCTGCCTGTGTTCTGTAGTTCGGTAGGTATAATTAACCTTAGTTTTCTTCGTTAACTTAAAATTTATAAAAGAAAAATAAGTCAAAATAATATCGAAGCATCGACTGTAAAAAGCGCAATAGGCGCATCTACATATGTGTTACGCTAATATGTAAGTGATACCATGTCATTGTATGTGGGCCGCTTGCTGTGCATTTAAACCTATAATAAACATGTATACTAATTTTAAGTATTCATTTGAATCGCAAAATGGTGTAACGTGAAATGTTCCCGTAAGATATTTTCAATATATACCCATACTAGAAATGTGTATGCAGTAAATTTAAAAAGTTATTAATTGTGTATAATTGCGTTTTACTTGTCACTGGCGCTTTGTTAAATAATATCCAATATCAATGTTATATAATATATTATATTTTGCAAAGTCACAAATATAATTTTGATTTGGGTGAAATGTACACATAACATCATTAGTAAATTAAGCAAATAGAGATTTCCTAATTTCATAGTTGAAAAAATATGTTTTAATGTAACTAAAAATGCTTAATGGTTAACAAAACAATATGAATCTTCTATCATATTACGCGTAATACAGTAAGCAGTTGTAATTTCGCCTCTCGTAATAACTTATACAATGCATCAGTAGGAAGTAAACAAAAGTTTCATTTTACACAAAAAATTGCCAACCACGTTAAGTATTGTTATTTGCGCTTCGAGCATAACGAACCAGTACATTATTGAATCAGTTATAATAATATGCTTCAGAATCAAGATTCATGCTATTTAAAATGGGACGTGATCCAAACTTCCTTAAGCGAATAATATGTTTGGTTAATGTTTTACAGATAATTGAGTTTATCAGTTGACACATTACCGGTACCGTTTTTTGATATAGAGGTCAAAGTGATAAGGAACATAAACTCAGACAAAAAATCAATTTAATATAAACTTTATAACTTTTATATTTAAAAAACCACATGGCAATACGTTGCATATAAATAATAAATGACCGTATAGTCCAAAACAGCGTTATGCAATATGTTGTCATATAGTGTCGTTGACGTAACTCTTGTTTTGGTGGGTCGTGGTAAGTATGTCGGCCATTTCGGTCAGTCGATGGCCCACTGCGGTGTATGACATAACTTTGCTTCCGCCGTTCGCTTAGTGAAAGGCGCTAGCGATCAAGCCTGTTTCTACTATAGATTTAAATTCGTCACTTAGCATACTGGTAATATCACCCAATTTCATGTGAAAGAAGATGTCAATATCAATGTCGTACATAGATTTGCAAACAAACGTCATTAAATTAACAAAAGATAACCACATCGAAATCATTGTTGTTGCCATTAAATATTTAGGTACAAGAATTTAAGATTAAATAGCTGTAGATCGATAAGCTTATTTATTATTATAAATTATAACACCGATTATTATCAAATTTAGTTTGTAAACTAGAGTCAATGTGGAATATTAAATCAACCAAGTAAACTAACCAGGTCGTACTGGAAATTGCAAATAAATGAGTGTCACTTAGTATATTATAGTGTTTTGCAACGGACAATAACAAGTCCAGGCACTTTTACTAGCTCGACAAGACACCCAGCTAACGAAGCATAGCTTACTAGTACAATGAACTGCATAGAGCCACGTACTTGTATATAAATACATACATACCTAAATCTTAAAACTATTAAATATCATTCATATTTTACATTCAATATACACGTCTATGTACGTTAACAAATGTAATATGGTAATTACTTACCTCTAAATAGTTGTATTAAGGAAATGACAGGAAAGACTCTGTTAAAGCTATAAAAATAATTTAACAAACTTTTGCGGTGTTTTCATTAAAATATAATATATATACTACAACTACATTATATTGTATTGAAATTGCATATACGAGTACATGTATTTTTTTGTATATTATTTTCAAATTATCTTATAAATAACTTGATTTTATATGAATATTTATCAAAATTTGTCACAGTTTAGTTATATTTTATTTACATTGAGGTCAAATATAATTAAAGACTATACCTAACATATAAGTATGCTAGTAGCAAGTACCAGGAGGCTAATGAGTTATATTTATACGGTGCTGGTTAAAGCAATTTTGCACTTCCGTATTCGTAACAAAAAGCCACGCTGCTGACTTTAGAGTAGTAATTCAGCTCGTTATTTCTTTATAATGGACTCTATAGCAATATTACTTAACATTTTGTAGCACAATGCTCTTGTTTTCACTATTATTTTCTGTGCGAGTAGATTAAATCTTTTACTTATATATAGTATAGTAGTTATGTATAGTAATCTATGTGAAATAGGCATGTTTTTTTAGTATTATTGTATACATTAGTAGAATTTAAAATTATTTTTATAATTTTAGCAAGATTTATATTGTGATATGAATTCTCCTTACCAATGTCGGTTACTGCCTATGTCTAAACGATAGATTTTATTTACTAATGTTTTGATTTAATATTCTAGTATGCTTAACAAAAAATAAATTAGTTTAAAATTGGGACTTAAAGTAATTCTTATAATTGTTTCATTATTCTGTTCGCCTTGGCAAGGTCATCAGGCTATGAAAATATTATATTTTCACCATTGAACTGAACTGAATAAATCTTTAAGCAAAACGTCGCAATCTTACATGAACCCAATTTATAGATAATTGGATAAGTATACATTTTCTATATATTCATATTTTATAATATATTCGATACATTTTAACAAACGTGTCCCATATATAAATATATTTTACTTTTTAATACACTTCGCAAAGGTTGGTTAAAGTACACAAAATGTAAGCAATCGCGTGTTAAATTAAGTCCAAGTTATGAAATAAGCGTATGACGATTACGAAAATAATCACGTAACGCACAATTACATACGCCATTGCACATAATATCAAATTGTTGGACATATCCCGAACCGAACACTTATTGCCTTATGAAATCAAGTTCAGTGAATGTCTAAGGAAATATAGATAACTGTGTTAGTAACATGTCTATTAAAAGTCATTAAGCGTTTCTACTTTATGTAGCTCTATTTTGTTTAAAGATTGTCATGAATTCAAATCTTCGGAGCTGCCTCCGTATACCTACTAATACTTACGTATTAAATACATTCATATAGTTTGTAACTAAAGCATAAAATATCATATTTCGCTGACTACACGTATAGATATTACATTCAGCAATTTGTATCTAAAAGCTAATGAAGAACCAGACATATCATGCGATGTTCTAAGAAATGAAATGAAAGTTGAACCTATCATAGTCCGGTTGATTGTCTCGACTGTGTTGGTCTTACAATGTTGCGTTCTGACGTAATTTGATATTAAATGTAGTCCAAACTTTTTTCATACTGACATTCTGACCTCACACAATAAGCAACGCTGAATGTGAAAGAGTCCAGTTGAGTCCGAATTAAAAGATCAATCATTGTCAATTGCCGTTTGTTAAATGGGCTATTCATAATATTGCTCCAAGACGAGTAGGACATGAGTTAGATCTTCATATTGAGACCAATTATACTTACGCCGGTATCCTTCGTCGAAGAGTATTAATACTTACTACTGTTTATTGACCTATTTTTAACCTTTGGTTTATATCTGATGTTCTAATTACAATAACAGTATATTTTGTAAATCTAAAACAAAAAAAAATATTTATGCAGTAAAATGAAACCATGCAGAAATGTAGTTGATTCGCAGGAATCAAGGCCACGGGCACGATGGCAACATGACCACGTGACTTTGGCGGATGGCGCCAAGCAGGGCCGTGAGGTCAATTAGCTAATTGTGAACAACTGCCTCTTAATATGTACGCTTATGTCGTTGGCCTATAGTATTTTTGGTCACCTATTTATAGCTGACTGTATTATACGAGGTCTACAACGACGAAAAATCTTTTAAGCAAACCTTTTAGCTATGAGCCAGTGCATAAATTGAGTAAAGATGACCCAGTTGAATTAGAAATATTTTCTAATAATGTAGCTGCTTCAGAGTATTTTTCTCTCTAAATTCAGAGAGATATGACACTAAAACTATTTCTATACACTCTGTGACCCACTCTATTATAATATCTGGATAAATATGAATATCAAAAATAATAATATATGAGAAACAATGTGTAGCGGCCTTAGCAACATGTAAGCCACTATATATTTGTGTGTTAAATACACAAAAGTGCATGTCAAATACATGACAGTGTTGAGTGTAAGTTATGTTAATTTCATTAGTTTAATGCATCTCTAGTTAATTATAAAAAATATTGCCTTTTTGCTTTTATTCTTATAATTTTTAACTATACCAAATTTCATATTACTTCCTATAATCGTTCATATAATTTTCGTAAAAATATCTTAACAATATTTATTTAAAATAAAATATATTACTTATCTTGTAAATTCTTCACGCACTCGTCCCAGTGTAATTCAAGGAGAATCATTGATTCGTCATCCTACTTGTCGCAGTTTAATACATATAATACGTAGTATAATATAGTAACATTTTAACTGTAGTTAATCTATCTACTGTAAAGAATATTTAAGCAATAAACCTTGTTTAAAAATCTCTTTTTCTATAATACATGCAAATGTAGAAGAGAGTACATAAAAGGGCACAGGAACTAGTGCTAAATTAATAACCCCCTTTCATTCATCCAAATATAATGTCTATAATGTATTTGGATATATCTTGACAACTTAAATCTGTTTATATTCCTAAAACTGTAGATATACCTAAACCTAAATCACAGTTCAACGCACATTTTAGTCCAGCAACACTAAAATAGGTTAATATAGAACGAACAAATGATAAAATTTTTTTATAAGTTTCATCTGTTCACTAAACACCATTTAAATTTGAACTATTTAAATTTCTTGTTCTATTTACCTACTTTCAATATTTCAAATGTTAAAAATCACAAGCCAGAATCAGAACTAGTATAAAATTAGAATAATAATTTAAAGTTATACATATTTATGTATATCATTTTAACTTAGCATATATTGCATAAATTGATTGATCCAATGAAGTAATCACTTATGTATTAGTTACATTGCCGATACAAATATTAATTAGCGTTTACTCACACACGTGCTTACTGTTTTAATTAACTTTTTAACCCGTCGCGCCGCTGACGAGATGTATGCACACGATTGTATTTGTATTGAAATTAATTTAAATTCTCTACTATACTTCAAACGAAATTTAAGCGAAATAACCTAGAAACCCAATTGCATAAGTAGTATATAGTCTATCTGTTTCTGACTTAGTTTATCGTGTAATTTAATTGGATCAGAAATGAAAAAATTAAGTTGTACTCTATAAAAGAATGTTCTGAAACAATACTGCTCTATATCCATTTGGTTTTATTTGAATAATCATTACATAGGTAGGTACTATATTTTACTTGTATTGTATTTGTTTATTTTTTTACTAAAGGAAGAATATATTTTTTCTCTTTGATAAAATAATAATATAATACATTGTTTAATCTTTTTTTGCTGTTGTAACTTATTAAAACAAAAAACGTGTTTCCGCTAAGTAACGATCTTTTAATATTTATATTGTTATGTATTTAACAGTTAAAATTTGTATTAACTAATGAAACTTCCTTGCACCTAAAAATTAAAAGAATTAATTTTAATATTCTAATCGAGGCCACCGTTAACGAATAGTTATAATTTAAGCAGAAAAGGTCAGTGGGTGTTATCGTCAGACAATGTGGGGTCGGGGTGATAAGGCTATCAAAGTTGCCTCGGTGCGTATTTGCAATACTTCTCTGATGCCAATACAGTATGTCGCACTCTCACTTTCGAAATACCTATTATAAAAGTTTCAGAATTCAATTATATGAACATGTCGTAAATAATAATTATACTTGTTGCGGAATTAACAACAGTATATGTAACAGTAACGTGTAAGTTGCTTTGTTGAACATGTCAAATTTTGTAATTAAAGATGTTGTATCAGGCAGCAAGGGGTATTTCACCACTTCGTAGATTATCTGATAGAGCCGAGGAAAATTTTAAAACAACAAAGGCTGATTTAATATTGTTTTTTTTTATCAATTTAAATGATATAGGCAGACTTATATTTTTGTTACTAATCAATACATCTAAATTTAACCATCGAAAATAAAAGTAATAAAAACACGTTATCACAATCGCAACCTACTTTGGGATGATAAGAGTAATTAATGAATAGTGTCGACGATAAGCTCTCTATTTATCCCCCAAATTATTATTGTTTATCTTTACGAAAGTAAAACATTTTAGAGATAACTTCAACATGTATGAGATACCCTTTTTAGAATAAAAAAATCAAAATCTAATTACAATCGCGTACCTTAAACACGGTCTTCGACATTTCAAAGCTGTGACATAAATTTCGCAAGACATAAATTCAAATAAACAAGTTATGATTTACAGAACGCCGTAGTATCTTATTTCCTACATGTTATGTATATTGTAAATGAAATAATTTATAAATAAAAAAATCTTAAGACTTTCAAAATAATCAGAAATCAAAATATAAAATAGTGCTTATTAATTTAGTAATAGGTATAGTAAGTCAGATAGATAGCAGAAATGTTTCTAAAGACAATTGTTGAAGTTTCCTCCGCAATTCAGAGATTGTATAGAATGTTTGGGCCGCCTGGTGATTATGCAATCGCCGCTGGCCAACTATTTCACAGGAAAAAAAATCAAAACACATTTAACCGATTTTAGTCTGACTTTCCATCACTTTAGTTGCGATAAAATATAATTTATAGATATACCAATCAAATAACATATAAACATCACATAACTTACATTTAACCGAGAAATACTCTAATACTAAATTTACTTATTCTGATAATTTTTCATTATATCTAAAATATATACTAAAGCCCAAAAATATACATATAATGTAGATAAGGGAACAAATGTTCTGTCATATTCAGCAACAATTTCATATATTTAGATATTATTATTATTATATTTTTAATTACAGCTATAATTATGAAATAAAAAAGGCAAGTTACAAATACTGTAAATAAAACTAATCTTATATAACGTCACGTTTATATTACAAATATTACAACGCAATAACAGTTCTATGGTCTTCGAACCTTATTGTTTCTGAACCGCACGCGATTTATGTGACGGCTTGAATAGCCTACTACGGGTTTAACTTTACGAACATAACTTGGTGGACGTTTTATTTTAGACCCATTCTGCAGGCACACTTTTTTGAGGGACCCTTTTGTTTTAAATTATGTAACTTCGTATTCGGGTGACTTCACAAAAAATACATTTCGGTGATGATTGATCGTTTGTTTTGTTCTAGTGGAACACGTTTGTTTAACGTGAGTTCCATTTAAAGTCACTTATTAGCAATACGCAAATCTATAATTATTTTTAAATTATTTAATTCTTTTTTTTACCTTTGAAATTTTAAATTATTCTTATGTTAATACATTAGGTATATACCTGTATATATAATTGTGTTATTCTATGTAAATTGTACTAACTTGTAGTCAGTATAATTTAACGATTACTTTATTAGCCAGCATCCCTGGCCATAAAGTGTCACGAGCCCTGCGGTTATATGATCATCGTATACTAGAATATGCAGGTAAAGATACTATATATTATATAGAATAGATTCTTTGCAATCTTTATATAAAACATTTAAAAATATATACAAATTTTATTATATTTTAAAAGGTCATTCGTTACACTTATTCCAAAATATCAATTAAATGTCTCCCATACTATGATTATTTCTGACTCTACTGACATATAAATATCATCCTTATACTCTACGTACGTGTACACGTTGCTATTCAAATTTATATTATGTACATATATGTATGAATGGTTTTGAAAAGTGAAAAAATCATTTTTGAGTTGAATTAAGAATAAGTTTATAAAAATTAATAACATTGACCATATGTGTATCAAATACTTAAAAGTTACATTTATCATATACCTGAAAGTAATTTTATAATGAGGAAACGTTTTGTGCAAGGTACAATTAAACACGACTTCTTTATCTTGTGTTCTAGCGATCTATATACTAATTGCATCTAATAGCCAATGCCTTACGTCATACTTACTTTGTAGGGGTCTATTAAACAACATGCGTGCACGTTTGGCGACAAGACGTCGGTTGAGACAAACCGGTTGCCAGTTTCCTCATGTGATCAACGATACAGGAATTAGTATCGTTCAGAGCCTATATATCGACGGCCAAACTTTTTTCTGTCCTTCTCTATCCTATTAAATAATAGTTATTTAGAACAGGATAACTGGTGATTTAATTATACCTCTATATACAAGTCACATAAAGTACGATGGTCCGACTAATAGGTGCACGATATGCAGATTATTGGAATAGACAGCTGTGTGAAGTGGAAAATTCTAGTGTAATTAGTATGCGTTGGAGCACAACTGTATCTTTTTCTGTAACTAGATGATTTTTTGCAATGCGTTTTTGTATAGAAAATAAAGCAAAGTAGTTTTTGAATAAATTAATAATCATTTAAATACGCTCAACTTCAAGTAGAGCTGTATAACAAGGATATAAACTTAATTAACACAAATTATTCCTAAAGCTTCTTAGTAATAAATCTATGTAATTAGAATTATTTTTTATTTTTTAGTATCGACAACAGTGTTAGTCACATACTAAAGCTTATTAAATATTAAAATTGTAAGCATAGCACATAGCAGGATTTGAATCCGGACCTCTCGGAACCCATCTATGAAGAAATCTGTTTATCAATCACTCTTTCTCTCGCCTTATTTCATTTTATAGTTTAACATATTTTAATAAGCAAATAGTCTTCAAAAGGTATCTTTTAATATTAATTATATTTAGGGCTTCGTAAAAATTTGACCACAGAACAACTGCTAACAAGAAAACAAGAAAAGAGTACACGTACACACACAAACGTAAACGTATACGTATATAACAAACGTATACGAAATTCGATGTAGTTCAATAAGGATGAATGTATTGCTTAATTAGCTAGAAATAGACCTTGGCCAGTTTTTTAAAGGAGTAGGCTTAAATCCTACTATGATAGGACGTGTACTCAATTTTTCTACGAGTTAATCTATGCTTCTAAAAAGAAAAAATACTAAAAGTATTGCAAAATTCTTAATGAAGTATACCTAATCTGTGTGAATATATAGAGCACTATGTGATTTATTAATAATATTTAGTTTAAATTTACTATAAATACTTAATACTTATACATGAAAAAATATATACTTTGGTATAAGCATTTACTAAAATCTGGTTTTTGTAAATCGACATTTTGTTGTGTGAAATGTAATATTAGATTTTTACGATATAAAACGATGTTAATATTTTTACTATACTTGTATAATTTTATATAATTTTTACTATAGTATAGTATCTATTTCTTCAGTTATAAACTATCAACCAGTTTTTTTTTAAATAAAAAGGAATAAAAAGCGAATTAACAATTAGCGCGGTACATACATTTTTCATTAATTTTTCAGGCTCCATTCACGGAACTGTGACTACAAATAAAGCATTTTTTATTAATTAATAAAAGTAGATTAGAATTTAATTTATCATTATTTGTATTGCTAACTTAAAAACATCCTATCGATATGTAATAAAAATAGGTTAATGAGTAGTAGTAATCAGTTGTTTACAAAGGAAAACCGCGGGCTGATTAATAAAAATATGCGGATTATCCTTAACGCGTTAATACTTCTGCAATAATATGTTGCAGCGCAATTAAATATTAAAAAAGGTTAAAGCTATATTACAATTATGAAAAGGAGATCTTTGTCGCTCGGTAAGTCAGCGTCTGTTTGAACCCGAGTGGTTATCGGATCGATTCTCGACACTCAGGAAATGGTTATATTTATATTATTATTATCATTTTCCCGCTCAAGGGGCATAAAGCGCGGCGTTGAATTCCACCACTCAATACAAAAAACACGGCATAAGAAGAAGTATTTAGTCTACCAGCTTGTATTTATTTTTTCTTACAGATAAAGCGTAAAGGTGAAAAAAAAATTAAAAAGCTAGATTAGTGTGATGAGTGATTTACATTAAGCATTATTTTTTTATTTTTGAGGAGTTAGGCAGAGATTTTTTAACTTAGTAGCATCACAGAAAATTCTGTTTTTAGAGTATATAATTTATCAGCCCAAATTATAAAACAGATTTTTTTAGCAATATATTATAGGAAATAAATAAATAAGGCCTCTTTGAATTTGAGATATTTCATTTATTGGAATCGGCAAAGAAAATTTAATAAGGCCGAATAAAGGAAGTTGATAACAAATTCGTTTCCGCTGTGGATAATTGTGGTGATGGCTTACCCAATGCTATAGTTACACTATAAAATAATGAATGAAACTTTAATGGCTAGATAACCTTGTCCTAAATAAGTTTAAGCCATGTATAAGTAACTTAACCAACGATAAAGTTTTTAGTGTCCTTAAGCTCCGGTTAAGCTGATTAGAATATTTTAATAATTTATTCATGAAACTACGTTCTATTTTGATTAATTCTATTGAGTAAAATTAAGTTACTATTTTAAATACTTTTAAATACTTTTAATTTTACCCTTCAAGGAACATGTATAAAAAGAAAGTACTTATATGGGCATTTTGCATTTATTGTTTTAAATAATTCCAGATATAAGGCTTATTTAACCTTCTTTAGCGTATTAAGCTTCTCACTAAATAATAGTTTACGTAAATAGAGATTAGGGTTTAAGCAAAATCCTATAAAAACTGTACAAATACAATAATTAATTAACGTTTGAATTAGAAACTATTATCTCTTTGTTGGTATCGTATCTTAGTATCTTATGTTACCACAATATAACAAATAAATAGGATGTTAGTATCTTTATAATTAGTGAAATTACTGAGGAAATACGAAATTACTAAATTCTATCCTATCCTAAAGATGACGAACGAATTTTTATCACACTACATTTAGGGAAAGGATGTCAAACGAGATGTTTAAACTAACTTTGTGATTTGTTTACTAAAGTTCTTTACGGACCACCCGGTAGATAGGTAAGCGCGAATATTGTACGTGTATTGCGTTTAATATACAAATAAACCGTATAAAGACGCAATTCAATTCACGACCGTTGTTGATTTAGTTGAATTATGACGAAACGATTATGACTGTGTCTATGCGTGTTCGTGTAATTGTTTTAGGACACGTAAGCCTGTGTTTTGTTTTACTCATAAGTACAAGCCTGCGATTGCATTAAGTAAAACGCAAAACGGGTTTAAGCACAACGAAAAGTTTCATGAATGTAAGCAACAAATATCCATAAATTTGTTAGCGGGACATAAGCTAACATTCAGTGTTGCCAAAGCCAGTATGTTATTAAATTTATATTAATTATTATTACGTTAATTATAATTTTTATATAATTATTTTCATAAAGTAATTTTCATATGGATTTTAATAATGTAACACTAAGAGCGAATTAAAGTTATAAAATAAAAATAATCAGTGTACAAATCTGATACGAAACGAAAAGTCAAACAATTGTTGTATGAACAAAGCCAGGCAACATTATTTAGTAATATTTTATTTATTATGCAACAAACAATTGCCGTAACGAAGCAAATGTGTTTACAGGTCAATTATCAAGTGTCTATTCAAACAATGTCTTGTAATATTGAAAAGCATTTATTTATATAGAGATTGTGTTATAATGCAAATGTCTCTTCTACACTATAGTAATAGAACAATGAAATGCTTTACTTCTTGAAAGATTGAAGAGTAAAGGTGGATTGGATTGTCAACTTTGTTTTATTAAATAAGGCCATCATAGCCTACACTTTTCAGTAGTTTTCAGCAATCTCACAACAATCAACAAATATATATATATATATATATATATATATAAAAGTCAATACAACAAATGTTCGATAATGGAATAATATTTTATATGTACATCATATTTTTCCGAGAATTATACAGCTGTATATACTATGAAATATAATTTTAAAGTACACATATTAAAAAAAAAAGATTCAATTTTTTTTTTAACTTGTTTTTTTTTCGTCTTGTGTATCCCGCATATTGCAGGATAGGCAGAGGGAACCAGAGAACCTAGTGTTAAGACACTCCATTCTCTTTCAACAATTCCATTCCCCACTTTCCGCCGAATTGAGGCATTGCGTCTTGAGTGGCGGAACTCAACGCCGCGATTTGCCTTGTTACCAAACCCAAGAAATGAAAATACTAAATTTTACATTTCCTGGAGTGGGGATCGAACCCACAACCTCAAAATAAAGACTCAAATTAGAAAACCTATAATAATATTGTACAGTGGGACAGCGTCTGACTGTAATCACGATTGGTTTTGGAAAAGATATCTACTCGAGGGAATGATTATAATTAAACTATTATCAATTCTCTACTCTGGTAAGGCAAAACACAACGTTAGGTTCCATCATTCAACACGCAATTCGGGCGGAAAGTAGAGAATGAAGTGTCTTGACACTAGGTTTTCTGTGACAACCCTTCTAAACGTTATAAAGCGCGAACCTGAAAAAAAGGTTAATAAGGTAAATTTCAAATCTTTAGGCGTATAACTAAAATATATATATATATATATATATATATATATATATATATATATATATATATATATTTTTTTTTTTTTTTTTTTTTTTTTTCTTTTTCTCTAATTTTGTGAAATGAAACAGTCATATTGACAATGATTATTTTTATATTTACAAACTTACTGTTTATGCGTCTTTAATGACTAAAATATTCTCCGTAACTTAAAACGTTGGCCAGGTAAAGGTAAGAGGTAAGCATATGAATATATATCGTTTCTAGAAATTCCGTATATAATTTCATTTATACGTAGTTATATTTTTCACCAGATGAAATTGTAATTAAAATTTATTACGACACATTAAAAGCTCCTTTAGTATGTTTACGAGTTCTTCATATTTATAGATACGGTATCTTATTTATTTTTATTGCATACAATTTGTAAAAGTCTCTTGTCGTCCTCTACATTTTCTTTCATTATTCTTCGACTAGTTTTTATATGTATGTACGTAAACCACAACTGTTCCTGAAAACATTTTATATCACCGTTACCACTTTGCATCGGTAAAACTTACAAATAAATTACCGCTTTTGGCGTATAATTTATATTGTAATTATTATAATTGATAGATATATTTGTATTATTAAATATTTATTTTGTGTGAGAAATTTGTACATGCACTTTTAATGTGCATTCTTTACGTTACAATAATGAACTTTGAAATATCATTTAAAAATGTTTTATATTTATATAATTTTCTCAATCCATCGTATTAATAAATGTATAATAAAAACGTGACCTCTAATTAAAATAATATCGTGCGTTGTGTAGCGCCGTTCACATCACGTGTTTACTATCTGGACCCGGCAGTGTTCGAGGTGATCTGAGTGCCCTTTAAATGTGCATCATAAAAGGGCCCGATGCGGAATTAAAAGTACTCCTCCACTCCTCTGTCCTTTACTTAAGATAACTACACGCGCATTAGCATTTTTTTTTTGTCTTCGAATTACTTTATAAGTTCATGTTTTACTTATAATAGCATCAAGTTGTTTTAAGCAGGATTTATTATAACAAAAATAACTTAAACTACTCGACTTACTACACAATAACGTTCTGAATTCTCACTATGTTTATAGTACTACTTGTTGTCGCCCGTAACTACGTCTGCGTAGACTTTATGAATCTTGCCATACATTTTCCGTAATTTTGATTTAAAAAAGTAAAATCATTTTTTTTATTCACGTAATATTTATAGTCAAACCTATTTTAGTGTTTCCCTACACTCCCCAACCTATTCCGCAAATTTCGACTTCCTACACAGTGGTATCGGCTCTTCGTATATATTGATCGATGTTGATTATTTTTCCTAAAAAATATTTTTACCTAAAACTTTATCTTCACAAGTCTTTATATGTAGTAAACATAGTATGTAAATATTATGCAAATTGTGAAAGAGATTCACGTATTTCTCAAACACGTCTCTGATTTCCTTGGTCTAGTCGTTAAAAGATAAGAAATATATTCGTTAATTAAATAACAAAGATAAGTATTAAAATAAAATATTTTGGTTATGGCGATAATAAATAATGTGACTATAGATAGTAAACCGCGTATGTATATATTAAGAAATGTTTCGGCTTTTGTAAAGTTAAAAAGTCCTTGCATAATTTAATAGTTAATTTTGTCGCAAATATGCTTGTAACGACATAGTTCTTTTGTTTAGGTACAATATTTAATTTTATTGTAGATGATATTCTGCTTATGAATATTTAATCCATCATTTATGAAAAGAAATATTTTGTAAAAATAACATACTCTATATAACAAAGTAAAGTAAAGCCGAGGACCACGGCATTATCGCTATATATATATATTTTTTATTTTTTATTTTATTTTAGGAAGCCAACATAGTATACAGTGATATATCTTTCGTACATAATATCATTTAAACATATTGATATGGTACACTATACACCACATTTAAAGGCTAACGTATCATGTAAAATAAACAGTTGTTCCGACACCTACATTACTTCTGTATAAAATATAAACTATCTATTAAAAACTTCAGCAAAATAAAGTAAACAATAAAGTTTATCTATGTAAAAGAGTGTATATCCAAAAAAAATATTACAAAAAGGCAAACAATGCATGTATTAAAAAAAAAATTCTCTAAAAAGACAACATCGTAAAAATAACAACTAATAAAAACTTAATATTAATATTTTAAAAACATTAAAACACTGACTGATATTAACAAAAAAATAAAGCGTTCTACAAAAGAAACTATTTGATAAGAGATATATATATAATATACATTACACATTAATATACACACATATAGTGTATATGTATAATACTTTAACTTTAAAAATGACTTCAAAAATAATTGAAATATTTTTACAATACACGTGCGAGCTAGTATTAGGTTTTAAACGTTCTATATTCTTGCATTATTACTACATATAATATTGTAAAAATATTTCAAATTGCGCAAGTTAATATGAATAAATAAATAAATAACAAATATCACTTACTGAATGACTTTTTTGTTTGAAACTAAGTTAAAGTTTGAGAATCCTACATTCTGATTACTACATAATATTGACGTGCCTATGTTTGTATATTAAATAACGTTCTAGCAAAATGATGTAATAAGATTAAAGATACATTTTATGAATGGTAGCTACATTATGAGCGGGTTTTCACTGTACGGCTTCGCGACTGTTAGCTTCATTACATAAGTATTTGGAGCAGTAAAAATCGTTTATCGCATAGCACATTGTTACATTCTGCATAACGTGATAAGCAACGTCCGCACCCGCATTCGCGACAAACATGGCTGAAAAATTATTTGTAATTGTATTGACAGCTATATTTACCATTGTATTGTATATATGATAAAATAATATTTTGAAACCATTTTTTTTTGTGAACATATAAAAAATAACTTTTATTGTAATTCAAGTTCTTTGCTACAGAAATATTTTCATATGGAACTAACTTGTTGAAATTGTTGATTTTAAATGATGGAATTTGACAACAAAACAAATTTGACAACAAAAGGTACATATGTTATACCTTTTATATACTTAAATAGCTTTAGTTTACAATATAATCCTTTAATTACAGTTCAATTCACTAACACTGCCAGAAACTGTGTCATGCTGACAATTTTACACATCCTTAATGAGTATTTTACTCGATTCAGGGACGTTAACCTTAAATATTTTTTTAAGATGTCTCAGCGACATAATGAAGTTAATTAAACTTACTTACTACAATGTAAGATCTTGTAAAAAGTTTGTGGTATTGAAGATAAAATATAGAAGGCAATGAAAAACAAAATTTAGTTATTTTATATGCAATATAAATAAAGAGAGTGGAAATTCACAAACAAGTAAGTAATTTAAGAAATGGAAATCAATTCAAGCTATCAGTTAAAATATTAATATATTTTACTGCACATTAACGTAGGTCGTTACACCAAACGTGAGCCACACTGTCACCTTTGTCGTCCTTCTGGGTATTTTATGTTTTAATACCTCTCTATAATAACTCTTTCTAGTTCTAAGTCATAACGGACTAAATTATTAATGTATTATTATATTATTATCTATTATTTATAAGTTATTCTATTCAATAAAAGTCATGTATCACTATAAATGTAGTGTTTGTTTTCACCGCGGAATGTTTCAAATATAGGGGAAATTTGTTTTCCTCTATCTGCAAGCTAAATGTGGTAAAACTATTTATTAAAGACATGTGGTTAGAACTAATACACACTATTGTATATAAGGAAAACAAAATTACATGATAATACTTGTTTTATTGATAAATAACTCCGTTTTTTAATTTCAAGGACCTAGAACAAAAGCTCTAAGCAATGTCGCTTTTCTTTGCCCAGATTATTTTTATTACAGCTTAACACTAGACAAATATGAAGTTAGTTATATTTAATTTGAAAAAGAAAAAAGTTTGAAAAGTATCCTGCGATACAACATGAAAGTTTACGACTAATAATAAAGTTTAAAAGAAGGATTTCATATCGTAGCTATTTGTACCTGGCTAACAAAACCTTGCTAAGTTTACGACTTTGCAAGATTTTTTTATTACTATTTAAGAGTGGAAAATTATTATTCTTTATGATATTTATACCTCTAAATAAAAATAACAAAAATACGTGAATTATTTTAACTCATTCGCTTAGCAAGTAAAAAATATTCTTTTGGTTTTTACTGTATTATATTTTCATTTTCACTGCATTGCTACTTTCGTTATTGTCTTTGAGTTTAACTTCTAAAATTAATACAATTGTAACAAATTATCTGGAAATATAGGCAGTTAAGAAACTAGTCGTCAGCCCAAATTGAAAGGCATATTAATTGACTCGCGGTAACCGAAGTCAATGATATAGCTTTCGAGTCAAATACTCTGAATTACTCAAGGACTAGCTCTGCCTCTAAACAAAGACTTGCATATAAATATAAATTTAGAAGCTGTATTCTACAGATACGAGAAAATTAATATTATGTTTATACAAACTTTTTAATTATTTTTCATTCTCTTTTTCTAATGTAGCAAAAATGTGATACTTATGTGTAGTGTTACTGGACGTCACAACTTTAGAGGTAAGCATTACGTGACCGACATTTGACACTGTTTCAGAATGTATGTAATGCGTAATCTGATGGTTCATAGTATTCCGTATGTAATTAATATTAAAAGTATCTAGAAATATGAAATACATGCGACATGTTTCTTTTTAATACACATATTTTTACCAGTTGCCTTTTATTATTGGCCCATTAAAAAAGTTTTTCGAAGCGTGAAACTCGCTGACCAATGACCAAAACTTAAACCACATGAAATGATAAAATTTACCGGCTTAAGATATGAAAGTTTGTTTATTAAGTACATATTTACTGTCCTTGAGATATAGAAACTTCAAATTTTGTCAACATTTCTGTTAAATCCTATATCAGTATATTGATAAATTTATCTTTATTTGCATTCAAATTTTTTATACTGTAGCTTAGTATGATTCAAACACGGATCTCTAAAGTTTCATACTTTGTAACTACACTCGAGTTTCAAAATATTTCCCATGGGAGGATATTAGAGCCTGCTAATAAAGCTAAATAATAAAAATAAGTACTACACACACATATATTTTATATAAATGAAACAAATATATACCTACATTGTATTTAAGCATTTTTATGATGATATTTCGAAAGTAGTCAATTTTATTATTTATTTTATATAAATACTGAATAGGTACATAAACTCTAAATCCCTTTTTTGTTCATATAAATAGCAGAATATATCATAGACAAATGTACCATACATCTAACATGTGTATGAACTATACAAAAATTATTGTTATGTCACGTGTACAATATATATTTGTAATATCAAATCATAATAAAAATAATAATATTTATGCATATATTAAAAACGTATATTTAATTGCCGTTTAGGTTATAATTTATTAATCATTTATTTATTTGCTCATTAAAGTAAAACAAAAACAATTTAATATTCCCACTTAGTTAATTAGTAACATTTTACGGTCGATTTTGAAGATTCTTGCTATACCTATATTTGGTCAATTGAATTGTTTACAAAGAAAAAAATCATTATCAGCAAGTACTTGTATAGAATAGTAAATAATTTCAAGTTCAGGTGTTCATATTCTCAGGTACCTTCTGACAAACATTTAGCATAAATTGTCTGTTAATTAGACAAGGATCACGTTGTACGTAGCACAGACTCCAGTTCCCGTAAGCTCGGTGCAACATAGCGCATAACACTAAAACCGTCAAACGGGTTTGCAACCAACGAATGCCATAATAAAAAGTTGCTCGAGGGACGCATTCAGCTCTACGTGTCTAGTGTGATAAGAGGAGCGATTATAAAGTGGATAGTCTTATCTGTATTATATTCAAAATAAACATTATTAAAAAAGTAGGTTAGCATAAAAAATATTACTGAATATAAAATATTTCTGTATCCATTACATTACAATATTTGAAATAGATTGTTAGTTACTTAAATGGCTTACGACACCTATAATCAAAATAAAATAAACATAACGATTTCCAACAAGAGATAATTTTAAATTTATCTATATTTTTTAATTAAAATGTGGTGTAATAATTAGAGTTATTCTACCCGCTTCTTTCATCAATGTAGTCTTTACTTACAAAACAAGCGCGGGCGGTGGATACCTCTATTGGTCGAACCAGCTCTAAAATTACAAGTTTTTGCGTTTGTTCGCCATTCTGGCCGCTTATTTTTTAGCACTTCCTCACCAAAATGTTAAATACGTCTATATATGTATGTATAAATATAGTTGCTTAAACTTAAGTATTAAGTATCATCTTATAAACATAAGAAATACCTGTATAATGGTAGGCAACTAATATTTTTCTGAATATTAAATTCGTTAATACACCTATCATACAACCATATCATTGCTTAAATGTAAGAAAATTAGAACATTATATATTGCAAGCATTTATATATTTGCATGTTGGTAGTATAATTGAATATCCATTTTCATAAATTGCTATTCATTTGTCGCAACTTTTGTACGAGTCTGTTATTTTAATTATAGCAAATAAAAATGACGACACGGCGTACTTCGTCGGACTGCTTTATAGTTATGTGAATAAAGCGTTATTTTACTTGAATATGTAGCTACATTTTTATTAAAAAATATAACGCAAGCGAGGAGTGTGATGAGGGAGTTTTATCAGTTTTATTGTGGCGGGCAAGCAACAACAAAACAGAACTCCGAACGCCGCCGACGCCGGCCGAGCGTACCCGAGCGGAAAACGAATCTCGCTTCAAAACGTGATCGTGGTGTTTGATTTGAAAACAAAATCCACCCGCCCGCTGCCGGCTCACGAGTCACGGGCAAACCGAATTGCAGGCTCACTGCTCAGTGCGCGAGCAAGCGTGATACGGAATGAACGTGTGGTGCGTTTTGCGCGGACGTTGACACTGCGACTCATTTTTTTACTGCGGCCCAAACAATTACGATCATAGACATTTTGGAGTATAAAGTTGGACACATAAAAAAGTTTTTATTGTCTAAAGTTTACTTCGATGCAGTTCGCGCAGAGTTTTGACCGATATTTGTGAATTTCCGTATAGACGCGAAAACAGTGAAGAGAATTCGAAACTGAGGACTGTTTTGTACATTTTCGCAACTTTTGCGAAATTGTGTTCAAAAATTATACATCTGGCTTAATCGTGGAGGGCATTATAAAAAAAGACCATTGCCCTCAGCCAACTAGTTCGGACTCAATCTGTGGTCACCGAACGAAAAAACAAACACGCATCGACTTTCATTCATTTCGCAAATCATATTTACAACGGTTTTCAAAAAATTCTTGTTAAAAGTATCGTGAACTTTATCCACCTTACTTTATTAATAGTGAGTCTACCTACCAAATTCGTGCCTTAGTGATCAATTATACGTTTACAACGTAAAGAAGCTTTTAAAACCTGGATCGTAACTAGTGCCGAGTTGGTTTTACATAATGTCTACGGCAATAATGCATCAGTCTGCGCTGTACGATTTTGGTGATCTGTTCTTGAAGGTAAGAAAGTTTATATAAATTACCTTAAGTCACATGTAGCTTGATGATGAGCATATTATTATTGCTATTAATTTGTAACTGAAAGAAATTTATCCTAAAACTACTGCTACCTTTACAAACATCGCTGGAGCCTTTTATTTTTTTATAATATGTCGTTATTATATATAATTATGATTTCGATGTTTTATGATCACGACATATTTTTAAAGTGGGTAGCTTATAACAATATTTGATATTGCTCCATCCATAAATGTGCGTTTACTATACAGACTATTTATTTTTACTTTGTGTGGTTCATAGTTATTATAAATGGAAAAAATATTGTTAAAATAAATATGATTCGTATAAATATACATGTGGCAGTTTATAATGCTATTTCTTATTTAGAATTATATTTTAATTTGGTCTATTAGTTTACTTACATTTATGGGACAATGTTTTCTCATATTCTTTTAGGACGCGATAATAATTTTGCTAAAAACTATTTGTAAATAAAAGGATAAAAATATAAATGGAATCATTATTCATATTATCAAGACAGTATTATGTCATAAAAAGCTATAATTTCAATATTGTATTTTTTTAAGTTGAAAGGCATTTACCTAATGTTATTTAAAATTAAATAGTTACTTAGAAGAACACATACTAATGTCAACAAAAAGGTTTTTTAGTTTCATTCACTCATGTAGAATAAATTTCCCTCATGGTTTTATGGTCCTCAGTTTGTAGTTAGTTCAGTCTATCGCGTGTATTAGTTGACTTTAGATCTGACATTACCTAAATAATTTGACATTACATTTTGACAGATAAATATAAGGCCACAGAAAACAAGTTTTATCGTTAATCATTTGATAATCTTACCTCTACTTTAGTTTACAAGTCTTTTCTTTTCCATTATAAGCTCCGACGAAAAAATATAACTATTTAGTAGAAAAAAGTTGAAACCAAATTAAATGTATACGAAGCAGGTAACAATTTAAAATGACAATTTCATACTTAGCCTATATTAATCTTCCTATTTTTGTCTTAGCCTGTCTCACTCGTTGTTATTTCTTGACAAATCCTTTTCGAATCTCAGCAGGGGTAGAGAGCAGACGCGGTTAAGTGGTGTGACTGGTGGTACCCATTATATGTGATGTAACGATAAAACATCCTTCTCCCTACGTTTTTAGGATCATATTTGCTTATCAAGCATTTTTTGGCCCTTTACGTAGAGGCAAAGTAAAACAGATTCTAATGGCTAATACATATGGTTTTAAATCGTTTAGTCTTTTATATGCTACCTGCTCACGGTTTTTGTGGTTTCTTTATATTGCGTATAAGCCACTTGTTGCTTGGGGCTGCCCTGTTTTGTATTCCGAGGAGCATATAATGTAAGGGGTAAAGATGCAGGCCAACTTATGTACTATAAAATATAGGCACATGTTTTGAATATTCATAAACAAGTTTTTAACGAACTCATGCCTATCTATCCGCTTTGTAATTTTAAAATTGAGTGTTTAAGTATTTAAATAATAATGTTATGACTCACAATGGAGTCTTATAATAGACTTAGCTGTTATGTCTGTTTTCTACTATAATACAAATTATTGTTTTTACAAGTCAGTATATTTGCTAAAATAAAGCACATAAAGTAGTTTTTTTTAATATATTATACCTAAAGCACACATTACACCATAAGGTCTTGTAATTGACTACATATTCGAACTCAGCGAAAGTCAGTTACGTTAGCTATAGAATCTCAGTGGGAATTTTGAAAGGTGCATCGTAATTCTTTTATTTTCTTTTCAATAGCAAAAAATCTTTTAAACCGTTGAGCTCGAAAATACACCTACTACAACAACCTTCTACCTGCTGCCTATTTACAAATACAACCGATCCGCACTATAACGATTTTTTTCTTTGGCATAAGATAAAGAGGCTTTTGTCCCGCAATTCCTTTGTTCGAGCAAGGCATTGTTGACATTTTAAAATTTTAGGGGGTAGGAAAAATCTACAGGTAGGCTATTTTAAGATTTTCCTTTATTTAATTTACTTACAATGAACACTTGTATTTCGGTAAATAAAATTTTATTATACCTCATAATTTTCAACGAAGCCAAACCAGTGAATTTTGTTTAGGAAAATAAAAGCTCAATGCGATTTTCGACATTGACGCTAGTTGATAATCATAGAATTACCTAGTTATTTCTTTTGTTGTTAGTTGGTCAGTAAGGCGTGTAATCATGTGGGGCGTCGAAGCGTACAATCGTGCTCCGCTCGCACGCAAAACGCAATGTAGACATCACTACTAGTGATTACTATTTACTTGTACTTATAATCAAATAGTAATTCCAGGAGATATGCAAACGAAGATGGCGGTAATGTTCACAGTTTACTTTTATATATAATACGTAAATCATTAAGTTTCAATTTAGTTGTAGTTGGCTAGTTAGTAGCTGAAGAATATTTATAAAAAATATGCGTTATTTGTGGATTTAATATATATAATTTTAAATTAATAGTAATATCCACAAGGTAATTGCAAAGTAGTTGTTAGTTGTGATGGTCACGCGACGCGATTAGCTTTCCACGTGTGTTGATAAAGTCTCTGCTATTGCGCTTGATTCAGTTAGATGTTATATTCGCTCACAGATACACCAATTAATGTGAATACCAGACGACATGCGTACTAATTTAATTTATCCATATGTCTGTTAACTTATACAAACATTAATTGTTTACTCAGACGCTATTTGACAAAATTATTGTACAATTAAATACAAACTTTCCACAATTTTCGCAATGATATCTCGAAAGGTTTCTTAGATAGCCAATTCTGGCCTCAGTGGCTTACGTTTCTCAACACCTAGATGTTGCAGAAACCTTCGAATGCAGCGCAAACAATAAGTGTCGATCGTGGGAGCTGAGGTGGCAGTTAGCATCGCATGTATTATGTATATAATAACTACTCGGTTTATTTCCTTGTACACTGTGTAAGCGAAATAAGATTCCGCGTGGGATTCGATGCCCTTTCGTCACGGTGATCCGAGCCTATACAGCAAATAATAGCATCTGTTTTCTCTTCGATTTATTAATTAACTAGTACATATAAATATATTATAAAAAAAGATATCAAGTCGATGTTGTTGTTACGAAACAGCTTAATTTGGCTTTTGTAGGTGGAAGAACAGTTACTAAATTCACAGATTTAGTAGAAGATGGATATTTTAATTATTACTATCGTAAAACCTCCGGTAGAAATATAGTTTTCCATTTTGGTGATCTATTTTTTTGTATTATTTAAAGAAACAACAGGATTTAAGTAGGGTACGAAATAATAATTTTTCTTGTACAACAACTCAAACTTTAACTCCCCTTAAACTTATTATAACCTTGCATAAAAAAAGAAGCATTTGAGGCATATACCATACAGTCAATATCAGTCAAGGCATAATAAACGCTTTCCTAACACGAAAATTGTTTAATATTTTAATACGTGGTTCGCCTTGACGCATTACTCAATATAAAGATGGCATTAGGCTCCGATAGCGACATTAAAAAACACGGGATATAATAATTAATTGCAAAATCTACCGAAATAATAAGCGTTAATTGTTCATACATCTAGTACTCTTTAAATAATTAAATAATTTATATGTAAATTCAATATATTATTTCAATCATTTATTTAATATTTCCTTAATTGGTTTACCGAAACAATAGGTTTTTCAAGAGTGATATATTTATAACAACGTCATTTAATTAACATTTTGAACTTCTTCCACTGCATTGAATGTAAGTAATTTGTAAGTAAATACTCCTGACCTTAGTCTTTGTGGGTTGAGCCTTGGCTTCTTAGCTTGAACTTAATAAATTCTAGTATGTATTTTGTAAACGTTTGTTTATTATGAATATTCTTAATATTCACGTTAAATCTAAATAAATTAGATTTTAAAAAAATATTTTGGTGTTAGAATTATCTAATGATAACAAAAATAAAGTTAATTTAATAATATTATAGGTTAAATATTTATCGAAAAACAAACACACAGAGATATAAAAACTATTCCAACACTTCATTCATCGTGGCGCAGTAAAAATATCTCATGTTACATACAGTATACGTAAATTTGAATTTCAATCATTAGCAAAATTAAGTTTAAGACATTTAACCTCCAAGCTTCTCTCTCTCTCCGGTCTCTGTGCCTAGTCTACAACGTTTCATGTCTGGTTAAAAATTAGGAAATTAAATCTAATATTTTTTTTATAGTTGCTGTTATTTAATTTTAGTGTGGTTTGATTCACGACGCGCCGCTAATTGCTTCAGCAGAACAAATGCTAGGGTTCATTGTCGAGTAGGCGGTCGTCGTACATCTCTCATATTTATAAAACCCATTTAAATAGTATATGTAATAGAAGCTTTATATCTATTCTATATAAGAACTATAATGGCTTAATAACATTACCTCTATTGAAAACTTGACTTGCTACATTTGTGTATACGATCGTTCTTGATAACACATTGTCACGTGTTGCCAATCATTATTGCGAATATTATTAAAATGTTTGTTTTACACCATATTATATTAATTTACGCGATTATGTTATATTTTTTCCATGATATGTAATAAAATAATGTAATGGTTCTTATGATAGAAAAATATATGATTAAAACCTTCTAAGTTAAGAACTTTTTCCTTGTTAATTAAGTAAAGTATAAATTTCTTATTTATTATATTTTAAACATAACACTTAAAATTGAAAACATTATTATTAGCTAATTTCATTGGTGTCTTTGCGAATTGCTTTTATATTATTTTGCGTGAACCCTCTATAACTAATACTTATTAATTGTTTATATCATATTTTTTTATATTTCCTTTTCTTATTATTTTTGTTTCGTAACTATTTAGTTACGAAGGGCAAATTTCAGTCAAGTAAACGTATAAAAATCTAATTGAAGTCTAAGACTAGTTTGCTGTTAATGCTCTCGAAATTCGGCATTAGAATTACGTAAACATCTGAAGTCGAACGTAACTCTTAGCCTGCTTCGGCTTTGTAGGTTTGCTGCAGTTTTGGCACACATTCGCCAGCGGTTGCGTCATTGAATCGAGCACAAGCGGTGCCGTGTAACACTTTTACCATAACCACTGCGGCCGCGCCATCCCCTCTTAGCACTAATAATTGCTTTACATAATTGCTCGAAAAGAACATATCGACCTTTTTTACGCAATACCAAAACATCATTTAATATTCGAGTTTGATTTCGAACAGGGTCAGCGTTTGGCTATTCCAAATTACACACTTCGGTATAATGAAACTAGTTTTGGTGTATTTAAGTATTCATAGAAATAGCTTAGAATTGCATGTTTTTATGTTATGATCTTTTAAAATATTATATAAACTGTTATATGTTGGTGTAATACATTGGTACTTATTGTATTTTAAAATAAATATTATTATTAGTTTAGACTTCCATTGGATCTATATTTTCTAGGTAGTTAAATGGGAGAAGGAGAAATACAGTCAAAACGGTTGCTTTTTCTAGTTGGTTTTGCTTTTTTGTTAGGTATAGAAAAATATAATAAACGGACGTTCTTCGAGCTGAAACACTTTTAACTTTCATTTCTCGTTTCGTAATGACACGCCCGAACGGAAAGAAGCTACGAAGGTAATACCAGCGCCGGCGCTATTTCATAACTTTATTTACTTTTTAATCTTTTAGATGCTGTTATCTATCTATCGCTGCTATAATTATTTAATGGCAGTCAGACAACATATAGTATTTTATCTCGTAAGAACATGCTTATTTAGGAAGAGATAATTAATTTGCGTTGCAATAGAGACGTATTCGTTGACGCAAGATGAGTCTTGCAGCGGCAGCGGCACAGAATGCATCACACGTTGCGCACGATTCGCACGATTGCAGTTTGCATAATACTGTTGCACAAACGTGGAGTTATTACACCGATTATAATCCGCGCGTGCTGTGATAGTTTATGCGCTCGTGCCACAGGAACACTCACTTTCCCAATCTTTTCTCTCTCATGTTACATGGTTTTATTTTTGCCCCCTAAAATAATATCCCAATCATAAAGTTACCAGCATATTTTTATATTTTACATAATTCCTTCATAAATTTTTTAACATATATTCATATAGTATTAATATGAACATAGCAAATTTTACATTATTTATTAAATCGTTCTTGCTATTTATACGTTATTATAGCCAGGGAAAAAATCTATATTCTGTATTGTGTACTCAACTACAATAATTCTATTGTTAAAATTTTTACTACCTGACTTCCCCTTTAAATAGACGAGTAATATTCTTACAACATTGCTTCTATTTAAAGTTGTATTTAATAATTATATTTCGTTACACATGAAAGAAAATGATGTGTATTAGTGACGATAGTTAGCTTCTGATTAAAGTCCCCTCTATTCCCCAATCAGATTGTGTATATTAAATACGCATAGACATTATCCTATTTTTTTAACACGCTCCGCGATTAGGAATCAGTAGGTTCACCTCACCATTGTCGAATGTTACCTATTTGACTGTATAGAGATTAATTTAAATACTTGTTTGTATATAGTAAAATATGAAATGATTTGGTTTCAATGCACCAGTAACGTTTGAATTTAGAAACAACTAGATCAAAAAACGCTTTATTGCACCAAAGTAGAGGAGAAAACAATTATACATCTACCAGAACAGTACAGAACTTTGCAGTAGCAAAAGTGGTCTTGCTATACTAGGTATAAGTAGTCTCTAAAAGTTACATTACACGCTATTTTTCTAATATCATCATACAGGTATCACTAGATTAGAATAACAAGGTTGTTATAATGTATATTATATTGTCCATTCTAATGAATAAAAGGGGACCATTCTTTTTTACGGTAACTACTGGTTTCTTATTGTTAATACATATATCTGTCATTTAATTGGGCGCAGTTGCATTAACGTTTATCACGTTGTTTATTACAATAGGCACTTAACAGTACACGACACTTATCGCAAACAATCCTTATTGTTGATCTACGTCACGTCCTATAAACTAATTGCCATGTAATATTTTGCAACTACTAGCATTGCAAGTTTATATTATTTTCATTCTATTTTTTCTAGCCATATATGTGTATAAGTAAATAAAACAGTTAAATTATAAAACAAAAGTGTCTGAATAAATTCTTATTACGTCTTATTATCACGTAGCTAAGCCGAGTGATAGTTCTCCTCTTATAGATAGTGTGTCAATAATGAAAGGAAAGTAGCACGCTGGCCGGTAGGTCAGTGTCGCATTACATAACTGCTGTCATTCACGACGTACCAATTTGGGCACATATTTATCTGCACGTCCACTTCCTATTTTGTATCACTTCAACGATTACTTAAATTTGGATGTATTTAACCAAACTGTCCACATACTATATAATCTTAAACATCAGTAAAAGAAAGTTGATATGGATAATAGATATCAAACGTATTAGCAAATTTTTGTATACTTACCTACATAACTAGTCTCATAATAAAGTGCTAAGGGCAGAGGTCTGTTTTCTCTCGAAGACGGAAATAGAGACATGTAGGAAGACAACGTAAGTCTGTCACCAGAGCCATTGAACTCTGCAAGGTCTTTATGTATACTTCCTGATACAAACACTTCCTCAACATTCATGCAATTAAAGTGTGCTAGATTGCAGCGTAATGTTGAAGAATTATTGTTATTGTTTTTATTAGTAATATAAGATGTTCCTCCTAAACAAGAACTATGCAGTTTTTTCATCAGAGACGTTGAACCCTGCAAGGCCTTTTTTATACTTCCTTCTCCGCAAACCACGACATTGCTTCCGTAAGCTTGTCGCATATACATTGTAGCAACAGGTGATGGAAAAGTTCTCTAATTCCTTGTCTAGTAAAAGTTTATTATAATACAGTGAGATAATAACAACCTAAAAATAATGACATTTTGTAACTACATACATTTTAAAGAAATAAGACCTTAACGCGATCGTGATATTATATAAGTAAGTGAAGATGCTTAATATAAAAGAGAATGTCACCAAGACAGTATTTTGCTATAATATAAACCAATATAAAAACATTTTCGTAATTCAAAGAGCAAGTAAAAGAACAGGAATATAATATTATTTTATCAAACCTGACCAGTTAATAATACTGCAAAAATGCGTTGTTCATAAATGCATTTTGAAATTGCAGTGCCCGATGCATTGCATCGATGCACGCGAATGGACCGAACAAATGCGTTCAAGGACTTGAGAAATGAATGAAAACGGAATAAGTGACGATGTGTAATGTTAATAATTGATAAGTGTATATATTTTAAAGTGTCCATAAGTTGAAGTTAATGTACTACTTACATAGTAAGATATAAAATTACGGAAACAAAATTACCACAAGTTATTATCGCATACCCTTGTATGTTACTGAGCAAGGAGTCATCACCGTGACAAGTGGGGTGGTCTATGGCTTGTGAAAAGCCATGCTTCGGTGCATACAACTATAATCGTGGAAAAATTTAACGAACTTAACTTTACAAAAAATTTTGCTTAAACCTTTATAAGAAATCGTGAAAATAAAGAACATACAAGTATGTTCTTCACGTAAAGAAAAAAATGTATAAAGATATGTTGACTAAATAGAAGACGGAACAAAAAATATCCTGTGACGTGAATTGATAACTTATCCGAAACTAGTACAGTTCATGGGGTATCATTCTGACCTGTGGGTCAACCCTGATAATTTCATGAGCTTGTTGCCTACAGTTTGTTCAACTTACGTTACGTCATTGCCTAATTTAAAATCTTGGGTATTAAAACATGCTAATAATAATTACAATTAAGATAAACAATAATTAAAATTAAATATTTTAAAATATAAGAAATATACATATATTTTTGGGTTTCAAATTATATATTTTAATTGAAATTCATATTATTTAATATAAATGTTATGCTACTAAATAATATTTGTATTTATATATATGTGTATGTGGGTCAAAAAGCTAAAGCGAAATACATATTGACCCGCATGCTCTGGAGACGAAAGTGAATCTTATCCATGTATATGATTAGATATTGAAGCGAAAAATTATGAGCTTTTTCAAAATTAATTGGGTTTATTACATGCTGTTAATTATTAAAACTATATTATAAATAATTTTGTTTTTATAGCTCACTAAAAATGCCAACTTGAATAATAATTAAGAGGAATAACTCCGATGGAAAATATAACAATCAATTATATAACAATAATAATTTTAGTACATATTACTGTATTTATTAAAAACGAATTAAACTTTTCAAGAAGAGTTACTGCGTATTAAGGAACTATTGCGTGACACTTAACAATTTTTTTGTGTTCTCACGCTTTTATATATGATTAGTAGGTAGCTGAATGATCGCGAATCTGTGAGACCGAGGGTCAGATAATCGAGTCTCCAATATGTAAACAAACAATGGTAAATACGGCTTTTACTAAATATAATAAAACAAAGAGTCTATTTTAAATCTGCCGTAAATTATAAACTAAATGTGAAACTTCGCGCCGTTTTAGTAAGACGGCGATATATGATTTAATACCCACGTCTCACTCATTATACGATGAACGTATTCATTATTCTCTAAATGTCATAATGAATATAAAGCAGCCAGTCATCGCAAAAATGAACCATTTTAGTTAAGTTAATTTTATTCTAAAAGATAAGTGTGCATTTAGGAGCGGATGTTGCACATCTGTTACTTGGGAGACATAATAACAAGTAATTATTGAAGAAAAGATGGCGTAGCGTAGGCCACTGTAGACACGTTTCGCACAATGTGTCCCCCACATTCAAAGCCGTTCCTTTGGCTCTGGACGTAGCGTGCTAAGTATAGTTAAATTAATTTAGATTGCAGCATAAATAATTGCTAAACATTGTCTAAATTGTAATTATCTAACAAATGGGCTATGAATCTTTGTAATAAAAAAATAATTTGTCAATGACAACCAGCTTATATCAATTTACGATAAACGATTTACGGGCACGATCATTAAATACACACATACTATGATTAAACTGAAGCGATAGCTGTATCTGTGGATAAAAGATGATAAGTTTAAACTTTTATATTTGCAAACACCAATTTGTGAGGAATTAGTAATGTAATTGTTATAATATGAGCAGTTCAGTACAAAAGCTCATTATTTGCTTATTTTTATTTGACTATTAGGGATGAGATAATATTAGAAATAATGTTAATTATTTTGTTCGTAAAATGCGTAGAGTAGTTGATGGGCCCATTCGCCTCTTGCGAAGGTCACCCGCTCGCTCGCTCACCTACACAACTCGCTTGACGACCGCACAAAGACAACTACGTCACTTAACATTTTCCACTGCAGCAAAGCAGAAATTAAAGATAATTAATTAAAGACGAAGAAGAAACCTCTCTTTATAGAAATATTCGACTCTTAACCCCCGCATGGTACTGAATACTTCACTCTGTCGAACTACATTTATTATACGTTACTTGCCCTTCATTTGGCTAAATCATTTTATTTTACTATTTTACATTATTTGTTTTATTAGATAATATGTTTATAAAAATTACATATTAATTTATATTACTCAGTATAATAAGAATATTTTTTAAAAATCGTCGAATCCCAATTTGCATGAATAAATATGGGTACATCCCGATCCTCAGAAGGCTCATTGACAGTTTTATTGACGTATTTCTCGCGATGATCGACGTCTCCTTCGTCTACTTTTACTTTTATGTGGGATCAGAAGCTTTACTAAATGACAAATTGCTTTTTTGCTAAAACTATAACAAAAAAATAACCTAAAATAAAAAGTATTTGTCTTCATAATTAGCCGTAAATATAACTTTAGCAATGTAATATAATATTTTTGCCATAACATTAAATTATGTATCTGAGTAGGTGTGTCGGCTGAATAAACGTACTATTAATCCAGTATTTCCACACAGTTACAACGTCGTTGCTTAACACATGTTACTCGATGCAACCACTGCAACTCCAGTGTGGGCGCTACGAGACAACCTTCGATTTCCCCTGTTATGACATCCTAGTATTTACTCGTCAAAACCATTTCATTCGTCGTCTAATATTTACATATATATTTTACGTGGATTTCAAACTTCCACGAAAATTTCCACTAGAATGATTGTGTTGTATCAAGATAATGTAAAAGATAGTTACTAGTGAAAATAATGACAAAAGAAATAAATTATTATCACGATAGAAGAAACTTATATTAAATTTCTTTTTTAGTTAGCTGCTGATAACGTCAGCTATAATGGCATTTAATAGATCGATTTATACGCCTAACCTGTTGTAATGCAATATATAATACGTGTATACCACGGCGTCTGCACAGCATCAATACACTTGAATTCAATCACTTTTATGTAAGATTTATTTGTGTATGTATTATGATACATTATTTATATGATTTTGAAATCAGTTTAAGAAACAACGACAATGAATTAACTTCGAGAGTATGTATGTTCCGTGATCATAGTGCGAAACCAAGGATTTTGTGTTAACAATGCGTCAGAGCAGAGAGACATTCGGATTTTCCAGCTAGGTTAAATGTAAATTATTCTTACAAACGGACTCATAATTTTAATTAGGAACTGCTATAAAATGTATATAGTTTTGTTTATGGAGTGCGCCACTCATATAGGACCCTGGAGGAGTCGTCTTTCGTTTCTTGTCCTTGTACTCAGATATTGAACTATTGTTTATAATTAATATATTATATTGTATCTTTAATTATTTTATATTCTTTATATGAATGTTACAAGAAATCAAACATAAAACATATACTGTATTACATACATACATAGCTTCACACTGTATCACGTATATAGCAGGGTAGGCAGAAGGAACCTAGTGTTAAGACACTCCGTTCCCCACTACTACAACTGTATTACAGAACACTAAAATAAAAATAAAAATACTATTTAAATTAAGACTTTTTATGTTGATGATATTAATATTCAAATATTAAACACATCACCAAGAGTCGTCGTATTCTAGCTAACGTCATAGCTCAAACGTGCTTTTAAATGATATATTTACGTATAAAATCTTCACAGCCTGTAAGACATCTTAAACGCTTCCCTTCAAGGCGATACTTTCAAGGTAAGGCAGCAGGGCAAATCGCGTGACAATATGTGGTTGCAACATCTTGTATAGGTCGCTGTCGCGTTCATCATGCCCGACAATCGTAGTGGATTCGCAACCATATATTTTATATAAAATTACACTAATTACTTATTGTAATTTGTGCGATCAACATTATATCCTGTATATTTAATGATTAATATGTTTCTAATATTTTTATCATATGAAGTTCTTTTATGAACATATCGTAATGATCTATATCACCATTTTTATTAATATACTTTTATATTTCTATTGGAAATAAATATTCAGAAATATATTAAGCAACATATTCTTCTTTTGACTACTTCTATCCGTTAGATAATTTTATTTATTTATTTTTTTTTCAAAGTAATAATTCAGTTTTTATTTTATACATAAGCTAATATGAATAAATGGTAAGTGTTATTCGATTTAATAACTTTAGAGGTGAACTAGTTATTAATGGAATTTGTATTTAAATAAGATAGTCATAGCGCACGGTCCATATTAATACAAAGCAATCTTTGTCAAATCATAACCGATAGAGTTAATCTTATTAAGCTCATTTAAATAGATATAATCGATGTAGTTGTTGCGCGTATAATGCTACACT
This sequence comes from Philaethria dido, assembly GCA_033558755.1. Lineage (NCBI taxonomy): Eukaryota > Metazoa > Arthropoda > Insecta > Lepidoptera > Nymphalidae > Philaethria > Philaethria dido. The sequence goes on from JAKGSA010000155.1 coordinate 824,893, forward strand.
GTTCTATATAAGTATTTGCACCGAGAACTTCTTCGTTATTTTTAATTTTCAGCAACATCTAATAATCATACAAATCAATGTTAAATATCGACTTTATTTGATATCAAACTATATACAAATTTACGAATACTTTAAAGATACACAAAAAAAGCAACTTTTTTATTATTAGTAGTTTAGATAATAATAAACATATATTATATAATAGTAAGATAAACGGGAACAATTAAAATTCCCAAAATATTACTAAAATAAAAAAATATATATATAATTTGACTTATCGTAGATATTTAATAAGATTTTCATGTTTTTATTTAAATACTTTGTAGCAGTATAAACAACGATCCGACTGAATTAATGTCCCCAATTCAATTGAAGTGTTTCATTAGCACAAGTGGCCCCGATTGCTTCGTTGATCGAGCTCTACAATCGCCGCGAAACTGACGACACTAATGTTCTATACCAATAATAACCGCAATTTCCTATGTACTTCACTAGTCGTAGTCATCTATATTAGTTTATTATTGTTAAATATAAAAAGAGAAAAAATAGCAATTAAGTAATACCGATTAGTGGTCGGCAACACAACTATCAAGATTACTTTTATTTATATTTTTTAATATATTTTACTATTTATTCTATGGTTATGATTGGCATTTTATCATATTTTACTGCAGGAAGAAAAACAAATAATTGAATGCGTGCTATATGCGGATTAAATACTTATAAATTATTTATACAAAACCAGTTTTTAATTGCACTGTGCCGTGTTTATCTCGTTCATGCATTGACTTTAATTGCTATGTGTTTTCATATTTTCTTATTAAATAAAATTTATTCACGTACGCATACATACATATTTTTTGTACAATGAAAGAAAAACATTTCACAGAATCCATACAATTTTATAAAATAACAATTTGACTGCTAAGTGTCATTTAATCTTGTTTATTATATACTCTCAATATAGAAATTACTAAATTATTACACGACGTAACAACTTCAACAATGTCTGAGAGATGTGGTTGCTGGTAACGATCGCATTACAAAGTTATATAACAGTACTTACCTAAGTACCTGTTCTAGACGATAAATGGGACCTATACCATAGAAGTAGAAAAAATATTATAAAATGTATAATTAACCAGAGTTTCTTACGTATATTTCTTTTATTTCGAATACATACAATATCTTTCTACAAAACGTTAAGCTGTGTATACTTTTAACTACTTCATTTTTTTAGTCATAACAATTGCATAAATGTGTACATAATTTTACCAAATATTTTTCCAAAGTTTATATATTTTCATACAGAAACTACAATATATAATAATTGCGATTACGGCATTCACAAGTGACTCCAATTTGTACCTTCAAATTATTGAAAGCCTAAAACGATCAATTAGATTTAGTTGGTGCAATTTAATTACGCCGTCTCCGAGTTTTCCAGGTAGCTGACTTCGGTTTTACTTTCTTATAGGAAGTGCTGTCGCTTTCAACGGAGACCGGTCGAGAGCCTACTCGCAGGTTATTAATTTTATAGAGGCTCGCTAGGAACTTAGTAACGTACACACTCCACTATCAGTGGCTAACATCGGATATGGGATTGTAAATATACTGCAACTAGAAAAATACTAAATGCCTTTCAACTATAATTATAAGAATTATTGATTTATAGCTAATATTTTTCCGCAGTTTATTTATATTTTACTCTTTTTCTTTATGAGGTTTATATTTTCTGTGGAAAAAAAAAATAGCATTTTCTTTTTTATTAATTTATATTTTCATTGTTTCAGGTGAGCCCTGATAACCTGGTCGATGGAGGAGTAATAACCTCTGTAAGTTGAAAATAATCATTTTTATGAAAATGATTACCTAGTGCTGACTGGAATATGAAATATTCGGTCATTAATTTTCCTCGTGTTCGCAAAACATGTTGTTGTGTTTACTTTTTGTATAAATAATAATTATAATAGGTAAAGTCAGCGGTATTACAGTAATGACATTCATTTGAATTATTATTATAATAATAAAACAATAGTAACAAATAATGAAATTATAATATTAATAAAAAATTATAATATTAGGTGGACATTAGAAAAGTGTGAGAATCTAGGTTACGCGCGATGTCAGCATTCCGCCCTTTTAAAGAGTTCTTGTGTTGTTTGGTGGATTCCAAGATTCTTCTTTATCTTACGAAACAGAAGAAAAGATAGTATTTTTACTAATGATGCTTTTAAACATCCTCAAGATAGGATCGAACCTACAATTACTAAATACTTCCCCATAATTCTCTTGTATAATTTGACGAAAAACTTTGTTGTGAACATCTCGAAGCATTTTATTGTGAATTCGTAAAAAAGGCTTACGGCATGCTCATTGTAACGTTTTTATAATCTTCTACATAACGATAATGATCCTTGTTGTACCTGTATACTCGTATGTTAGAATAACTAAGAAAACAATAAGGCTAAATACGTATTAGTCATAGAATCGTTTTTCCTTTGTGTGTTTTTTATCTATGTGTGAGTCAAACTGTACAATTTGCGGGGAAAGCGTAGCCCGGTATGTGACGCAACAATAAAAATTGTATGGACAAAGAAATTGTTGCAACGTGATACTTGATTGACATGGAACGCTAATTTCAGCCATGAATATCTAAAAATATTTGATATTCCTTTAAATATCATGATTTGGTGATGTAGTAATCTTAGGCCGATCCTTCACAAGTTTAATGAAAATAAAATTATTCATAAATAACAAAATGTTTTCGGTACATTATATACTCCACAAACGTTACCGAGATCGTGAGTAATATTGTTTACATGTTTGGTTCTGCAAATCAGCGTCGGGCATTGGTGCATCTATAAATAAGGAGGTGCTAAAAGCGGCCCGACCGGGGGACGTGCTTCCTTCGCTTTGAGCGGCCGAGGGGTAAACAAGCTTAACTGTTGAGCCCTTTGTTGACACTCGCTTTACGGCTGCTCGAGTCTACCTCGTGGTTTATGACGTGCGCAATAAAGATATGCGCTCCAAGCTGCCTTTGTGCTTTACGTCTCTTTGCTCGTGTTCGTGTAAGGTGAACGGCCATTGTTCATTAGACGTTTTCATAAAAGACATTTCTGATTTAACATCGATGTTCAAATTATTGAGTTAAGCTAACGGCTATATATAACATGATTCATATCTTATATAGTAACTATATATACAGTATATATATATATAGTAACGGTAATCATAAATTTACTAAAACACGCTTGTACATTATGATTGTGAATGTCAACGAACCTAGTATGTGCATTAGGTGGGCTTGTCATTAATGCAATGAAAGAATATGATGTCGTTAAATGACAACCATTTAACAATTCTTGAAACATCGTTCTCTACGTGATTTCCTGTTTATTCAGCGTTTTGCTTGTGACTCTTAAAATACATGTTTCCATTGTTTCGTATAATAACGAGAAACAATTGATAGATATTCAAATAGAGGTGAGTGATGGAATTTTTACCATAGGCAGTGCGGTCTGGCATGGTGATCACGGAGCAGGCCCATCTGCATGCGAGAGTGTCGTCGCGCGTCCGGTTACTCATCTAAAAGACTGTCGTTACAATATGTTCTTTATCAACCCACATTGTTATATCCAAATGTTCTGATTAATTTCATATGGTTGATTTTTTATATTTTTTAACATATAATCATAGCCATATAAGAGAATGTTTTTTTATCAACCAAGTCATTATAAGTTAATAAAGAAATCATTTTAAAATTATTCACAAATAATAGTTTCATGTTTCTCTTAAACTAGTTGCTGTTGGCATAATTAAGCTAATGAATATTTTAATTATTCGATCACTTTTTGCTCTCTGCGGGAGCAGTATTCCACTAAGTGCCATCTTTTAACTATTACTATAATAGATACTTTTTAATTTACGTATTTTTTATTTATAAATGTATCGCATGTGTCCAACATTCAACTCAAAAATAAAAATAGTGCTTATTACTGTCTACATATACCGTCTATATACAGTATAAAATACTTTTCTTAGTCTTTTTTTTTGCTATCAATGTTTGTATGTGGTACATACTCGTATATATAATATGTTTCACCGAGATTTTATTTTTAATTTATTTGGATATCTTTCATTAAAGTGGCAGTTGTCTTAAAATGTATTAGACTTGAGGAAAAATAATATATTTACATAAATTTAAATATACCTATACCTTTTTTGTAAATAATTTTTTTTGAAAATTAAATGTAAATATCATTTAGATTGCAATATTAATAAAGTACAACTTTTTCTCAATAAATTGTTAAACTACCAACAACACTGCTCATACAAGAAACATGCCAAATAAAAACGTTTGGGGCTGAGTAGAGAAAGATTGAAAACCTCATTATTATATTGCCATTATCGGGAGGTTAGCTACATTGAGAGGGGACTACATCGTCTTCTCTGGTAATTTTCGCGCAATCATTCAATAAACGTGATGGAAGCAATCGACAAGACCCTCTGCTTGCTCTTCAGAGAAATGGACCAATTTTGATAACCGGTCACTAAAATTACACCCAGTTTAACTATATATGAAATGAGTTAACTCTTTGTAGTTTGTTTCATGGCAAACATTTAGGTACTATTTACACAATTGTAAATTTTCTCCTCAACATTGCGGCAACGACCAAGTGTTGTAAGTCGTTAAAAGTTCATTTAAATATAGAACGCATTTGATTAGAGCCAATTAACGTTCAATTAAGCTACGAGTGTTCTCTCGTTTGATTCTGTCGTTGGATCAATTGTCGCGAGACAGTCTTCATAATGGACAAGTTCATGCTCCTCGTATTATGTTACAGGAAATAATGAATAAAAGACGTTCAAGCTGTAATGATCTTTTAAGTGAAATTGACTAAAAAGGTTTTACTCTTACTCCTCATAAAAGTTTTAATATACGAGTATAGAAAACATAAGTCTTATGACGTGTAGTGTTGCATTGTTGACAATTCTGTTTTGTACGGGTCTGTTGTTTAACTCGCTTCACCATTTAGGTTAGCAGTATCTTTTGCGCTTTATTCTACATTTAAAATAGTTACCGACTTTAAAATGTCTTTGTCAGATTACCTTATTTGAATTTTTAAAATCGATCGTTTACCGTTTTAAATTTGCTAAAATCCAGAAACCTCAATTCATACTCTTTGTTATTTGGAGCCGTTGCCCTCTTAGGTTATCGAAGAAATATTTTTAGCAAGTACGTACCTACATGTACACAGCACTGACAACATCGCCGAGGTGTAAATCTTGCTGATTGCTAAAACAAATATACGTGCTGTCATGGGAGGTTCTCAAAGTTTATTAACCTTTTTAAAAATAGGTTTGATTTTTTTAACCTTGAAGTTTATTTCATACATTACAAAATAAAATGTGGTACATAACGATTATATGTTACGGACACATTAACCCAAAGTTTTAAAATTAATTTATATAAAATTTTACTTATACGTTTTAAATAGTTTCCAAGAATTTGATCTATGCGATTGCGTCGTGGTTAGCCCCATCACCCAACGCATATTAACGAATCGACATTTCTGCGTTTAGTGTATACTTCTATTGCAGCAGAGGGATTCGTGTCAATAACAAAAAAATACACTAAATACGTTTCTAAAGACATACGCAATTTTGTTGCGCCACTATAAAACTTACTTAGTGATAGACCTCACAGATAACTTGAATATTACAAACATGTTAATATATTTACAAATACTAGTCACATACCCTTGCTTTAAATTGTGAACGTGCCGTCTGGCTAATGGATACATGTTATTATAATAAACTGCAGTAATTACGGCGTGGCCGCTCACGTCTGATTGCCCTTAGTTTCGAACGCAACGACCGCGGCCGCTCGAAATCGACAGTGATTACAAATTTCCCTGGAGTTCAGTTGCAGCGCAATGTCCGATGGAAAGCGCTTAACCAATGTTCCGCTCTAATAAATCTCTAATTACAATTTTGCTGCCATTTCCCATCGTCACTTGGTAGGCATAAATTTAACCTTTGCTCTTTTCACTACTGATCTATCTCCTTTTTAGCAATAGACGGTAGTAACCGACAGTAATTTTAGATAAACTTTCACATTTATAATCATACACATAAATGTTATTAAGAAACGAATTTGTATCAAAAAAAAAAATAATAATAGTACATATTTCATTTGCTCGCTACACTCCATTTGCAACAATCAAGAAATATAATTAAAATACCCAGTTAACGTGTAATTTTGTCTGTCTATTTTGTCTCATCGTCTAACTAAATAATACAAAAATATCACCTGGCCCAAGAATAGACAGCTATATAGATATAATTTTGTAAAGCTTATTTTATGTAAAAAAGCGCACATACATAACAAGACATGAAAATGGTAACTTGAGGTGCGTGAGATTAGAGTCATTTCAATAGTAATTTTGTGTCTCCAGCATCCGCTTAACTTAAAATATATATATATATATGGCATAATTAGCTACAATATTCTAAAAACACAAGTGTTCGTGTGTTTACGATCTTCGTTCTAAACATAGGCGTATAGAATATACAATGATATGTCATTCGCATCGATTGAGGCCGCCGCATACAAGATGTGATCTATCATACATAATGTATAGTGGCCATGTTCCGCGTCGAGCTTTGCGCCGGCCTTCGCGTCACGGTGGAGGCTCAACTAAATATTATGAAATGTTTCATACTATTTTGTCAGAATAAATGTTTATATGTTAATTTCGCACACTTGAATATGTCATTTTAAAGACACTAATTCTTGAATCAATAAAACCGCAAAAAGGTGTTTTTAACCTTCTTTTTATTTTTTGTATTCCCATAGATTGAAATTCCTGCAAGACGTTGTCAGGTAACTAATAGATCATGGATAAAAAGTACTGTTATTTTGTACGACACACGACCGTTGCCCCTTAGAACCGAGAGTTGGCGCGGCGACAATTATTCCTCATTACGCCGATGCCACGAGGCGTCGTCTTGTGAACAATAGTGTACAATCACTGCGATTGTACTGGCCAAGTGCTCGTGTCAACTACCTCTTACATGAACACTATTGTTGTAGTGATATGTTTTAAAACCAATTTCGACTACTTACGAAACAAAACGAATATTCATACGAAGAATATGATTAATCTTTTTATTTATAGTATTTTTAAAACCTTCGTATATCCCTTATAAGAATAAACAATTAATATGCATCTTTCGTATATATGTTGTTTATTAATAATTTATTCACTATAGGAGACCATCATAGTGTCATGTTTAAATCATTAAAACTTGATTCATTTTTAGGCTTAAAGCGTGCTAGTTAAGGTTTACTTAATTAGGAATGTTAACCATTTAACGACGATGCTATCTCATTAAAAATAATACGCGTTTAACATAAAGGTTCCTGCAGGTAGACGAAAGCCTTATTAGTGTGCAGGATCCTTTTTTGATTCTAGCAGGTATTCACCGCTCAATACAGATTATCTTTTTTGTTATCTTAATTATTTTTACCTAGGTATATGATTTATATTTTAATGCCGAAGAAAGTTTTTTTTTAAAAAATGCCACCTATAGTTTACTTACTTAATGAATATATTTTTTGTATTTCAGAACCAAACTCGCCCAGTGCAGACTATGAACGGCACACTGAACGGTGCTCTGGGTCCAGTCGGCACCAACGTCTCTTCGAACGTCGGTTGGGATCAGCATCCAGTTCTCGCGCGAGCAGCATCCGTACCTGCGCAACGAGCTTTGGCCGGTCTCCTAAACAGTTTGGGTGGTCATCGACGACTAGAACGCACGACGAGCGATCCTGCACCTCCCCCACCTGCAACAAGTCGATACAAGACAGAACTTTGTCGACCATTTGAAGAAGCCGGTGTTTGCAAGTATGGCGATAAGTGCCAATTTGCCCATGGCGTGCGCGAACTACGTAATCTTCAACGTCATCCTAAGTACAAGACAGAACTGTGCCGCACTTTTCATTCTGTGGGCTTCTGCCCATACGGACCAAGATGTCATTTCGTCCACAATGCGGAGGAAGCGAGACGCCGCGAACCTTCATCTCCCGGTGGATCTCTGGCGTCACTCTCGTCCGGCGGTTCCATGACATCGTACATGAGCGACGGGTCTCGCTCGCCCAGATCGCCCCATTCGCCCCTAACGCCACAGTCGCCACTCGCGCCGCACTCGCCTCCCGCTATGTCGCCGCCCGCACATGCAACATCTTTTGCTTTCCGTCGCGCACACTCGCCAGATCCGGAGGAAGAGCGGTTGCCCGTGTTCAATCGTCTCTCTTCCGCGTTCGGCGATATCGTGATCGCCTAATTCGAGCCTAGTCCTAAGCTATATTAACCGAGCGTAGCGTATAAGGATCGTCCGTCACCTTAGTGCCTACTCGACGTCTTCCAGACCGCGCCCGAGCGCCCGTCCCGCTCGCCGCGCCTCGCGCCCTCACCCGCTCAACAAATGATCTCCAGTTAACCGATGCTCTTATTACCGCCATGTAATATTTTAAAGTTAAAGTGTTCTGGCGTCTCGAAAGTTTGCGGTGTGAATATAAGTAGATATACATCTTTTTAGTTATCGGCACGCACTTGTAAATGGCACCTTATATTGTTAGATATTTATTGTGTAGCTCGCGGAAGTCTTCCCGATGCGATCCTCCGCCGAGCGGTGGTCTTGTAAAGTTAGCTTATAGTAACGTTTTATTTATTCATATTGCCTATCCGCGCTCGGTACCGTACCGCGAGAAGGCGCTCGTGATCTATTTTTAAGGATATAAGATAATAATTTATTATTTATTTCGAGTCTCTTTAACTTTAATTATTATTATTTTGTAGCTTTTGCGATGCCACACCGCATACGGACGAGGTACGCGTCGACGGGACGTGGCTCGTTTTATCAACCCCACTCGGCCGGATCCTTGATTGACTTTTTTCTGATGACTAATTGTGAAGGGAATCGGCCGAGTTGGACTGGCAGTCGAGAGAGAGATGGGCTTAAACACCTCGAATAGATTATTTATACTCTTAATTTATGACCTAGTGTTTCTATTCTTATTCTTCGCGCTGCCGTACTATCGCTATATTCTCAATCTTAGCGGCTCCGTATCAATCATATGTAGCTTATTTAGGAGGTATAGGAACGATGGTGCGGCGCCCCGCCGTCGCCACCGTCTCCCTTTACGAAGACTTTTCCTTTTTGCGTCGAGCGAGCGAGCGTAAACCTGTTTGAGACTTTTGGTGATTGTTTTTTTCGACCTCGGGTTCCTCCGCTCACAGCGATCGCGCTCGAATGCATGCAAAAAATGACAGGTACCCAAGTTTAAGCCCGTCCATCTCCCGAGACCATATACCGATATACCTGTATTGTATAAAATATAGTGACATAACATTATCAATAGTATATGATGAAGGTGCGATCGGAACGGCACTCTCCCCTTGCGCTTCCAAGCCGCCCTTTCGCACCCTCTCCAAATAAGTGCCTTTACTTTATAACAATATAAATCGATTGTAATATTTAATTTTTAGTTGATCGAGATAGATTGATTTTTATTTATTATCTCCTTTTGAATAAAATATTCAAATTGGCACAGTTATTACTTTTGTACTTGGAGCTAAGTGATTAGTTTTGACATAGAATAGTTTTTTCTTTTTGAATTTAAAGTGTGATATTTTATAATATTTATATAACAAAGTTTAATGTTTTAATTAAGGGACCAATTTAATGAATAGGAGAAATTCTGATGATGCAGCCAGATACGCTTGCGAATACTAAGAAACTGTCCTCACGCTACGTGTGAATATTTTTGTAAACGTCAGATTTACGATTTTGTACTATTAATAAAATACATATACACAAACCGTAATGGTTTTTCTTTATTAATTTTCAACTGATAGAACCGAGAAGGTAGTTGTTTTGTTTTCTTATGTATTGAGTTTTACTTATTCCACATCTCAGAGCGAGTCGTTGCATGATGACCACAGAATGATAATAATTTTGTACCTAATGATAAGTTTTTAGTTTTAAGCGTTTTTCATAAAGTTTGCGAATATTATTTATTATCAGTTCATTACTAATTATAAACCATTACAACTGATTATTTAATTTCTTTTGTATTTAAACAGACATTTAAGTACTACGTGTAACTTAATGTTAGTAATATATCATGAGTCATTTAATATAACAAGCATTAGTTTAGATACTCTAGTACCTATATCATTTCTAATTAAGTATTTAATTTTTTTTTTTAATTTAATCCCAATTGTAAGTTAATCTCCAAAAAATTGACTACTATATTTCTATTACGGACAAAAGTTAAGGCTAAAGCTTGTGACATTTTCTTGTAAGTTCTCTTTTATTTCCATCTGCATTTTTATTGAATTATAGTCAAAAATATGTTAATTTTTATTTTTATTTTTGTTTTTTTTTACCCACACCTTTTACCCTAATCCTTTATTCCTTTTTACTATTTTGTTAATTTTTTTTTTGTACACATACAAAGTTTCATTATAAAAATATACAAGTTGTCGAAATACGACAATGAACTCTTATGATTCAAAGCTAAGTAAGTTTTTGTTAAGTGATTAATTTTAATATTTTCCATTATAATTTACATTTATATAAAAAACCTATTTATTTTGATTGAGATATCATCTCAATGTGAGGAGACAACTATAATAACAATTCATTTGCAATTGTTATTGGCACCAACGTGAACCCGGAACCTCTTTTATTTCACAATAGAATATTTCATAAGTATATATTTTTTGTTCACTACTTACGTAATCGAGCCACGACTTTGAGAAAGGAGCGAGCGTTGGCGGTAGGATGCAATATCACGTAAGTATTATGAAAATTCTACTACATACATAAAACAATTAAAAAAAAATCTCATTGAAATTGAAATTACACTATTTATATTAATTAATTATCTATATGTACAATGTATTGTATATTTCTCGTTTTATGTATATATGCAGGTATATAAGTATGTATATGTATGAAAATAAGTATATTATATCAAGAAATTTATTTTAAATTGTTTTTGCACTGCTTCCCGCTAAGTAAAGTGTCCTACTAAGTTTCACTATTAGTAAAAGGTTGCCTGTAAGAGATTACTTTTAGTGATAAGGCCGCCTTTTGCCTAACTTTTTCTATATTTTTTTAATTTTTTATTTGTTGCAATAAAGAGTTTTTGTTATTATTATTTGTCGTGTATAACAAAAAAGTGGGGAACGGATATGTTAAATGAGAACGGAGCTATATGCGGGATTCAGCGTGTAGCTATTTATTATTATTATGTGTAACATTTAATTAAAATTTTAAATGTTATTTCGTTACGAACTATTTTAAACTAGGTATTTTAAAACAGTGAGAGAAAGGTTGACCTTTTAGAACACTATTGTATAAGGTCTTGACAGAGAGCGTGTATGAAGAAGTTGGTGACATCGGACAAGGCGAAAGAAGTAGGTATAAGGGATTGTAGACTTGGCGTGACATTCTCTCCGAATTCCGCTACGGATAAACCGTAAACTAAAAAGAGATATATTGGATATCGATTCCAAATTATTATATGTCATTTAAATTAACATTGATAGTTTAAAACAATTTAAATTTATATTAACCCTTCTTTGCATGATGATGGAAATTTCCATCATAACATTTAATGCGGATAAAAAGGTACACAAAACCAGTGCAATTTGCATTTGTTGCTGCTGGTAACATTCTACAACGCCGTAGCGTAAAACGAAACGCAGTTGTCAAATAAAAGCTAATGTCACTGTTAATTACCATAATTTGAACATATCATTCCGCTGTTTGTTGCGACTGGAAAAAACGGCCGATTTTATAAATTATTTTAGGAAACTAAAGCGAGATTTATCTGGTATAAAAAGTGATAATGAGTGGAAATAAGGTTTGTTTCTGTGTTTCTGTTATTTTATGTACAATTTATATTGAAATACTCTGAATAAATTTCTCAAAACTATGTGATAGAAATTTACATCACTATGCAGTTGCCTCACTTATAATGTATGGCGAAAATGTTTATACCATAAGTTTAATTTGTGTTTCTTTTCTCGGAAAACTTGAAAGATATGGACATCGAACTTTATATGAGACAGTTAGAAGATGGTTGGCTCTCGGAAGACGGCCTTGAAGACCAAGAATCTGACGATGAACACCACAATGCTGATAAAATTGTAAGAGTGTTGCAGGACGAAATTGATGATAATGATGCAGATGATGGTCTGAATGAAACTGCTGATATTGGTCCTCCTCTTCTAGACCCAGAAGAAATGGAACCCTCTGAAACATCATCTTCATCTAATATCGAGTCTTCATCCACTTTTTCGTTTGAGAAAAGAAGCTTGATTTGGAAGAAAAGGAATCTGGTGTATGACCTGGTGTCTGTATGTAGCTAAAGCAGGAATTCACACAGTGGGAACTGTACAACTAAACAGGATACCAAACAACAAATTACCAGAAAAAAAAGATTTCATGAAGAAGTCAGTGCCCAGAGGTAGTTATGAAGAGAGAGTTTCTGTGATTGATGGTATTGATATGTCTTGTGTAGCTTGGAAAGATAATAAGGTAGTAACCTTGTTATCTACTTATGCTGGAGCATTGCCTATGACTAAACTCGGCAGATATGACAAATCAAAAAAAGAAAAAATTGATATTACTTGCCCATTTATTGTCCAAGAATATAATAAACACATGGGGGGAGTTGACCTCATGGATAGCTTTTTGGGCAGAAATCATATTACTATGAGGTCTAAAAAATGGTACCTGCGTATTTTTTTTCATTTATTTGATCTTGCAGTAATAAACTCTTGGATTATCTATAAAAAAAATGCTCAGGAAAGGGGTGAATCTAAAAAGAGTCTTCTTACAATGAGCCAATTCAGAAATGAACTGGCCTTTGTCTTATGCAACAAGGGAACCACTAAAGATGTTAAAAGGGGGCGTCCCAGCAGCAGCACCCTTGAAATAGAATTGCTGGCAAAAAAAAGAAAAGGTTCTCCTGCTCCTCCACCACCGAAATAAGTAAGGAAAGATGGTCTTGAGCATTGGCCAACAGTTGGTGGGTCACTCAGGTGCAAATACCCCAAATGTAAAGGCTATTCCACAATATCATGTGGGAAATGTAAAGTTAACTTGTGTCTCAATAAAAATAATAATTGTTTTTTAAATTATCATAAAGAATAAAGAATGTACAAACATATTCTGTTTTTTATTTATTTAGTACTGAGCTAAACGTGTGGCATTGCATAATGATGTAAATTTCCATCATATTGTTTTTTACTATTTTCATATTATTTATTTACACTAGAATTTTTTATATTATTTTTCCCTTAATATAGAGCATCAATTACACCACCATGATTTATTTTACAAAAAAAAAAAAAATCATGCAAAGAAGGGTTAAGTAGCTTTTATACTTGACATTTGTTCACCTAATAGAGGTAATAGAAGCTATAGCATACTCATATTACTTATGCATATCATAAATGTATAGATAGAATTGTAATGGAATTTTAATCGTAAAAACTGTATGCTAGAAACAAATTATTTCTACTGCAGCGTTCTCCAATTTCGAGACGTTGCTTTTTCACATCAGAGCAAAGAAATTAAAATAGTTTACAAGATATAGTAACTGTAAATAGTGTGGACTATACTCAAAACGCAAATTTCAATTCCTGTTTACAATCAGACACTGGGTCAGTATTTGTCTGTCTGCGCCACGTACAAAATAATTATTAATATCAAAAAAGGTAAAGAACAATTAAGATACTTAGAAACCTACGAGTCGCTCTTATCTAGTGATTCATACTAAATACAGCACAATATATAGTTAGTAATGGCGAGGCGTCCATACAACTCGGTTCTCACCGGCTTCTATTTCTAAATTTTCAAAGTACAAGTATGAGAGCTAAAAAAAAAAGCTCGCCAGTAAAATTGAACTTGAAATTGTAATTCAATTTGCAAAAAAACAAGATCAAGTAAAGAGAGCTTTGCAAAAACCCAAGCTCTGACATCTTAAAGATCTAAAAAAAGAAAATAGTCATCGCCAAAATTCGATACAGAAATTACTAAATACCTTTACATCCTATACAATCCCTAAATATATCGGCTACCCTAAATATATACACCGGCTTCCCCAAATATACATCGGCTTACCTGAATTTATCGGCTTGCCTAACTAAAATTTTCACCCCTCGCCACTGGTAGGTGGGGTCACTAACATCAGGAAACAAGACGGATCTAGCAAATGATTTAAAGTCCTAATAATTTTATTACATTTGAATAATAAACAAGTCAATTGTAATGTATATATAAATTTAAAAAAAGTCCTTATTGACTATAAAAAATATAAATAATTAATATAACTTGTTTTTTTTGAAATTATAATAGATAGTATATTTGTATGAGACGATGTCAACATTTCTATATTAAATAATCAATAGGCCATCAATTTAATTTATATAGATATAAGTCACGATTTAAAAAAATATGAATTTATTTTTTTAAACTATTACATCTGTAGGTATCTACCATAATTGTTTGTATCATAAATCTAACCATAGATGTTTTATTATTTTGATACTTACTTTAACAAAATAAGTTTTATATTTCACCTCTTTCGTAACTTATATTAGAAGCTAGCTAGCAAAATGCTACATAACGTCATAATCGGCATAATTTGTATGTAGATGAATAAAATATACTTATGCAAGACTGAACTCCTTATAAAAAATGTTATTAAAATGATTATTAGTAGGTTTTTATTAGGCATCAAATTTCAATTCCTGGAGCTGCGTCGGCCACTCTAGTAACCCAACACTGAGATAAGGCGGCCTTGACAAACGAATCAAAATCGAGTATTGCTAACAAACTTAAAATGTGACTTTTATTCTCTAGTGTATAAGGTTTATTATGAAACAAAATATCAGCGCTATCGGTGCAACTTCACACAAATATAAAACGGATGTTATAATCTGGGGCTCATTAAATACTGAATAGTGTTTGTATAATATATTAAAGATGTAAATAAATTGTTATATTTTAGTGACGATTTTACAATAATTAATTTATGATTATTTCTTTCGTACAAAATAGAGGTTAAATAACTGCCGCTGAAAAGCGAAGCCAATATGTAAATATTTGTTAGTGCAGTCATATAGTTCAATTTGAGCTGAGGAAGTGTATATATATCTTTTAATCTGTTTAAATAACATGATTAATTAGGTTTTACTTTAAGCTCCATTTTTTTTACATTAATGTTATATATAGGACTAAATAACATTGAATTTTAGTTACCGATATGTACGAACAATTTGATTGGTACATTTCCACCACTAATTACTCACAGGTTAATATATTTCGGTGACACTCACTCAAAAATATTTAAATATCCTTCAAGGGTCCGTCAATCCTTAGCCTCAATCATATCTGTCACATATCAAGGAGAAGAAAGCAAATACAAGGCGCAGTGTTAGTACAACGATAATAATAATTGCTGCTGGTGGATGATAAGGGTTCTATTATCTAATATTTGTACGGTAACAGTGATTAGATAAGCAACAAGATGTGAGTCGTTTGGTTACTACACTAGTTAAGTATGGCTTGTTAGCGATTCCTACATACTTTTAGACGACGTACGAAATAACTTAAAATGCTTTGTCTTCTTTTTTTTTCGATCTTTTAAAAAATACTCTAAAACGTAAAGAAAGAACAATATTAAAATTAATTTATGCATTACATTTGAATATATGTACATACCAAATTATGATTAACTTTTTCGAGCATATTTTGCATTCGTAGAGTTCATGGTCACTCGATTGTGAAAAATTATGCAGATAATCGCATTAATTGGAATTCGATTCGGTAAATTGTAATGAAATGCGCGTATATAGCTGTTTGATTTCATATAATGACCCAGTATTATAGACTAATAAAATATATGTTAATGAAATCATTTTTAAAATATTTGGTAAATTATTTTAAGCCAAACAATATCCAAGTACAAACAAATGAATGAATAATTTATTTAAGCCACGTGATCAAGTCTATTTTTAGCATAAATAATAAAATATACGTCTGGTAAAAATGCTTAAATCTGTAATAAAACAGTATAAAAAGTTTATACACGCACATATTTGAAACTATTTCATGAATTTGAATGATTTTTTACTTTTTGTTATATGGCTAGTTTGGACGTACTGGAGGTATTTGAAAATTGGAAGACCTGGTCTAGAAGTAGAACCATAATTGACTTCGCTTCGCCTTGTTATAGATGACAATAAGAATTTTGGAAAAGCTGCCTTAACAAAACTTGTTTATCGTGACACGCATTTCCCATTACCATATAAAAATTAAAAAACTAAGATATATGATAAACAAAAATAATACCCAACAAAACTATAATATAAAGGGAAATGCTGCTTTAGCAAAACTTTAATAAACACATAGTTTACGTATTAAGTACACAGCAATATTTCATACCACCCATCCTTTCCCCAAAATGTGGTGGTTCCGATAGCGGCCTACTACATTGTCCCCTTTCATCTGTATCCTCGTCGGTCTGCAACGCATCTACGTCTCTGGTGTTGTAGATGTTCATAGGCGAAGGTAACCATTTGCCATCAGGACCACCTGATGGTTTGTCATCCGTTATACATAAAAAAAAACACAAATCTAATATATTTCTATACTATATACATCATCTATTTTGTGTTTGACACAGCATATCATATAGCAAACACAAATTCCTTAAAAATTCCTGTCTTATATTATTATCACTGTTATTCGAATTCCAAAAATCTTTTATATGAAAGTCTATATAATACAAATCCTTTGCAATAAGATACGGTTTTATGGCAATATACAGTCATCATTATTCTCAAGTACATGTGATTATTCTACAATGGATTATCTAAATTACTATTATAATTCACGTACAATAATAATAAAGATATATGATTCTCTAAATAATCTTCTTGAAGGAGTTTAAAATAACATTGTGTCTAGCGTTTGGTCCTGTTTGTTATATAACAAACACGTAATGCAATTTTTTTCTTTCATTTTGCTTAGTAGAAAAGAAATGCTGAGCTGATATATAAGTTTAATTTTCTTTGGCCCGTCTACTTCCAATTATTTATATACAATTAGCATTGTAAGTAACTAGCTTTCTGCCCGCGGCTTCGCCCGAATATTTCATTCATCATTTTTGAATTTATTTTTTTTGATAGATATATGAAATATCTTATCAAAAAAATAAATTCAAAAATGGGTATGGGTTCAATATTACTAATATTCGTAGTTGTCGACTTCACCTATAAAAGAATTGACATATATTAGGCTTTAAATTGTACGCGTAACATTACATTTGATTTCAAATTAAACTTGACTGGACGCACTTCCGCGTATTTTAATAATTTAGGTAAGCACAACCCAGATATCTTTCAGGGTTGCAATGGCATCTACTAAAAATAATATACTAGTTCGTAATATATGCACAAAGATTACAATGTATTTGTTATATTCAGTAACATATACCAGTATCATTTGCACAGGCTTGTTTTAATTAAATATACCCGCCATTTTAAATAAATTAAGAAAAGGAAATCACAAAATTTGCATTCGTTCGAATGGCGAAACCGGTCGTTCCGTATTTATTTATGGGATTAGTTGAAGGGCACGCGAAATGATAAGAAATAAGTATTCTTTCCTCCTTTTAGAACGTGCTAGTTTTATTGAACATATTATGACTCGACAAATTTCAAGAATTTATATTGAAATTTTAATTTATTACTTTTAAAATACGAATATATATGTAACGATAATAATTTTCTCCTACCTTAAATATAGCAGTGAATTTTAGATCTATGTACTTGTACATACGAGTACACATTTAAAGAGAGTATTTGAACGCATAAAGGTTTACTTTTAGACTTTAAAAAAATATATAATTTAGCATTGTGGTAAGGTAATAGAGTAATAATATTATTTTTTTTTGGAATAATTTCTTTATTCTAGTTGCACGAGTACAAAGTGTAGTTTGCTGTTTCTGCTATCCACCCGCATATCTACTGTACCTATAAATTTGGTATCTGAATTTTTAAATGTATATTTTTTTTTCAGCTTCACACAATTTCACCGACATAGCAGGGTAGTCGGAGAGAATATCAAGAAACTCTCTGCTTCCCGCCCGAAATTTAGACGTCGCCTGTCGCGGTGGAACTCATCACTATGTGTCTGACCAAAATGGGAAATAATTATTATTTCTCCTACTGGAAATCGAAACTTCAACTATCGTATTACGTAGGAGTAGTAATAGTAAACTAAAGTTCACTGACCTGATTAGGCAAAATTGACAACAATTTATAAATATAAATACCTTTTCTAAACAAAATACAAGTGCCTCTTATATCTAAAACCACAGATTAAAAATTATTACAATGGATTCTATTCAAATAACAAGCATTGTATGATGCTAATATAAAAGCAATAAAATAATAGTATTATGATATCTAACCATAAGTAAATATGAATGAGGTAACGTGTTGAAATATTGAAGAACATTGAAAAAAATATGAGCGATATGTTATTATATATCTGCTTTATAGATAAACATGTGTAAGTCAGTCAATTAAAAATTCTAGTGTCCCCGTAAATGCGTTAATAAAGCATTGCGTAGTACACGTCACTTTATTTTATTAATTTATTATATCTTTATGCATTATTTTTAGAAAATGTAATCATTCTGCACTCCTTTTCTATATAAACTATAAGTGTGCCAAGTTTCATGCTCTTCCGTCCGTGTAATTTTTGGTAAAAAGTATTATATATAAATATTATGAAACATAAAGTCGAAGAACTTTATAAAAATATTGTATATGCTTTCTATCAATAAAATAGTTATAACTGAATTGTTGAAGTTTATTTATCAATTGAACGTTCACATAGCTATCGTAAAACCATACAGTTCATAGAATGTTAAATTCATAGCCACGTATAGAGCATATCAGCGGCGAGTGACCCGCTACCGGCTGACGGCGATATAATTTTTACTACCGCATGTACCGTCGCAAACATAAAGCGTTTTTGCCTATACATACACTTCCGTGTACAATACTGGACACGTGTGGCGGATTTCAATAAAATTTTGAGAACCGAAAATTTCTAACAATCCCTTGTTGCTAACAGTTGCTAACTTTTTATGAAGAAGATCGACCCTGTATTGTTAAAATATAATTTAAAACCATTTTGACCAAATGTGGTTGATGTGAAGTATATGTATGCGTTAGAACATAAGTAAAGTAATATTTGGGTAAATAATAAAGTCGATTATTTTTACGCAATGTTTGTGACCTTTTACAATATTACAATAGATTAAGAATTAAGAAGAAATTATTCAATACCTTAATTTACATGTGAACACTATCTTTCCCGAGTATTCTTTATAGAAAAGACTAGGTTATGATATAGTATTTTGACCACAACATAGTATTTTGCGAAACGTAATTGAAAGTGATGACTTTTATTTAGGTTAGGTTAGGATAAGTACTTAAATAATAAATGTTTGTATTGTAGGCAAGTGTACTCGAGCAATACGGTTGCCAGCAATTGAGACAAAGGCTCGTAAAGATACGCGGCGTATCGTAGGCTTTACGTAACACAAGCACTCTCCCTAAACAGACGGGCCGATATCCATACAGGCCAAGCAATAATAAAATATATAAATTAAATAATGCGGAATTGTCACATAAAAATTATACAAATATTTATAGTAAATATTTTTAAATCAGATGTTAATAAGAATAAAGCTATAATATATACATAAGCAGTATTATAAAAATTGTGCATACCGCAAAGGAGTATTGTGGTCCTTCTTTTTTCATATTGCATACATTTCAAAATTCTCACTTTTCGCCGAATAGAGGCATTGCGAGCTGAGTGGCGGAACTCAACGCCGCTCTTTACCTTGTTACCAAACCCAAGAAATGAAAATACTGATCTTTCACATTTTCTGGAGTGGGAATCAAACCCACAACGTTGTGGAAGTTCCACGCTTGTGCCTATTAAGTATTTATTTCGTAATATATTTAAAATTCTCGCTTTAATGTTTGATAAGAACATTGGCTGTATGTTTTCATAGTCACCTCAGAGCGTACTCTAGTGAAGCCTTATTATGGGAACTTTGCACTTATTTTAATTTCTTAATAAACAAACGTAACATATGTATTGCGTAGTAATTATTATTTTAATTTATCTATGTCGTATATAGGACAAGAAATTTATATTTCTTTAAATATGTTGGTGTAGTAATTAGTATTTAGTGGGTGTCTTTTGTTTAAACATAGGTAAGATTTGGTACTGAAATTTATTTTAATTAATTTGAACTTAACTATTATTCTTTAATGATAGGTCTTATTAAAATTAGTATTGCACTTTTAATAATTTCGAATATATAGACCATACCGACATACCTACCAGTAACCAAATCATCGCCTTATAATCGAACTTCATACTAAAAGACAACATATCTACTGTACATAAACTACAGTTGCAAGTAACTTATGGACTGTACTAAGACGTTATTTGCGTAATAAATAAAGAATAATTAATTTGCATACATTTTATTTCATACAGATCAGGAAGAAATACTTTTAACTTCACCAATTTATAAAATTAGTTGATCAATAAATTATTATAATTATTATTACGCCCAGATATCTGTACTTATAATTCAATGGAGCCAAAAAAAAAATCATTTCTTCAATAACATATCTCAAAATATAATATCGTTAAAAGATCTAGTCTTAAAGAGATACTAAAAAGGGACATTTAAATATTATTTTGGTTTTTTAATATTTTTACGTCTGTCCCTGAAGGAGATGTGAATGTTGGCGCCAATCATAACATTAAATAAAGACATTAATACGAAAGAATTACATGGATATAGAATATTGTGTAGAATGTAGGAAGTAAAATATTGTAAATTTTATTATGTCTCGGCCACAGTGGTTGTTATTGAATAACTTGTTAAAAATAAATACATTAATCATAATCCAATACCGATAAATTTCCTATATATATATTTATATTCTTATGTTTTTAGTGAAGCATATTTTGTCCACCACTTTTTCGCCAATTTTGATTTTTTCTGTTTTTTTAGTTATAAGTAATGAACTTAGACAGAATGAACTTAGAAGATTTGTTGAGTAAATAAAAAATTATAATTACATCCGACCATACCAATTTGTTCACTAGCTGTAAAAGGCCCGCGAATGCTATAAAATACAAGCGTTTCGGGAAATTAAGAAAACAATGGTATAATATTGGTCTTCTTCTTCTTACATTCTTTACATAAATGCAAATGCAATAAAATTGTCATGTCAATGTAGAAGTTAAAGTACACATCAATATATAAAATACTAGCTTTCCGCTCGCGGCTTCGCCCGCGTAGAATTCGGTTATATCGCGCGACTTGGTAAGGAGTAGTCTATAGTCTTTCCCAAAGTCTAGACTATTTGTCAAAATGGCTTAATTGGTGCAATAAGGAACTTCCATACAAATTTTCATCCCTTATTTTAACCCCTTCTACCCTTCTTTTTCGCTAAAAAAAATATCCTATGTCCTTCCCAAAGTTCAGTTCTATCTTTATACCGAATTTCATCAAAATCGGTTTAGTGGTTAAGACGTGAAAGCGTAACAGACAGACAGACAGACAGAGTTACTTTCGCATTTATAATATTAGTAAGGATGATATATATTTTGAGAAAATTGTAAAATCTTATTTTTTTGCAGCACATTCACAAAAATTATACGAGTATAGCATATATATTCTATTACAACATTTTTGGAATATTTTCTTCGCTTTAGATATTTTCTCCTACATGTGTATATTTTCAAAATGTCAAGAAAAAATAAATTTTGTCAATCTTACAGACAGTGTTATAGAGTAACTTAACTTGGACTACATCGGTAAAGTAACTATACTTTTAAACTCTTAATATAATAACTAAACATTTACACTATAGCTTTTAAGGACAACATGTTTTGTGCTTTACCTATACTTAACACGTTAAATGACATTTCCTTTTACATTGTAAATAGAAGTGGAAGTATATTATTTATGTACAACCAGTTCATAGCGGTTACATAAACTAATTGAATAATTATTTCCTTTATACCTAGCAGGAATAGATTGTGCATAATTCCTGTCCCATGCCTATTTACCATTACCTGACTATCTTTTCATAGAAAGATTACATTATTTTTTTTCTTCAGGAGATAATAGATAGTAAAAGTGCATAAAATAGTACCTCAATTAATAAGACGATGTTATTTCCGCAGCCAGACACTTTTGATGGCTTCTTATAGGTCCCCAAGCAATATATGAACAGTTCAACTACAAGTCTGGCAGATGGTTGCAACCACACTAAGTACAAGGCAATAGATGACGTGATTTCTAATATTATTACGAAAAAAATATTAAAAAATTGGGCTTTACACTATGAGGTAATTAAGGTACTATTTTATGCATCTTTAACTATTTATCTATTATCTCCTGAAGCAACCACACCCCAAATTCCATGCTTGTGGATCGTTCTTACCTCTGTCAAATACACTCACAGAGAAATTTTCAGCTTTTGTACTATGAGGTAAGTCTGGTGGTTCATAGGATCTTAATATATAAAGAATAGAGTCGAGCAAAACTTATGTCCAGAGAAGTATCGATATATACAATCTTACTTATTTAGAATATCTACTTACTTCTGAGACCCTCGTCTGTCTGTAATTGTTATAGTTGTTGTAGTAACTCGACACGGATTGTCTCGAATTCGGGCATCCGGGCGGCAAGTGATAAAACTTATGCCAAGCAGGAAGGAAGCATATTCCAAAATGGAGCTTTTCAAGGATGCTATTGATATATTTAATGTAGCTTTTTAGATTCTGTATTTTAATGCAAATATGCTAGACCTGTGGCATGATATGGACGGCGAAGTTAAATTGTTACCAAGTAGTTTTACTGTAGTAGGTTTTTCAGTTTCACAATCCTGCCACCGTTTCTTATAACGCTATTTTCGTTAAATTTGAAATACTTATACTGTTTCGTCATTTATTTTTTAAATGTCAGCATTACAAATAACTGATAAAAATTATAAAATAGTTAAATAAAAAAGTAGATGTTTTTTTCTTCCTTGCTGAATAGATAACGGATGAAATTAAATTAAATTGGAGTGGAAATCGCTTAGAGTATTATTATTTTTATCAAGTAATCATTTATTTATTTAATAGGACCAGAACTTATTTCAAGTAATTCTGTCATAAGCGTAAAGTCCAAGAAATGTGTAGCTTTTTGCTTGCGATCTGCAACATAAAACCGTATAGGTAGTTTCTGAGATTGCCGTTGGCGCATCAAGTTATCGTATAAAAAAGCAAACTAAATAAACTTTAATGGGTCCAGTTCAGCACTCGCTCAATGACCACCGCTAAGATGTCCAGTTTCGAGGTCTTAATCACTTTGACTCAACTCATTGAAATACTTAAGTATAAGAAGTTGAATGACCTTATTGTGTGTAATTAGCCAATTACTATAACTTAGGATTACTATGCCAAATAAGCTTTTAAATATCTAAGATCGTTTACCTGCTACTAGTCTAGAGATCTGTATTAAATATACATAAGACGTCGTTTCTTTTATGGAATCTATATTAAAGCAAAATTATGATTTCCGATATGTAGATGTTTACTATTTAAGTAGATGCTATATTTAAGTACATATAATTTAATAAGTAATGAAATAGTTAATCTAATGAAAAGAGATTTATATTTTTCTAGTATTTTTTTCTACGACCAACCCTTTTAAAGCATCACATTAATTGTCTTCGCTATAGTTCCCGAAAGATATTGCTAGCAGTTTTTTTCTATAAAAACAATTTTATATCAAATTTTATGAAGCGCAGATTCAAAAAAATTACATTATATGAAAGGTCTACCTTTAAGCTGTTTGAGGAAAAAAATCATGAGCAAACCAGACCCAACAGATAAGCTGTACAGATTTAAACTGTTAGAAAAGGGATGGAGAAATATGATTATGAAATAGATGATGATCATAAAAATAATAATTAATATTCTAAGCAATTGGTAATACATAAAATAACATGTCAAACAGTATTTAACTTTAAGTGTGGCTTTGTGTTATTTCAATTCCTATAAATTCAGGTCAACAGTGTATCACTATACTCCAATTTATACATTGTTGACCTGAAATGCAATCAAATGAAATTCAAATTTTCAATTGAAGACTACCTCCATATTTAAATTAATCAATATGCAAAGAAAAAATTTTAGACCTCTATACGAAAATTATACGGTCGGGGAGTATGAAATTTTACATATATTACATATATTATGTATTTAAAATTTATATGTAAAAGTGCATCTTCTTAAGGCAATGCGTATTGTACTCATGCACGGGCCCTCTATAATAATTACTTTTAAAACTTATTCCGCTTAGCTAAGAGCTCTAGTGTGTTTTTTTGAAATTTCAATTCGCCTTTTTCCCCCAACTTCAAACATTGTGTGACAGAACAAAGCGAAGAAATGAAAATAATCATGAAATCGAATCTACAATTAACTGTGTTGCAGTCGGACCCTAATCCGCTGCTTAACGATGGTTCTTGTAATTCATAATAATTTAATTTCTCGTAGTTTTTTTGTTTATATAAGTGTTTTCTCTGGCGTGCTGTAAACAATGTCGAATACACAAAAAATATTGCAGGTTCAAAAGTAATACATCTGGCGATGAGATAAAAAAATGCCAAACTTAAAAATTGACAAAAATGTTATCATATATTAGCGTACACACATTTATTAAAAGTCATTGTACACTTTTCTTATTAGCAAATGAATCACGTCGAATTCTATTTGAATAAGGTTATTTGAGGTTAATCGAAAAACCTATTGAGTATGAACGACCTTCACTTATTTCAAGAACGGTCATAATTCTAAAACAGAACTTACAAAATGTTAAATAGAATGTAAATTAAAATAATCACACCTTTCAAAAGTAATATTTACCTAAAGGTAGTAAAAGCGAATATTGTTTAGCGCGCATCTGTAGTTTGATGCATCCATAAAATAACAATATAGTTGATGTGCGTAAATAAATACATATTATTAGCGGGTCTGGTCGGTTATCATTATCAAGTAACCCACATAAACGATATCGGATTCCGCTGCTCTCTGCTCTGAACGTGAGTTACATCTTCACATATGGTTCAATTAAATGGGTTTACAAAATTCGACAGAGCAAACATCGTTAAAACCTATGTAAACTTGTTTAAATGTTTGTTGTTCATATAAATAAGTACCCAGTACCTACCTACCTACGTTTAACTCGAACTCGAATAACTTGACAGGCGCGATAACGGACGGCTAAATTTGTTTTATTATATGAATAATGTGTTTTGTTGTTTGTTCCATTACAGAAAGTTATAAACTTATTTAATTGTAATTTAATGCTAAAACCATATATTATTTCATGAACTATTTGTTCATAAAAAATGTTTCTTGGCTTATTTAAAATTTTAAAAATATATATGTACTATGACGAAGTAATTTGTGCTCAACTGGCATTGAGGGCTATAACTAAAGAACTGAACTATATTTATAAATAATTTTATTTTTACCTTAAAAAATTTGACTTCTAAAACAAATATCTTTATTTTTGTTCGATGATATCACCTTATCTTATATTTGAGTTATCTAAATGCTCAAATTATTAAATAATCTGGATAAGTCACTGTACTGTTACAATATAGTGTTTTTAGGTTATCGTTTTAATGTCTTTGAACCTATCTATGATACGATAACACACTGCTGTATTACTATTAAGTGTTGCAACATGACATGTTTTGTGTCATATTTTGTTTATAGCTGTAGCAAGGTTTTTGTAAAATGTCATGCATCTTAAATTAAAATTATTTCATTATTATTCACCCGCTCATTCTGTTGAGATAGCACCGCATTGAGTTTTGCCACTTAACACGCAATATCTGGAATTTTGTCGGAAAGTGGAGAACGGAGTGACTTGACATTGGGCTTGAAGGTGCAAAAAAGTATTAGCGCAACCATAAAATATGCATATATAAATAGAATGTGTAAATAACTTCTTCTGTATATCAAAGACATGATAAGCGTCATCAACGTTGTTATGACTAGTCTTTAGAATTTTGAAGACTCATTAACTAATTACATAGTTCTAGGTAGTCAATCGGCTGACTCTTGATATGACTTAATATTGGATATCCGAATAGTTACGAAACGAACTTTAATAAAAATCTTTGAAAATGACAGAAAATATTTCGAAGAATTTAACATATTATTTAAATTTTAAGAATTTATTATATCACAAAAAATTAACTACTAACTTAACAAAAACAAAGTTTTAATCAACAAGCCTTTTTCTTAGACAAAATGTAGCACACTAAGGAATATTCTTTAAACATCCCAATACCAATTTTGAACACTTTATATAAGAGCAATCTCCCTTATATCTTAATGACAATTTTTTAAGAAGTGCTGAAGTAGGTATTTTTCTTAAGCAGAAGTTTCATATTAACTTTCGTGATTTAATAAAATAATGATTTTAAGGAATGGGGGACAAAATGTATGTGTTTCTAACTATTATTTCATCTCTGGGCTTATTCTACTAGTTACACACCACATTTTACTTTAGAAAGTGCCTCAATATTTTTGATCATCAGTAAATAGAGGAGAATCATATAAACATTTGAAACCTAATATGTTTAATAAATTAATAATATTTCATAAATTGACATTGACTTGAGGATCTGATTCTGAGATTTTTGTCTTTCTAACAGTCTAGACCAAATCTAAAAGAGTACGAAAATAGGATACATAAAAGGTAGTAGTTCCCTACTGTTTACTCGTTTTGGCGTGGACACTACCATGCCCCTAGCCAATGCGGGGCAAATTATGTTACATATTAAAAGCAATGGTACAATTCAGCTTGCAATTGTATGTAAAAACTCTTAACATATACATTGAAGAAACATATTATACTCTTATTTTTTAATGTAAAGTTTTTGACAATTTTATAGTTTAGGGCAGAGAGGTTAATGATATACGTATTTATATTCTGTATCTGACACAGCTATCTTTATTTATCATCGCATGTTTATTTCTCTGTTTTCAAATAATAAATCAAATGTGTATCGCTTGTTTTGATTCTTGATATTTTTAGTCAACACTTTGCTACGTATGACTAAAGTTCTGTATACGTTAAGCGAAAATAATGATAACTTAAATTATAATTACCTCAGAGGTACAGTAATGTAAGTTCATAAAATTAACATTCAGGTCTCATAAATTTGACTATGTATTCAATAAAGACACGTGTGAAATTACTTCCCTGTACACTCTGACCTATGGAGGTGAGGCAAGCGCTGTAACGGCTATTGTCCTTAAGTTGAGGCGGGTCTCTGGCTAACAAAGGACTACATTACAATGTACATTTGGATAACGTAAGACTCTTTGTTTTTAGATAAAGAAAGTACTTTTGCCTTGACTTGTCTACTTTTAGATATGTCTGGAATATTTTTCACTTTTTAAAAGTAGTTAACTTTAATATAGTTATTTTTAGTGAACAATATATTATATGTAAACATTAATGTTTTTGCTAACAAATATACATCAAATAACATTTTTATGTTTGTTGCTGGTACGTAATAGCATTATATATTATAATTTATGATGTTGTTACTTTTACTTTTATTTATATTTTAGTGATGTAGTCATTAAAGCTGAAATACTAGTAAACATGTTGACTATATCTAAACAGACGTTTATTGTAAAACTAAGAAACGGTTAGTTGGATATTATTTAGTTTTCTTCTTTGGAAATATTTGAGAATTTGGAAAACAGAAGTGAGCTTATTTGTATATGTAATTATGTATAGATATTTCTTATTACGATTGGTTTATAGCTTGATAATAATATATTAAAGTATTACAATCGTTTTTATTCCGAAACATTCAGAGTTATGACGAGGAAAATATAATTATCTTGTTTACCCAAAAAATAATGTACACCACATTCTTCTTGTATGTATTTAGACACATGCCACACTCCACACCAAGTAGAAAAAAATAACTACATAGACTTTTGGTAGCCTAAATAGGTGCATTGAATGCATTGGTAATGAACAAATATTGAACTGAGAACTATAGCTGTAAGGTGTACTGTATAAAAGATAACACCTGTGTCATTTAAATATTGCTAGCTATTGGATCAACTTTATTTTCAAATAATACGACGTTAATAAAAGTATGTCTTATTTGTATTGCTTTATTTCTTTAAATATATTTTTCGTGTGTATAAATTTATAACATTAAACTTTTGTAGGTATTATAAAGATCTAGATTCTAGTTTGAAATATATATCTATTTAGTTGACTAATTACCGAGTTCCAAGGGTTAAAAATATTTTTAAAAAATCTTCTTATACTTCCATTTCCATTTTATTTTATCTGTCAATATTTTTACTCAAAAATAAAATATAAATTCGATACAAAATAAAGTGAAGATAACTCGATGTAATTTGTTATAAGTCGTTGAACTAACAGTAATTATTATTAGAGATTTAAAAGTTAAATCAGTGTTACTAACCTTTGAATTTTCATTAACTGTAAATTTTTCTTTAATTAAACATTTAATCGTAATTTCTTCCTCGTTCCAGCTACGTTATTTGTTTACCCACTATGCACCATTTGTGTAATTATATGGAGATAGTAAGTATTTAATCAAGTGTCCTTATTTGTGCTGCCGCTACATTCTTGTAAATATCTTGTATTGTGTGTTATATTTTAGGCTCGACATACACTAGGTCTGTTAAGAAAACACTTGGAATGTTTTAAATTTACAATCAGTCTGTCCTTCTTACTTATTTACCGAATTATACAGAATGCAGGTATGGGTAAACAAGGGAAGATCACTAGTTATACTTAGTCGATGTATATATGTATAGTATAAATTTTTAAGTAGTCGGAATCGCATATCACATTTTGTAGAACCACAAATACCATCATATTTTTTTTTGTATAAAACCTACAATCAAAACTGGGCGACTTATTATTTATATCTCAACTTAAATATTCTGTATAATAAATAAATAAGTATTTATATGAGTACGTAGATACACTTTATAAAAAACACTTTATAAACAAATATCACAATCTTGTTAGAGCGAATATTATATAAATATTCGCTCATATCAAAATAAAATGCTGCTATAGTTTCAATTGCTTTATGAAATAGATGATAGTATAGGACTCATTGTCTTTTTACTATATTGTGTTTCTTATATTAAGATTTCTTTGAATCTTATTGCATTTTTTAAAGAATATAGATAATTTTCGAAAAAGTTATAAATGTTCTAACAGCTTATAAATCGACATTGAAATTTAATGTTCATGTAAAATGTGACAGAATACTTGGAATTATTTTGTTTACGTTCCATGATTTACGTTCAATACACTAATTGTGTGACTTCTCAATGCATATTTACATATTTTTAAGTAAATATCCATTGAACAAGTACATAGCAAATAGTCATAGATTTTTTAACCAATGACTTATTTGCTGTCGTGATATCCGTTCACGTACATCCACATATTTAAATTTCCATATTATAACAAGTGTGTAGGCATCAGCAGTGTGCAATAGTTCTTACGAAGGAAAACCGCGTCGCATTCTCTATAGTTAGTTTTATTGTCGTTATTCTATTGTATTGTTGTGAGTGCGTTCGATAAACTTTGTTTAGAGCTAAATGAGCGATACAGTGGTCGTTGACCTCTTCCTGAAATAGCGCGGTGCGTTGAGATTGTGCGTTGATAGCACCGCAAATTGAGATCGCGGGATGGATAATTGTGCATTATTAGCAATAATTACCCCGAGAATTAAAATATCAGAACGATATACCTTTGCGAGCACTTTCCTTCCTTTATATTTTATCTTAAATCTGTAATTAATGACGCTGTTATGAAAATTAACTTAATGCCTTTTCGTTATTCAATTATGTATGTGCACCTATAAACTGTATAGAAACAAGTAGACTACATAGATTATAGACATATTTTGTTTTAAAACGTGATACATTCTAGATTATGTTTTCATTTAAGCAATGGGTAAATTTTTCAGTGTGGAAATGTCATATAATCAATTTAGCCGAGAAATAATACGAGCTCCTGATTCTTAACGTAAGCACAACCGTATTACGGATATTCCATAGAGAAATCTTTGAACAGTATTAGACGTAGATAATTGAAGGGATTTGACCTCCATTTGCCTTAGAAGGCTTACTTAAATATTTAACAAGTATTAATAGAGACTATTTGACGAAGTAAAGGAAAATTATTATCGTATATCACATGAAAAGTAATAACATCACTAAAATTATAAAATAAGTTAAAACACTAATTACGAGTATGTAAAAGTTGTAAATATGGTGTACATAAATTTATAGAATCGGCACTGATACAAATTATCCTAATATTAAGTAACCAGCGACATAACTTTTCCTATTGTTGTCATAACTAAATTATCGTTAATACGATGGGAAAGTCTCCCATAATTTTATTTAAATTCTTCATGTTTAATACATACCTACTTAAAATTAAATTTCGAAAATAAATTGATTCAAGATTATACGTAGGTATATATTATAAATGAGAATTCTTCACGGACTTTTACATACCACAATAAAAATTAAACAGAATGAAACAAGTTTTTTTTCTATTGGTTTATTTAATTTTTTGTTTATGCCTCTTGCGAACAATAAAATTACATAACAAAAATTTTATTTTAATGTATGTATTTTAATCTTGATTACCTACCTCTGATTGCCAATATTGAAAACTGAAGCAAAGTAAACAAAACCGTGAAGAGATTTGTATTTGCACCTAAAGTTTAATCAATTTCATGATAGAAATTATTATGGGTGACGTAACGCTGCAAAGCCTTTGCTCATATAAATATATTTACATGTGTGAAATACTATTTTACTATTTATTTTTCGACGATGTAGGTGATTGATGATGTGATTTGTTTTTATTATTTGTTAAAGATAAATCAACTCTAAGTATAATTACGCTTTTGAAGTAGCAAACATTGAAAATGATTTGGTAATATTGTTTACATTTTCATGTTAGCATTTCAACATCAAAATTATCAAATTATTATTTATATTCTCATAAGTATTAAATTTTAACAATATTCTATAATAATATTTGCTATTTACCAACGGTAATAAAATTAAATTTTTGAATAAAAAACAGAAGTACATATATTCGAAATTATAATAATCTTATAAATTACATGTAATATTTTTATGGAATAAATTATAACTAATCATATTTATATTGGAAAGTCAATGAACAATTAAGTATAAGTCTTTGTGAAAGCAGAAAAAAGTTATCTACTAACGAGTATTTAAAAAAAAACAAATGTTAATGCAAAAAGGTCAAAGTTCTGAAATGCTTCACTGACTCTTATTTAGTTATTACAAGCTCGCTAATTATGATTTTCCGAAGAAATCAAACGTAACGTAATGACTGAGAGACAATGAGTCACAACTCACAAGCTAATGTCTAATACGTGTCTCTGTACAAAATTGCAAAATTGCAAAATTGTTTAAAAACCTACAAAACTCCTTTAAAAATATTTTCTCATTATTCTAGTGGTATTGGCAAAGATATGTGGTTTTTCTAAGCAAATATTAAAGTCATCGCGGTTCGGGATACTTTTAAGTTTTCTAGCAATCAAGTCGAAATTTTATTGCAAGTTTTTTTACATAAATACATAGATTAAAAAGGCTGCTTCACACTTTATTCCCCATAGCACAGTTGTCAAAGAGGACCGTTCCGAATCCCAAAATATAATATTTCCTTTTAGTGACTTCTCTTCCACTAACCTTGCGGTATGCGGGAAATGCGTTGAAATAAAAAGAACTTTGATTAATTATATACATTAGTAATTACTTTTTATAAATAATGACAATAATTATATAATACTCGTAATAGTCGAAATTACGCTTCAACTACATATATACCTATAAATAACTATAGGTACCTAATTATCGCTATTATTTATAAGAAGTAATTACTAATACAATGTATTTACTACAATTATTTCATATTGAGTCGAGTTCTCTAAGAACAATTTCCACGTTTTCAGTAAGTTTGGGATGCTATTTAAATAGGTATGTGTTTAATTTATTTCTAAACAGTGATTTCTATTATTTTATCGGCAAACGGTTGGTCAAGCAATTGTAACTTGTATACTGACGAAGGCCTCCTCTAAAGCTTTTCATCTATATATAAATACGTGAAACAAAAACTTTGGATCCCTTTTTACGAAAAATACGCGGAAACGCATGAAATTTGGCACACTTATAGTTTATATAGAGAAGGAATGCAGAATGCTAATATTTTTTTAAATAACGCATAAAAAGTATATTAAATTAATAACATAAATGTTACACACACTAGCATAGTTTGACATCCATGTTTATACAAAATGACATATACATTACTAAAGACAACGCGTTGTTAACGCGTCAACGGGGACACTAGTTCTTATATATTGTTATACAAAACAATTTTTTTGTAAACAGAATTTATAAAAATTGTGTTATAAGTAATACACAGATAATTGGATATATATTATAAGTATATAAAATATACAACTTATGTCTCACAAATTTTACGTTCATTCAATCTCGTCTGTATAAGGAAGTCCTGTATCAAAACACTTTCTATTGCACTGTGTCTATATACTTCCAGTCCACAGATAAGGAGAATGGCATGTAGTCTTGTAATATAAATATTTTTCCTTATTAGATTATATATACTTAGTAGTAAACGTGTTTATTTGTAGAATTAATATTCTAATGAGCTGAATAAGTAAAAAATATGCTACGAAAAATACTGATTATTAATATTAAAGGTTTTTAACCTCTGTAAATTATTCACTTTTATTAAAAATGAAAAATAAAGTGTTGTTACAATACTTTCTATAGTCAAAAGACACAAACACATTTTCAATTGCTAAGAAACAGTATATAAAAATTTATATATATTATGAAATTTATATAGTGGTTTCTTTTTAAGCTTTTATATAAGTTTCGTAACTTTCGCAATCATGTGCTAGGGTGCGAAAGTCACATATCTCTTCGTCCATTTCAATTTAGTGGCCCTAGTGATATAATATATTCATAATATGTTTTTACTTTCCTTTTTAATCAATATACGTATACTTTAAATAACAATAGATACAAAGAGCTTATCTTAAGATTACATTTTCTATCTAGGATTAATAGCTACTTACTACAAGAAACAATGTCCGATTACTCCGAGTTAGAGCTGTTTATTAGCTTATAAAACATTATCAAACAACCTCTGACTTAGCGCTATCAGTCATTGTAATGAGATGATTGTTGCTCATTACTTGTTCTATTTTCGTGGCCCTGCCAAACTCCGTTTACATTATCATAAACAAAACCATTTTATATCGAATATGTTATTTTGTATATAAAACGCAACAAAACCGTGATAATATTTACAATAATATATTCTAAAGAAATAAAAAACGAATGCGGTATACTTTTCCAAAATATAAATATGTAAGTACAGTTTACAAATTTGATACAGTATATAACATAATTTTTATTATTAGTCGTTATTTAAAATATTATTTATGGTGATTTATATATATATTTTTTTTTTAAATATATCTAACAGGTAACAACAACATGAGGCAATTTACAAAGTTCATTGTAAAGTACAAACGGAGTCTGCATTGTGTACAACAAACATCACAATATGAAAGGAACTTTAGTGCAGACAATTGAAACTTTTATGTCTTAAAATATAAGGATGTCATTAGAATGCACTGTATTGTTTCGTGGACGTGACTAGAATTAGATTTTTAAATATACGGTGACAAATCTTTGCATCTCATTGTAAGGCTTTTAAGGTTCCTTTTTACCTTTATTCATAAATACTTTTGTAAAATATCTCTTTTTTATTTCTTAATATTTATAGAAATTTATATATACCTTTATAAATTAAGAAATCACAATTAAAATAGGTTTTAGGGTCTGTTGATTGAAGTAAAGCGTTACTCATTGGCGTATTCGTCACGGACGAAGCCATTGGCAACAGCTAAGAACAAGGATGATTGGTTTTACTTGTAACCAGTTTGATATTTCTCTTGTTAATTTAATAATATTAGCGGAAATTTTAAATTTAATTTATTATTTCATCATCATAGATTTTTTTACCATTTTCCTCAATACGAAATACCAAGAGTCAGTTTTTATAGCGAAATTTATCGTTTTAAATAAGCAACAACAAAGAATGCAAATGAATGATAATATTTTACCTAAGTATACACATTATCTAAATAGATAAAAATGAGCACACTCGTGTCATAAAATATCATCTGCCTCGATATAGTAATGCTAACTTATAAGAAAGGCGCACCTAATTATTACTAAAATTTTCAAGGACGTTTGCGTATCATCGTTATATAATAGAAGGGAAATCCCACGGAGTGTTAAACGCCTAGAATACATACCTATACGCTTGGTATACTTTAAATGCCTTCATTTCAAAAGAATATGACTAATAAATTTAATAGTAAGTCAAATTTTGTTCATTAATTATTCAATAATTAAAAGCAGATGCAAGGTATGATGTATTTTTTACCTACTTAGCTTATTAGTAGTACCTATTGTGAAAATTCATTTCCTGGGCATAAATATTTATCAACATCTAGGTTATTCAATGTAGACTCTAACCAAGCTAGATTTACATCACTACTGTTACAGCATTAACTAAAGAGGATATTCTGTAATACCGCTTATTTGCGTTGCATGCGTAAACGTATGTAATGCAACTGTTGCAAATTGTAAGGGAAATCTAAATTATAGCGCAATAGCTATTTATCTTAGTAAATTTACATGAAAAAAGTATAATAATTAATTTAAAATGTACTCGGTTTTTCTAAAATTCTTTAATTATTTGCTTATTTATAAGATTCAAAGAAGTGTTTATGTTAACTATAGGTATAATTATTTTACTTGCGGTCACGTACTCGTATACAAACGTTACCCACTCACGTCTTTTTGGTAGGTTATCAATGTGTTATTAGTTTCACTTTCCTTTAAGTTTATGCATTCAATACGTTCAGAAAACAAGCATAAAGGTTTCGTACAGTAAAAATAATTATCTAGATACTCCAACTGTACTATTACGGTATAACATATAGGCGTCTTATTTAAATTTCTTTACCATATTTTTAGTCTCTCACAAGCCTGTAATGAAGCAGCCCTGTCTCATAATTTCCAGAACTAACTTCGTAATGATGTAAGCGAATCGTGTTCCGCCCCGAGCCCGAACTTAGTCAGCGATAAATTGTAGATTACACACAGACAGAAACTATCACTTACTATGTAACTATATGAGATGTAACATGTAACTTCCTCTAGTATACGCGGAAGAATTGGCATACTGTTTTCTGTTATTACACGTATAATTACTACTAACGTTAAACAAACCGCTGTAAGCATTATATTTGTATTTATGATGAAATATTATTTTATTTAATATTTGAAGTACTCTTAAGATTAATTTTTTTTACATAATGTTATAAGAATCTTCGAAATATTCTTCTTTTTCTTATTCTTCTTTTTGTTTAATTTAAGTCTATTTTAGTTCTAAGCTTAATATTTTGAATTGTAAATTATATAAAGTTTAAAAATTTAAAACCTCAGCAGATTTTTAACCGACTTCAAAAAAAAAGGTTCTAAATTCGGCTATTTTTTTATCTTTCTCTTGCCACATAATTTTTAATTGAGTGAATCAATTTTGATGATTTATATGACAGTTAATGCTTTCGATAGTCTTATTTAAATTTTGTTAAGAACTGACGAGTACTTTTTAAGTGATAATTTTACTATTTAGTGTATTTTATTTGAAGTCGGTTTTCCATTTTCGGTAAAATATTAATTATGTAGTCATTTAGATAACATAAGGGGAAGAGTACGGAGAATGTAATCAAAAATCACTATTCTATATCTTTTCATCCATTCGGTCACGTATCAGATCCAGGTAAATTAAAAATGATGTAAAGTTAAGAAGGGAGGAATCATTGAAGTTGTTATGACAAGCATCAAAATTAAGATTATACATTTTTAACAGTGCTGAGGTTAGTTTTCATTTATTTTATTTATAGCTAGTAATGCTGACGACTTCGTTTGCAATTTACAATTGCATTTTTTACTTGTTATCATGTTATGCTAACGATATATTAATATACCCAATTCAAATTTTCCTCAATTTTGTATAGGGTAATTCCGGGATAGATGGCCATTAAGGAAAGATGGTCCATCAAAATAAATCATAGAATCTTTCACTAGATATTGGAAGTTACAGTTCAGTTCACTTCACATCGTGGGTAGAAGCAAAAGTAAAGAAAATATTTTACTGAAAAAGAAACTAAAAGTATGTAAAAGTATATTGTTTCGTGTAGTGTAAGTATTTCTTAGTTGGTTCATGTTTTACATGACTCTAACTCATAACAATTAGTGTATTTATTGAGAAGTATATAACTGACGCTTTGTTTTAACCTCAAAAAAAAAAGAGGAGCATTATGTTTTAAATATTAGGCATGGTCATCTCTCCTGGAAGAAAGGGAAAGATTTAATCAGTATGTGATGGCCAATATGATTGCTAACTAATACCGACGTTTTAGAAACGGAGTCTTATTTATAGTTAAAAGCCAAGTCATTTCTATCATAAATATAAAATCAATACATATTCTAAACTTCTTGAAAATGTCCTTACACAAAATAATAAACATTTATTGACGTCAAATAGCATATTTGATAAACGGTCAAAGCAAGTTGGAACTCTATTGGATTTTAAAAAACCCCTTCAACGCTAGAAAATGTATAGCAGAGAAAAAAGTTACGAAGAAGAAAACAACCTGAAACAGGTAGCTGAAAAAAAAACAAAAAATAAAAAAAGAAAAGGCCAAAGTAAGCTATGTGTAGTAGTGACCACGTGCCAGTAATGATGATAAAGGTTAGAATAAGAAAACAAGGTTAAGAATGAAATATTTTGTGTTGAAGACTGACAAGCTATGACATTCAATGCTAACTGGCATACGTTATGTCAGTTCGTAATACGCAAATTCCATTAATTTTTAAGGTATGATATGTGCTCCAAATCTGATCAGGAGAAAATAAAGACTGATTAAGAATAGATAATAAGAACAATAGACTATGTTAACGCTATATTTAAGTTATGGCCGTCATACCTTTAATACTAGTGCTATTACTCCCGGCCACCTCGGAAAGCGTTGTGATTTTGTTCAAAATGTTTTTTTTCAAGATGATATTTTTATTCTTAGTACCTCGAAGTTGATTAAACAAAGATTTATTATAGATAAAAGTTACTATAGTAAGGAGTTATGCTTTTTCTTAACAACTCTTTAAAAACAACTATGGCTAACTACCCCGGACTTACCCTACAGAATTTACTTTTCTATTATTATATGTATGTATAGATTATTTTCAATTTGGCGGAAAGTGGGGAACGGAGTGTCTTAACACTAAGTTCCCTCTGCCTACCCTGCTATATGCGGTATACAGCGTGAAGCTATGTATGTATGTATGTGTGTATGTATAGATTAAATATTATTTTTTACATGTTTTAGTTATTAGATATATTACGTTATTTAATCTATATTATTACATTTTATTTAACTTTTACTATTATCGGAAGGCCTCACAAATTGCTTGACACGCTTACTGAAATTAGCCGCAGTGATAAAATGAAAGTTACTTGCATAATTGTTTCTAAACCAGTAATAAATTATAACACACCGTGTTATTGTTTACGGTAGCCGTGTTACCATCATTCAATGAGGTTTTCCTCAATTCGATTGATAAATGATTTATTTGATATGTATGCGGTTATGGTATCGATACTTGGAAAGCAGAATCACACCTAATTTAAAACAATGTACTATTGTAAAGTATTATATAATATTTCTCATTACATTTTTTTTTTCAATGAAATCTAAATTATGTAGGCTTTTAGGTAGTTTTTTTATCCTAATAAAGATTAGCGTTACTTTTTAGGTGCAATCAAAATAGATGTACATAAAACGACGTTGTCTGTTTGTTATTGAATTTTAATCGCCACAAAACTCTCCTTTTCTCTGCAGAAGACAGAGTCAACATATAAACTTATCTATGGATTCGCTTCGTTTTATACTTTTCGTCAATTCAGAAGTCTAGCACATCGAGTTGGCAGAGCCTAGCGCCGCGTTTAATTTGATGAAATAGGCTTTAATGGTATGATTCTGTACATTTTTTTTTAATATAGTGATAATTAATAATGATATACATTGAATTAAAACTCCCAAACTATTATTTATAGAAATTACAATATGTGCTTCATTTTAAACATAAAAATGAAACTTAAAATTGATGTTTATTTAATACTACAATATTAACGAAGAAATAATTAAAATGTTCTAACGTAAGGATAACCACAACCATAATGCGGTACTCATTCCAAAGGGAATATTGACTTTGCTAAAATTGAAATTCACCATACATAGTGCAAGTTTGTAGTTTGTTCGTCATTCACCGGAGCGGCCGTGCCGTGCATGACCGATAGCTCGGGCAATGACCTGCT
Organism: Philaethria dido; assembly: GCA_033558755.1. Classification (NCBI taxonomy): domain Eukaryota; kingdom Metazoa; phylum Arthropoda; class Insecta; order Lepidoptera; family Nymphalidae; genus Philaethria; species Philaethria dido. The sequence goes on from JAKGSA010000155.1 coordinate 863,726, forward strand.
TATCATCGCCTTTACTACTATGCTTGCATTCGGTGATTGTCGCATTTACTTAGCTTATTTTGAGGAACCCTCGTAAATGCATAGTTTCATAAAGAAATCCACAAGACGCTTAAAAATTAATATATAAATGTTAACATATTTGGTGAATTTAAATATTTGGTGTTAAAATTGTCTTTAACTGATATGCATAATATACAAATAATATAGGTACGAGGAACTAAAAGTAATAACAAAATGCTCAACGCTGCTTATCGAAAACTGCTTCGTTTGGTCATTGTACGTAAAAACGTACGTACCTTAAGTAATTTATAAATTCTACGTATATATTTCATTCGTGTTTTAATAATAATAATGTTTTGTTTCATAATATTACAACAATTTAAATTGATAACGTTATCAATACAGATTGAGGCTAAGATTATGACAAGAATATAGTTATTTATAAATAGTCACAAGTCAACTAATCCAAAACAGTTTACTTGCAGCAAAAACATGATTACTTATATAGACTGAAATACACCATATGACATACGATAAAAAAATCATAAATTAAATTTCGTAACGTATTAACTTACTGGAACTTAATAATAAATTTCAGCGGTTTTAAAAGGATTATTTTATATATTTTATTAACAGATAAAAGTGATAAGTACCTCACCTACCTAATAACATTTAAGAATATTAAACGTAGTATTATATATTGCAAATAAGCAATGCGATCAAGCGGCAGACCCGACGGCTGATGGGTGTACTACACTATAGTTGACGTTAATTTCTATTCCCACCTATATAATTTTACAAGAATTCACCTCGAACGTGAATCGAACCCACGATTTTAAATCTTGTAAGAACTTTTACTATAGCAATTGTAACCTATAATTACATGTGTAATTTTAATCTTTAAGCAAATTATTTTTTAAATTATAAACATTAAGGTAAGATATATATTTTATAATACATATAAACTAAAGACATAGTTTTATATATAGCAGCTTTACGCTTAATCCAGCATAGCAGAGTTGTCGCATAAAACTTAGTGTCAAAACATTCCGTTCGCCCGAATTCGAAACATTGCATGTTAAGTGGCGAAACTCAACGCCACGCTTTGTCATACTCTAGTAGAAGCGGAGAAATATAAGTGTTTTAAATATAATCAAATTAAATACAATCATTCCCCATAGTGGGAATCGAACCTGCAACAAATAACGTTTGCAGTCAGACGCTGTCACATCGCTCCTCATATACCACACATCAAGTCTGATTTTGTGATAAAATATCATTTGGGTATAATATACAATATTATACCCAAATGATATTTTATCACAAAAAGTTTTATAAACTGTTTCATTGATACAATTTTGTTTGATCAAGTGTTAGCTTAACAACAAAACTCTGTTCAAAATATAAGCACGCCTTTGTAGGCCAACCCTGTCAACCCTATGGCTTACCGGATGTGACTTGACTACGTTAAATACCAGGCTGGTTATTTCGAAATTACATGCTAAATATACTAAAAATCTAATTGTAATTAACAATTTTTGTAAGAGATCAAAAAATATGAGTTCTTCAAAAATACTTAAATTATTATAGGCTAAGTTTTTTTTAATTATATTAGTTTTTAATTTAATAAACTTTAATGCGGTGTGGGCATTTAAATTTAAACTCTACATTTTTTCGGAACAATAGGGACATCTATTGAAACGTTAATGTACTAAAATATTTAAAATGTGTTCTTATAATTATTTTTAAAATAATTACATATTAACCTTTAAGTGAACGCAGTCTTCAGATATAAAAATATCTTATTTCATGATAATAATGTATTCCTGGTTAACATATTATTATCATAAAATATTTTACGTTAAGTATTATTTTCATTTAGCTTGGCAACATTTTACTCGTTATGAAGTTTCACTGTTCGATATCATGGAACATACTTTACTTTTATTTTTTTTAAAGTTATTTTTATTTTATTTAATAATTCACTAAATACAAAACTATAAACAGCATTAAGGGTTCCATCAAACTTTTAATAGATATATTTAAATATGTTTTGTACATACGACCATTTGATATTTGACAAATGACACATGACAAATGACAATTGACATTCGAACGTAAACAAATGTGAATTGTAGTTGACGACGTCGCCGGATTTGAATAATTTAATTTTATCAATTCAAGGTCAGATTATAACATTTGTATTTTAATCAGTCGGCTAGGCCCCTAACCCTCCTACCGACCGGTCCGGTCTCCTCAGAAAGTGCGTATATTACACGGCAAATAATAACGATGGCGTCTGCTATGTTCAAACTTCTCAAATCAGAAGTAAGTTATTTTGTTCTCAATCAGAAGTATTTCGAATATGCCTATACAGGTCTAATTTGTATTCTAATTAAAATGTGCTTAAAACTTCTATCCCATATATTTGCAAATGTCACATTGAACAGAGAAGATACAGAGTTCTTTGAATAATTTTATTCCTATATGTGTACCTTTGTTTTTATGAGACAACTGTGTGCCAGTAAGAATGTAAGACAAACATATACATCATTCAGGCAATTTGGTATTTAAACTGGCTACATTATTCATAGCTCACACCAGAGTTTTGTTGCGCAGTTGAATATTTCTTACTAAAATTTCATCATGTTTTGATCAATAATTCACATAGACATTTTGCGCAACATTCTTAAAGAGGTTGTATATATTAGGTTTAAAAAATTATATATATATTTTTATATAAGCATATATCTGAGGCCCATGGTTTTTATAAACCTTATGAGTAGGCTTATGATAAGTATAATAAATAATTAATGTGTTTATTCAAAATCCTTTTTGTATGTTCTTCTTTCAGTCTCATTTAATAATACGTAAGAATTATAGCAGTGCTGCCCCGGCAACAAAACTTTTTATTGATGGACAATTTGTTGATTCAAAGACAAACAACTGGGTTGAATTGACTAATCCTGCTACAAATGAAGTTATAGGCAGGTATGTAAATGTATAAATATTTATGCATATTTTTCATCTGGGTAGCAAGATATAAAAGACTCCATACTTCATTTTGAACCTAATTTCAAGATGTTACTCATGGATTGACAGAGTTCAACACCACAGTTTGTTACTTTACTTTGTGCTACGAGAATAATTAGAATATCATGATTCTGCCCAGTGAGTATTGAACACACATCTATAATACTTATAGACACTGTCACAATGAACCATAGTAAGCTCTGAAGATTTAAAATAATGTATATTTTCATATGATTAATTTTAAACAGTAAACTTGCCACTATTTAGGTGACATTACATGTAGTCATTTAGATGGTCAAAAGTAATTTGCTTATCAAATTAGCTACAGCACAATAAAATAACTTAACATTGATTATCATGACTTCAATCTACTTTTTAATAAGTAATTTGGTCACCTTTAAAACTAAATGTTTCTGTAAATATGTGATATTATATTTCTTAATATTCTAAACTAGAATAATATAAATTAAAGATGTAATGAATAAAACTAATTAAGTAATAGATTTTTATAAGAAAAGCTAGGTTCAGTAATAAAATGTGAGCAAATTAAAAAACTTTATGAATTGTTATATATACTTTTTTATTTGAAGATCATTTACAGTAAAAGTGTTTATTTGTCTTAGAAAACAGCTATTTATCTTGTTTTTAAACTATATATGGGATCTTATCACAAAAATATATCAGATAATGAGTTGTTTATTCAATATTTTATTTACTTAAACATTATCTTATGCAACATTTTGACATTGAAAACATTTAATTTTTATTTGCAATATTAGATTATATTTAATTTGTAATTATTATTACTCTCTATAATTGAAGTTATTATTTATTACAAAACTATTTTACATTCGATTTTGCATTCAGCTTCTAATCCAATTATTAATTTGTCAAATGAAAGTTATTTTTTATAAGATTACTATGATCTAAGAGTGTTAATACAGAGATAATATTTTTTACCTGGTTATAAAGCTGTGTTTTCATTGAATTGTTCATTATTTTCTTAATACTTATAAAATTATACTAGTTCAATAGGTTTCAATTCTCAACAGAAACTAGTTAAAAACTTACTTACTTACTTAACTTCACGCTGTAACCCGCATATAGCAGGGTAGACAGAGGGAACCTGAGAACCTAGTGTTAAGACACTCCATTGTCTTACAACAATTCCGTTCCCCACTTTCCGCCGAATTAAGGCATTGCGTGCTGAGTGGCGGAACTCAACGCCGTGCTTTGCCTTGTTACCAAATTGCCTTGTTGCCCCTGCGCCACGACAGGCGTTAAGACTAGTTAAAAACGAACCAAAATAAATTATATCTATGTTACTATATATGTAAATAGATCAAACAGTATTAAAAGTGAAAGTGTCAAGCTATTGAGTAAAAGGTCAAGTAATTTACATTGTTTATTAGCAGTAAAGAATTGCTTACATATGAAGTGTATGCTTTTTTTATTATTGTAAATACACATTTTGTAATATTTTTTTAGGTTTCTGTAACATGTTGAAATGTGCTAGGACTTTTTGTTTCTATTATAATAAACAATGTTTTTTACATTTTTCTGAATAGTTAAAAGCCAATAATATTTAAGCAATAAACGAGAAATTTGAAAAAAGAGGAAAATTTGGCAAAAACTTGGCCAACTTATTATAACTTATCATTTATTTACAACTCTATTTACCACATTTTTGAACTATTTGACTAGATATTTTGTCATATTTCTAATGAATTATTATAATATCGCTATCGTCTTCACATAAGTATTTAAGTATGCCTAATTTCATATACCTCTGTCCTCGCAAACATTAAAAATGGTCTAAAATTTTTCTTTCACATACTATAATTTTGATTCGTTTTTAAATCATAGATAAAGAATGATTACTTTTACTTTTCACTTGTATGATTTAAAAAACAAAGCAGCTTTATGTTTTAAAACCTAGGGTTAAAACATTCTGTTCTTCACTTCCCACCTTAAATCGAGACATTGCGTATTGACTGGCAGAACTTAACACTGCGTTTTGTTAGACTAGAATTTACATGTACGGTATTGTTTTTCAGAGTCCCTGAAGCCACACAAGCAGAATTAAATAGTGCACTAGAAGCTGCCAAAAAAGCCTACCAATCATGGGGTCAAAGCACTATCATGACTCGTCAACAACTTATGTTCAAGTAAGCAGAAAAATCCATTATCCACTAAGTATTGTTATAATGAAAAATAATGCAATACCAAAAATAATTGTTTTAAAACATAATATTTCATATAGAAGTTTTTACAATCTGGCAAAAGCATCAAAAATTGTCTTTTGTATTTCTTTGACAATTGTAGAACAATGTTAGCATATGACTGTTTTAAATTATTTTTAGATTATTTTTTAAATAGAATTTATTATGCAGAAGATAAACTATAATGTATGTTTATAGATTTGCAAGATTATTAAGAGAGAACCAAAGCAAATTAGCAGCGAAAATAACAGAAGAACAAGGCAAGACGATAGCTGACGCGGAAGGTGATGTCCTCAGAGGAATTCGTAAGTTCAAAAAATTATTAATCATTATTTAACAATAGACATTATGTAATATTCTTATCTATTTTTAAAAGCACGGAAAAAATATCGTTTTAATTGATGTAGGTGAAATAAAATTTTGTAGTCAAATAAATAAAAATATAAACTAAATTGTTGAAAAAAACTTGACCATTAAGAAATTAAATACATGGAATTTAATATGCAGAAGTTTATCAGTTAAAGTAAATAAAAATGAGTTCAAAAACTAGTATATAATTTTATTGATTTGCAAGACAGAAGAAACACCTATGTTCTATAAAAGAAAAAATATGTGTATAAAAAAAAAAGATTTTGTAATCAATTTTTGACTGGATGGATCTTGTTAATAAAGTTAAATTTCCTTATTCTGCACTACCTATTTGACTTTATTTTTTTGAAAACTATCAATACTTTTTGTTGCAATTGATGACGTATATCAGCTGAATATTAAATAATATTTTTATCTTCATGTTAAAGGTCAGTGGGTGACACAATGTTATCGTTTCTGACACATTATTTGTCGGTATATTTATGAGATTTGTAGCTGAAGCAACTATAATATGACCTAATAACTTACATAAATAATTCATATTTATGCAAAAACACTTTCTATTCTGTTATTTCAGAATTTTTAGGAGGAAGTTACATTTAATTCCGCACTTTTTAAGTTCATTAACTTAACTAGTTAAAAAAATATACTCCTTTAGAAGTTGGCCAAAAATTTAACAACACAATATCAATATGATCAATTTAAACTATAGCCTTAAAATATATGTATATTTAAATTTATTGTTGTAGGTATATTATAAATTATGTCATATATTTCAACATGATGCAATTAGGATGTGTAAGTATATTATATTCATCTTATATATATTATACCTTAAAAGAAAATATTGTGACTTTGACTTTGTTTTTACTACTAGTCTATATAAAGTGTACGAAAACGATAAAACTATAGTTGACTTTGAAATTGATTTTCAAAATAATGTAATTTTCATTACAGAATTGGTTGAGCACTGTTGTAGCATCACAAGCTTGCAGCTAGGCGATTGTATTCAAAACATCGCTAAAGATATGGACACTCACAGCTATAAAGTGCCTCTTGGCGTTGTCGGAGGTAAGTGTTATTATAAAATGGGTTAACCAAAATTATCTAACTTTTTTTTCTTTGACGCCATGGCGGCGCAGAGAAACAGCGTATGTTTGTAAACACTATTTATAATATTTTAATGTACTATATTTTTAGGTGTAGCAGCATTTAACTTCCCAGTAATGATTCCACTATGGATGTTCCCACCTGCAATAGTAACTGGCAACACTTGCCTGATCAAGCCCTCAGAACAGGACCCCGGAGCGACTTTGATGATGATGGATCTGTTAAATGAAGCTGGTGCACCTCCTGGACTTGTTAATGTTAGTACACTTTTTTTCATCTCACGCTGTATGCCGCACATATCAAAGTAGGCTGAGGGAGTCTAAGAAACTAGTGTTAAGACACTCCGTTTCATTTAGACACTAGTTCCCCACTTTTCGCCTAATTAAGGTATTGCATGCTTGGTGGCGGAACTCAACGCTGCACTTTGTCTCGTTGCCAGAGCGACGAAATGAAAAAATTAAATATAAATTATAAATATTTGATATTTTTATTGTCTGGAGTGGGAATGGAACCCACTATCTGTAGTGTTTATAGTGGCACGGTTGCCACTATGAACATTACAGATACTGATGCCTGTGCGATGACTGTGCGCCACGACGAGCCTAGAGCCTAGGCTCAGTCTAAAGGCTCTAGAGCCTAGAGAGCCTAGAATCAAGTCATTTTTCATTTAACCAAATTGTATTCGTAATATAACAATTTAACAATCACCTTATTTTAAAATATGTAAATAATAATTTATTTTAAATTTAGCTAAAAGTTTACGTTGAAGGTCAATATTCTATTTATCATCTTATGAACAAATTATTTGGATATATTTTGAAAGTGCAAAGAAATAATTGTTCATAAAAACCAAACCAGTAATAATATTTACATGATTCAAAAATCAAAATATTAAGGACAAAATAGAGAGAAAAACAATAATACTAGCTTATCTATAATTATTGAAAATTATTTAAATAACAAAGTATATCTTTGTTAAAAGAAAAGGTCGTAAAGAAAGGAAAAATCCATGTCCGTCTTGCAAAATATATATTCACACACAAAGTTACATCTTCATCATAAACTTATATAGAACATTTATTACAAAATGTATTATTTGCATTTCCGCTATATTTTATAAGAAGACAAATAACATTATATAAGAAACTTAAAAATAACTCGAGGGTACGTGGTAAGAGCCGGACGTATTATATCTTTCCAAATACCTAATTATTATAGGTTATTACCTATATCATTGCTGAAACAAATTTCTCTAGTACTGATATTAGACAATTTTTAACGCATTATTAATTTATTTTGCGATAGAGTTCTCCCGCAATGCAAATAGTAAAGGGCGGGTAGATATATCGGCTCTGGCACTTCTCGGTGCAGCAAGAGCCGATATATCGGCCTCCGGTACTAAAAGGGTTAAATATTGTTTTAGGTTGTCCATGGTACTCACGACCCTGTCAATTTCTTCTGTGACCATCCAGATATTAAGGCAGTGTCCTTTGTAGGTGGAGATGCTGCAGGAAAACATATTTATTCCAGAGCTTCTGCTGCAGGTATATAAAATTTTAAGTAATATTGTTCTTATAATTCTTAAGCTTTTTATTAAGCTAATAATAATATCGATAATTTTATTACATGATTAGATTTTTAACTTAACTGGCTTTAAGTTGTATAAATGCTACAAAGGTTTAATTGTATGTACCAATGCTTATGCATAGTTTAGTTTTGCTTTCATGAAAATGTAAAATATTTTTATAAAACATTGTTTATTCCTTCTTCAGTTGATTAATTGTAATAAATACTGAATGCCAGGAGATATATTGTATTTATATAACTATATTTTCCTTGCTATTTACATATATTTTTTACTTTTATTTTTGTCCTCCAGGCAAGAGAGTCCAAAGCAACATGGGTGCTAAAAACCATGGAGTGATTTTGCCCGATGCAAACAAAGAACATACTCTTAACCAGTTAGCAGGAGCCGCGTTTGGAGCGGCCGGCCAGCGATGCATGGCTCTAAGTACAGCGGTGTTTGTTGGTATGCTTATATTTTAACACTCTTTTATTAGCTTGGTCTGTTTGGCCTGTTTAACTATGGAGGAAAGTCTTGTAATGCTATTTTCACTCACTTTTGTCAGATTTCCTTTTATTTTCATAGTCTGAATCTAATGTTCTTGCAAGGACATTTCTTTTTTAATTTAAATATTATATTACTTATAGATAATAAACTTTTAATATTATATTACAGATAATAAATAATTTAAACATATTAAATTAATATTCATAATAAAAAATTTTTAATAAAAACAATCAATTACATAATGTAATTTTTATCCTCCTTGGCAATTATCAACATCTCATTTTTCGTTTTTAAATAATACAAACTATTTTTTAAAAATTTTGTACTTGTATATAAAATAAATTGTACAGAGGTAGGTGAGAGGAGGGTGTAGGTTCCAATCTGTGTCAAAGCAGGAAAGTGTTTTTACTTAAAAATATATGCCTATATTAGGTTACATAAGACATTTTATTTATAGCATTATGTTCATTTCATAATAAATAAAGAGTTTTTTTCTAGTTATAATTGATTTTGTTTGTTATTATTTTATATTTTTTGATATTGCCATTGAAAGTTAAATTTATGCTTATTTTTTTAAATTCTTAATTATTAGAGTTATAAACGAATTTTTAAATAACAAAATATTTTTTCTTTATATAGGTGAAGCAAAAGAGTGGATCCCAGATTTGGTAAAGCGAGCTCAAGCACTCAAAGTGAATGCAGGTCATGTGCCTGGAACTGATGTGGGTCCAGTGATCTCTGTTAGAGCTAAGGAACGCATACATAGGCTGGTTGAATCAGGTAAGTTAAAAATATATTATTTATTATTCCTTTGCTTAGGTTGTGGGTTCAATTCTTGGGTATGTCATTATATTTATGTCTTCATAACCCTGGTAAGACAAAAGGCGGCGTGGAGTTCAATCAATATGCAATGACTCTAATTCAGGCGAAAACGGGGGAACGGAGTGTCTCGACACTATGTTCTCTCCCTCTCTACCCTGCAGGAAAAAGTATGATGCCTAAAAATTTTGACGTAAAATTTTAAACTCTATTGTTAATTAAAAAATATTGTAACTCAGTAAATATGTTAAAACTAACCAAGGGCGATAAAATTTAAATATTTTATTTATACTAGCATTCATTATTAACAGGTGTTAAGGAAGGCGCAAAAGTAGTTCTCGACGGCCGAGGTATCAAAGTGCAAGGATTTGAAAAGGGCAACTTTGTGGGACCCACCATCATCACTGATGTTAAACCCGACATGGAATGCTATAAAGAAGAAATCTTTGGCCCAGTATTAGTTTGTCTCTTTGTAGATACATTGGATGAAGCCATAAAAATGATTAATTCAAACCCATACGGAAATGGTACAGCAATATTCACAACCAATGGTGCCGCTGCAAGGAAGTTCTCCAATGAAATAGATGTAGGCCAAGTAGGAGTCAATGTGCCGATACCCGTGCCTTTGTCAATGTTCTCTTTCACTGGAACAAGGGGTAGCTTCTTAGGTACTAATCATTTCTGTGGAAAACAAGGCATCGATTTCTATACTGAATTGAAAACCGTAGTATCTTTCTGGAGACAAAGTGATGTATCACACACTAAAGCCTCAGTGTCCATGCCCACTCAACAGTAAATTGCTATTTTCCCAAAACATTGCCATATATAATTGTATTTACTCATTAGCCCTTAGATGTAAGCAAAAATGTAATAGCATTTATTTTTTTATTTATATTTTTTTCTGGTCTTCCAAGTACTGTGATTAGGAATCTGTTTTACAGGGTTTTGTCTACATCTTGTTATATATAATGTTAATATAATCCAATAAAAATGTATATTATTTTCTGAGATTGTTTAATTTATCCTCTATACTTTGCTAATTATGAGTTTATGTAAGACAGACCTATCTAGCAGTATACTTAGATTCCTACAGAGTTGAAAGTGAAAAAAGATTTAAAGTAGTGTATTCTGCGTACGTTGCAGATTGTAGAAGGAACGTGAATTTAGAAATATATTCATTTACCCTTATGAAAACAAAAGTACTATCTACTATATTTCTACCCGCTTAGGAGGTAAGACAAAATTATTTTTTATACAAAAAGTTAGTTTAATTTAAAAATATGTGTTTATATATTGTTAAATTAATATTTAATATATTAATATGAAATTACATTGTATGCAAATAAAAATCGTTACTAATATTACAGACAAATGACTCATTTGTCGTTGTATGTTTTCAACGTGACTTCGAAACGTCAAATTTGAAGTTGTTTATATTTGTAAACAAAAATCATGCATACCAAATATTCTAGGCATCTAAAAGTATATAAAACAAAATATATTTAAAGTTCGTTATTATTTAATTCCTGTCATTAAAAGAAACAATTTGGTAATGTTATGTAAACAATCCATTGTTTAATACATTCGAATGTTTTGATGGAAGTGCATGACATCATAAACAAAAGGAATTTGAGTTTCCTGCGTCTCATATTACTTTGTCCGTTAAAATGATGGTCTCAACACGCGTCCTAGTGTCTAAGAGTGTTACTATTTTATTTTTCATTATGTTTTTAAATTGTTGTACTTGTTTAACACCTCAGTGTAGAAACGAGAAAGGGGAGCCAGTAGACTGGTAAGTAGTTACTTATTTTTTTTAAAACCTTTAAAAATATCTGTATATTAAGTAATAGATACTATTTGAAAAATAAAAAAAATATAAATGAACCACTGATTTATACAGTATAAGGACAAAAAGTCCTGTACTAATTTAAAAGCAAAAAATTACTAGTATTTTTTTAAGGAATTTTTGTATGAAAATGGTGGAATACGTTTATTTTATCGTGAAAAATATCAACATATATAAACTTAAGCTTATACATACGTGAAATGTGCACAATCATATGAAAAAATATTAGTCATAATACATTAACAAATAATTAACAAAGAACATTAGTGGTCTTCCTTATTATTGAAAAAGTTACAATATGAATATTTATGGATTAATTGACCAGATTTTAAAATATTTTTCAGGTTTTATGTTTACAAATTACCTAGAGAAAAAAATCATTTAAACCCCCTCATAAGAAAAGGAGTTGCATATATGTATCTGACACCTTCTAAGTTAAGGAGTGGTTGGATTATGTCAGATCTAGCAATAGGTGATCCTCGGTCTATGGTTGGCAGGACACTATCTCCATTATATCAGGTATTTTTTTATCTTCATGCTGTATTCTACACATAGCAGGGTAGGCAGAGAGAACCTGGGAACCTGGTGTTAAGGCACTCCATTCTCATAAGATTGCCATTCACCATTTGCCATTGCCAAATTGAGGTTTTGTGTGCTGAGTGGTGGTACTCAACACGGACCTTTGGCTTTTGTTCAGCGAGGATACAAAAAGTACTAAATATATATTATGATAAATATAAATATGATGTACCACAAGGAACCTCAATAAATAATTTTGAATTTTAATTATTTCATGAATTCCATATTTACTAATTTACAGGATAAAAATATAATATCTTTAGTATACAATGATCAGCCGCCTGCTACAGAACATCAACCTGATATCTTGCAGTCAGTTGCTGAAATGTACTCAAAAAGTAAAAGAGGTACTGATTTTATTATACCAGTATATTGAATTTGTATAAAATTATTCTAATGCAATTTCAAACTATTTAAGATATCAAACGCTTAAAAATTTGGTTTTTATATTTTTTTTCAAATTTTTCAAAAGTTACTTTTATTTTTATCTTAACATATTTTCTCTATATTGTACTTGTTAAGATTAAATGCCAGTGTGGTACGGTGGAACAGTAAATACAAGTATTTGTGGGTTCAATTCCCACTCAGGGGAACGATAGCATTATAAAATGTGGCATCGAGTTTCAACACATATTTTTAATATTTAATAATATTTATTTTATATAGACAATTGCTGTCTTATTGAGGTCATTATGTCATCAAGTAGTAAAATTGAAAAAATAAACTATAGTTTTATTTTTCAGGTCAAATGAAACAACCGGGCATAAAAAAGTTCAAGAAATTTAAACTAGGGGATAAATATTATGATGATTATGACTTGGCTGAAATGTGTAAAATGCATTCAAAGTTCATGAAGAATAGAGTGGAGAATGGTCACACAAAGGGAGTTATTTTGGGAGATAAGTTCACATCACTATGGCTTGTACATTCTGTACCAAGGTTTCCACCAGTGCCTGATGGTAAATCAAATCATGTTTTAAATATATATAATATTAGTGTTTGTATTAAATTTGTTAGTATAACCAGGTCTCCGCCCCCTGCTTACTTTGCTCGCCAGTTCCCGCTTGCGAAATTAAAAAAAATAAACTAATATTACTAGTTAACATGATTTTTTCAAAAATTTTAAATTTTAACAAAACAAGAAAACTGACTTTAAATAAAAAGTTAAATTCTACTACTACAACAAGTACTATGCTATCATATAAAAAAAATATCAAAATTGGTTTATCCATGTAAATAGTTAAGCTTATGTAATAATTAAGTTTAGTGCAGCAACACATAAGAAATTCAGTTTTTTGAAGTTCATTAAAAATTTTGTCAAATGCCATCCGCACTGGCAAACACTATGATACAAAAGTATCACCCGGCGCAACGACGAATAACACATACTGATACTCATATGTAATAGAAACATATATTAAACATTTATTTGAAGAAACAATAATATTGAATTAGAAACATCTTTACAGTTGAAAACATGAATGGATAAGGGTCTTTATTGTAATAATGTGTATGTAATATACGTTTATTTAAAATTGTTCAATTAAAATAAGTTTTACCACAAACATTAGGTGCTTACAAAGTATATAATTTTATAGATAATGTTTATGGTTACAATCTCTTCTATTTACTATTATTTTTTTATTTACTAATTATTTAAGTTATTCTCATTTTCCCTGCCTGATAAGACAAGCTCCAAACATTTTCTTTATCAGTTAAGACAAATTGCGACGTTGACTTCTACGTCACGTAACAAGTTTTTTAAACAAAGCTAATTTTTAAATGAAGGCAATATTCCAGGAGCCGTGATGGCGCAGTGGGTCAGTGTCAGACTTGTGTGGGCAAGTTTGGTTGTGGGTTCGATTCCCACTCGGAGTAATTAGATTAATTTCCCCACTTTGGTAAAACAAAGCGGTGATGCGTTTTGCCACTTAACAAGTAATGTCACGAATTCGAGGTTGTCTCTGAGTACCCCGCTATGCAGAAAAATGCGTGCTGCTAAAACAATATTTAAATTTCCTCTTTAACAAGATAAAAATATAAACTCTCTGTAAAAATTTGTTCATTACCAATCTTTTATGTTGTGTATATATCTATTATAAATATTTGTTTTGGTAAAGTTGAAGGTCGTATAGTGCAGTAGGATCTTTTTAAACATGCAATTTCTTATAGTGTTAACTTCGTCTCTTTATTATTCTTTCAATCCTCCTTCGTGTGTTGACTGCCACGTTCGAAGCGCCAAATTTAAGGAACTGATCTGAACTAAAAAGTTCAACTAATATTTCAGGTAATGGCCTGAATACAAGTTCATATAGTTATCCAACCACTGGCATGAAGTATGGTCAAACATTTCTTTGTGTGTCAGTCCAAACGTCTACGTTAAACCAAATTGGTACCCAACTGAAGTATAACGAGCCTTTACTCGTTTATCATAACATTCCTCAGGAGTTTGACAGTGAATTGCCTAACTTAGTGGATGTGATACGCAATAGAACTATTGATGCAGCGCCTTGGTGAGATTTCTTGATTATTTTATTATTTTTATTTGTTGTATTATAAATTTAATTATTAAGGGACCATCGTGGTGTAGTGAAACATCGTGGGTTTGCTTCCCACTCGGCGAAGCGATTGAGAGTATTGCCACGCAATGTTTCAAATTCGGGCGGAAAGAGGAGGATGGTGTGTCTTGACACTAGGTTCTTTTTGCTTACCGGGATAAAGCGAGAAGTTGAAAAAAAATCTAGTATAACGAAAATGGAGCTAATCTAAAATTTATAAATACTTTTTTTTTATAATATCACAGTTTTGATGTGTTTGACTGAATGTTATAGTTGTTTGTTTAAATTTCATTTAAGAGACTATCTTTATAATTAATTACTTTTTACAGGTAAGTCTAACATATGTCTATAATGTGAACAACGCCATAATTTATAACTATTCTTTTTAATATTACCAAGATAACGTAGATTTTACCATGTAATAGCATTGTGTTGAACATTGCATACATATCTCCATACCAGGCATGGATAAGTTAGTACTTCAAAAATGCACTTTTCAAAGCATTCATTTTTAAGTTAAAATTTTATCTGTACATTATGTTTTTGTTATTTAAATACTTTCTTACCTGAAGTCTTTGATTTGCTTGATTTTTTCCTTAGTCATTTATTTTCTTTATATATAAAAGAAATTCTATTAAATATGTAAGACGACTTATCATATTATTCTCGCCTGTTGTAGAAAATCCCTAAAAGTGTAACTTAATAAAGTTACACTTTTAAAAATTTTCATTTTTATAAAATATGTATTTAATTTTATGTGCGACATTAATGTATTCAGGTATCACATAGAAGGTTTTGAAACGTTAGTAGGAAGAAAATTTCTCTCATTTGCAAAGAGCGCAATGTTCAACGACGACTTGTATAGCGGCCTTGTAGCCGAAGTGCTTCAATCTGATCTTCTAGTAGAATCTTGGACCAATGGCCCTGGAACTTTGGACTCGGAATGTACTAGAAATTTCCAGTAAGTTTATTAATTGTAATTTTAAAGTCAATTATTTTTGTTACTATATTTCATGGCGGAATATATACATATGTCTAGAGTTATGTTATGCTTTAAAATGGAAAAAGTTATGTAATTCAAATTATGGAATATTTTTAATGTTGTTGAATTATCCTTTATTTATAACTCTACACTTTAACCCGCACAGTAGGATATTCTGAGTTTTAAAGACGCTCCTTCCTTAAGATTTCCGGCCGAATTCGAAACATTACGTATCGACTCTGATTGAATTGATGAAACTCAACGCCACGCTGTCTCACCAGAGCAGAAAAATAAAAGTACTTTAAATATAGTCATGGTCCCGAGTGGCAAACGAACCCACAACTGATCGCGTTTAGTTTTCAGTCAGACGCTGTCCCACTGCGACACGATGCTTTGCTTTTTCAGTTTCGATAAACAGCCATGTTGCATTCAACACGAATTGTTTTTAAGTGCCTTATAGTTAGGTTGTTTTTTACTAAGATAGTGGTGGCAATATATTTTTTTTTCACGCTGTATTCCGCGTATAGCAGGATAGGGAGAGGGAACTAGGGAACCTAGTGTTAAGACACTCCGTTCTCGTTTAACATTTCCATTCCCCACTTTAAAAGTTTAATATTTTTCAGAGTTCGTAATATAGAGCGTTTAAAGTTTCCAATAGCCAAGATGTCGTTCACGTCGCACAACGACCACTCAAAGTGGACAGTGGCCGTCGCTCACAAAATGCACAACAGCCAAGACACTAAAGTAGCAGATTACTGGGTCTGTGTAGGAGATATTAATAGAGCGGTAATTTTATTTTATTTTATACATTAACATTTCATATTGAAATTTGGAATATAGCAACTAAACATTTTTTCTTTCAACCAAGAAAGGGAGTGTGAAATATTGGTAGAATAATTTTGTTAGATTTAAGAAATCAGTTTTCACATTCGTGTTGAATTGTGATACTCAAGAGACTACTCAAGAGAGTGTATCAATACTATATTCTCTTTGACTACTCTTTGATTACTCTTGTCAATCTTTTCATAGATAAGAATCTATATTTTATATAATTTGCTATTTATGAACATCACACGGCAGGGAAAATGCCTATGATATAATAGTAATTCTTCTTAATTCTTTTATTTAAGTTGCCTCAAGAATCTCGAGGAGGTGGAACAGTATGCACTTCAGGCCCAATATTGTGGGGTAACTTCGCACACCTCATAGAATCTGTCCAGCCGTGTAATTAGTATTAAGCGATATATTATGAATACCTGTGATAGTGACAAGTGAAATGTAAATAATTATATAAGAATAATACTATGTTATATAATGTATTAAGTATATAAATAAATTATTTTGTATGTTAAATAAGAAAAAAACATTTATTTTCTTCAATTATGTGTAAAGTTTTGATTTTTATTCGATTTTTGTCGATTTTTCTAACAAACTTTCTACAATGTAACTTACCGTGAATTAAAAAAGAAATAAATAATTTTATTGTTATATTATTTATATGACATACTTATACGTATTTCATTATGCTACGAGTATACTCGTATAGTCGTATTTCGTAAATTGAAAGGGAACGGTACAAGTTATTCAAAATCACTTTGTTTCTAAATGTTAAATTATTCTTTAGATTTGTCTAAAGAGGTGCATTCATATTTAATTTTTGACTTCTTCTTTCCTTCATTTTAACTTTTTCACTGGTTTAAAATTTGCACACGAGCCCGAATCTGATGACAATACAAAGTTTTCATTCGATAGCATAAATCTACTTCCTACTAAGGTTTTGCCAAATGAAATATAATATCGAGAAAATAATTATATACGTGTTCCTCTTATTTTTTAGTAATTAAATCTTAAATGTAGACTTTAAAGACCCATACATCTAATGATAACAGTGCTATGACGACTTCTCTTTGTAATTATAAAAATTCGAAATAGGTTTTAAAAACTTAAAAAATACTGAATTCATTAAATAAAACAACATTAGTACAATATATTTTTAATGTAACACGAACATTATTTACACGAGTGTTTATAAATGTTGAACATTTATTACATTTATCCTCGACTATTACAAACATAAGTCTATCTACGATAAGTTAGAAACCTATACTTATAATGGCTTCACTGGACTAACAAAAGAAACTTCCATTATTACACGTAGAGACTTCACACTAAGCAAATTATAATGGAATTTATATTTTCGTTTTGCCACATTTTAAAATTAAATACACAGATTACAATTTTCACATATACTTTTTTCTGAATTTATTGCCATATTTCAAATTGAGCTTTTTGTGTTAAATATTACTATGATAATATTATGTGTATTGATGCTTCCTTTAGTAAACTAAGTACTATTAGTGCCAGTTTTACAATATTATTAAAATAATTTCAAAATGTACGCCGTAATCGCATTATAGGTCAGTACTGATTCTGACTTAATCTTGTTCTTTAACCGTTGGCTTACGTCTACTATCCCATGCCATCAACGAAAAGGGTAAGTAGGTCGTTTATTAAATATATAAAGATTGTAAAAGTATGTTAAAAAGTGAAAAATCTAAATATATTTTGTTAGTGATTTAATAAGTTTGTATAAGAAGATTCTTTGGAGTATAAATAGAATATAAAAGTGGCAGTAACAATTAAAGCCATGTGTTTTACCGATAAAGTTAAATTACAAATATATAGTTCCTTATTAATAGTCGATTACACGAATATAAAAACCAATGACATACTTCTAGATTTAAAATATTTATTTACAAGGTTACGAATAAGAATGACTTGAGAATTTATTTGAGTTTTAAAGTTTTAATACCCCGAACGATGTTAATGTGCAACTCTTAAAGAGGGCATTCTAGTGAACCAAGATTCCTGCTTTATTTTCAAATAGTAGGAGTCTCTTGGCGAGGGCGATATGAGAGCTTCCTCTAACACCTTCAAAGCGCTGGTCGGGAGGACCTTAGCGCTATATTCCGCTGCTTCTCCGGGCATAGTCACGGCGCAAGTCGCTGTGGACGAGCTTACATCTGAGCTTGGTGTTTCTGGCCGACTGAAAAATATTATTAAACATATTTATAAATATATCCATACAGTATGTATGGATAGCACAATAATAATAGATATAATTTTATCTTTATACATTATATTATTCAGATAGACAATCGAATGATAAAAGCTCAAAATTTTCAGTATAGCATATATAGTATATATAGTATTTTCAGTTTTTCATTATTTCTGCAAATAAAGTTGATCAGATCCGCATATCTTACGAAAAGACTTTATTAAGTCTTTTCGTAAGATAAATAAAAAATAAATTATAATTAAATACACCAATACCTTGAAGGCTGGCTAATCGGAGTGAGTTGTACGGGAGGCGCGTATATTTCTGCCGCAGATAAGTCAGGGGCGTGCAAAAGCACAACATGCAATCTTCTTGCCCGTAGAGAGGCTCTCAAAGCTCTGGCAGCTCCCCAGGTACCCCACCTAACAGCTGCTGCACCTGCACTACCTTCACTTACATCGCCGTCTACGCGGGATAAACTTTCACATGCTGTGTCTGATGTCAATCCTGTGAACAGGAAAATTTCTAGATTGAGCTTTGTTCTTTAGATTTGCAGTTAGTTAGGAACAGCACAACTTTTCTTTTCTTTTAAATGAAATTGACTTTAACGGATGTAACACATGTGGTTAAATTATAAATACAACATGCTTAACGATAAATTGTAAGTGTTTGTTGCATTGCGGTTATCGAAGTTTATCCAAGAACCAGTTAAATACAAAAAGTGTGTAACAAATAATCTTGAATACTTACCAATATAAAAAAGTCGTCCAGCATAAGGATGGTCAGACGCAGCAGCGGCCAACAACGGTGAAAACGTTCGAGCTACACGTAAAGCACCGAGTACATTGCTGCGTAAGGCGCTTTCCCAGCAAGCTGCTCCACCACGGCCACTACTACCCGCTGTGTTTATTACTGCCCACACACCTGTACAAGTGTAAAATAATGTTAAAATCGTTAATACTGTCAAAGAACACAAGAATTACATGATGTTTTCAAAAATAGGGATGAAATGACTAATTTATAATTTTAAATTAGGTATAAAAAGACAATAATAATTTGATTTGGTGTTAATAAATATGAAATTCAATCATTTTTGACTAAAAATAGTATATGCACAGAATTAAATTAGAAGTGTTCCGCCGTGGTGTTATTTGTATAACGTTGTATTTATTTATAAGCAATGTCTATTCTTTTCTTATCAATTTTACTATCTATTATATTGCGCTTTTTATTTGTTATTAGAACGTCATCGTTCTAATAACAAATTTCATAACCAAAATCAATTATAATATCGTAATAATTTTTCACCCAAGTGAGAATCGAACCCATAACAATCGTTTAAATGGTCAGAGACTGCCCTGCCTGCCCGGTGAAGATATTTTTAATAATTTTCATGCTCGTTAAAGCTTCTTAGATAGTGAAAATTTCATATGAAACTAATTTTTAACAATTATAACCTATTTATTTTATTTTTTTTAACTATATATATATAACCAATATTTATTTTTTTTAACTTCACGCTGTAACCCGCATATAGCAGGGTAGGTAGAGGGAACCAGAGAACCTAGTGTTAAGACACTCCATTCTCTTTCAACAATTCCGTTCCCCACTGTCCGCCGAATTGACGCATTGCGTGTTGAGTGGCGGAACTCAACACCGCGCTTTGCCTTGTTACCAAACCTAATTTATATTATTATATTAATTATAATGTTCTCGTTTATTAGATATGTATACTGGCGCGTGAGATGGTGTCACCCAACACACAATTTTCCAAAATGGGAGGAAGGAGAAAAGAAAGTTGTCTGCCTCATCGAGATGATCTAAGTTTGAAGATAAAAAAATAATGAAAGCACGTAAAAATTTCACATGTTTTTAATTTTCTATATATAATATTATAGAGACTACTGACTAGAGTATAAAGTGTCATCTATGAACAAATTGGCTTACTAGCTACAACTTCTTGATAACCAAGTTATCGCTTGTACTGTTTTTCCTGCTCGAGAGCTAACTACGCATTACATAACTTCTATTACAGTCGACAGATGGCATTAAGTTCCTACACAGCATTGCTAACATAAGATAAATTTCAAATATGGCTATCAAATGTCGTTTTTCATTCCAATGTTTAATAAATAAATATTGAATTCTTTAAAAATATAAATTAGAGTACTTAATTTTAAACACCTCATAACGAGCACTGCTGGTGTAGTGGTATCATGCAAGATTCCCATTCTTGCGACCCGGGTTCGATTCCCGGGCAGTGCAGTATTTTTTTGTTAAGAAACTTAATAGATAGATTATATAATAATTTTAAAAGTTTAAAGTAGTTATAAAAATGTAGGATTAGATACTTATGTTTTAATCCAATATTTTAGCATGATATTTAATAGCGTTTGACAGATCGAATATATGAATATTATAGGTAGTACTTACGTACATGTACACATTTAATCAGCTGTTGATGATGTTGTAATCCGAAGCTTAAGTGAATCACGAAATTAATGTTTATGTTAGCTTTCAGCTTATAATACATATTAAATGAGGTTGAATTTAGTTATTAGATAAATTAGGCGTTATTTCAATATGAAAATGAAATCAATTTTAATGGTATCTATTTTTAAACGATAATTGAAAATAAATTTGTAAAACTAACCATGTTCACCGGCAGGTAAATGTTGAGCCGTCGCTCTTGCTGCCTCTTCCAGTAAATCTTCTCGCGCTACATCCAGTTCCATGGTAGCCAATCTTGGTGACGGCTGGTCTTCAGGGGTAGCCGCTACGTGAGCCTGTAACCAGGATTCAGCCAACCGCGCGCCCAGTCCACCTTGACGACACCCAGCGATCACTCGCCATCCTTTGCCGCTTAAGTAGGTTGCTATCTGTTATATTGAAAAGTAAATATAAGTGTAATATGCTCTACATTATTAATCCTTTGCCTTAGAAGTTTTTTCTTAATTAACTTTTACCTAATAAACTTTATTTATTGTTAAAAAAGCCCTATTATTACGAAATATTACTTACTTTTGGTTTCTTATCAGAAATAACTATTTTAAATTATTGGCATTGTGTCCGTAATTGAGCCCTGCTTTAAGACAAATTTTAAATGGCTACGCTACGGGGCAAAAGGTTAAAATGACAAAAATTACAGTATGTAGGAAATTGAGTTTTAGTAAGCATAGCTTAGATTGCGCAGTAGAGTTGGTGATGGCGCGTTTGTTGAAACCTGGCGATGGTTGCAAACTTTTTTTCGTAGAATATATTTGATTTTGCAATATTTAAAACTACGGGACTAAAATATAAAATAATCAAGCACACTTAAAACTTTAACAGTTATAATTTTTAGCAAAAGTAACAAGGTAGTAGATATATTTCGATAACTAAGAAAGCATTAAAATATATTCCTAATACAAATTCTTCTCTCTTAAGTTCTAATACAAACACTAACGCATAACAAATACTAAAATGCCTGTTAAACAGCTTAACTAAACAAACAATATCGTATGCGAGCTTTTCGCACAGGTTCAGCGATAATAACAGAGTGCCACTAGTAAAATGATTTATACACTGCTCGCCGTCGAGGTGCTTCCAATAAATCTAATCGTGTTCAATCCCTTGTGGCATTGTTGTCCGCTATAAATCCTTATTTGTTTAATCGATATACAATTCTAATAAGCATTTATTATTTTATGATATGATATATTTTGTGAAATGATAAATTAGTTATTCGAGCGATTTTAATTGTAATGAAAATATTGTTAAATATTTAAATGTAATACATTATGTAATTATATTACGATAAATTTAATAATGTATTAAATATTGATTTTTATAAAATAATAAATATTTTTGTATATTTATAATAAATTGAAATTGTTTAAATTTATTTTATTATTTCCATTAGTATATGTAGTGTAACTCTTACTTGAAGTCCAAGAGCGGAATCCACGGAAGTAACAAGAACAGTCTTCGCACTATCAACAGGTGACACCTCAGCCACTCTGACCTTACGCAGTAAGTAAAGTAACAACGCGCCAACTATAGAACATAACGCCGCCAGCTGCAGCCCCAGGGATAACCACGTGAGAGGGTCCATTCCAAAACGAGTGCATTATATCAATTATCTGGAAAAAGAAAAAATATTATTATGGTTTACATCATTATAAAGGATCTCAATGCTTAATATGTAAGGAGGAAATTCCGTTATAATATATAGGAAAGAATTATCAGAATTTACAATTAAAAAAATAAATATTGTATTTAATACCTATTATTAAAGTTTCGAGTAAATATTAGTATTTTATTAGAAACATTTATTCGTGTTCGTGAAATTTGGCATAAAATTAGTACTATGGTACGACAAAACAGGTCTACCAACACGCTACGATATCGGCAACATTAGTTTACTGGTAATTAATTATAATTAATTACCAGTAAACCATGTCTAATGTTGCCGATATCGTATCGTTAGTCTGTTCAGTATATATACTGAACAGACTAATATCACTGCTATTGCTAAATGTAAATTAATTGGAGCATTAACGTATAATTTATTTGTCAACAGTCTGGCGAGCGTCTACAGTTTAGTAAACAAATCACACAAAGGCGTTATAATTCATGCTTGAGAATTGCTTTTGTACAATGCAGGTCTCATGCACGATGTAAATGAATTCGCACCTCGCCTCTTACGTCGTGTACCTGTGGAGTACCTTTTTGTCTTGTATTTTAACAAACTACGTCATTAAGCCCAATTTAAAACAATGTTCCACTAAAATTAAGGTTTTATTATGTTTTATTTTAATTTAAAGTACGTATAACTATTCGTAATAACTATACGAGTGCCTGTCGTGGTGCAGAGGCACAAGCGTAAACGCG
This sequence comes from Philaethria dido, assembly GCA_033558755.1. Taxonomy (NCBI): domain Eukaryota; kingdom Metazoa; phylum Arthropoda; class Insecta; order Lepidoptera; family Nymphalidae; genus Philaethria; species Philaethria dido. The sequence goes on from JAKGSA010000155.1 coordinate 887,245, forward strand.
ACAGATTGTGGGTTCGATTCCCTTTCCTGGAAACGAAACATAGGATAATACTTAGTATTTTCACTTCATTTCCTCGCTCTGGTAATAAGGCAAAACGAGTTGAGTTCCGCTAGTCAGCACGCAATGCTTCAATTCGGCGGAAAGTGAGGATCGAAAATGTTAAAAGAGAACGGAGTGTCTTAACACTGTATTCTCTGGTTACCTCTGCCTACACTGAAGCTAAAAAAAATAACTATTCGGTTAAGTTTATTTACTATTGTCTTTATAGAAGAATGTATGGTTTTTTTTGTTTATAACATTATAAAAGCAACGTATAAAATACGTAACATATTTTATACGTAACGTTATTTTAAAACTTTAAATCATTTTGTTAGCGAGATCGCGGTTGTATGCTATTCTGGTGTGGTTTTAACAAACATTTTCTTTTTAAAAATAGATAAATACTTAATTGTTTCCGAAATTCTCTAATTTCTTGTGTTGATTTTATAAAACGTTTATCTAACAGTGTTCTCAGTAGCATTTTAAATAAAAAACTCAATTGAGATTGAATATTTTTTACTATTCTATTCCGTGTTCAATGGTGACAAAAGATCAATAAGTGGATCGGCGTAATTCGCGTGAATTAACGTTAAACGGAATAATTGTTTTGCAATTGTTATTATAAGAAAGTCCTTTTCCATTATTAAAAGAAATCTTCAGTTAAGATCTTGATTAAGTATTATAATTAAAAATCGCCCGGAACTAAATAGAACTCATTCAATTTCTAAATTAGTTCAGTCTTATTCATTGCAACTATATTAATTATCAGTCATAAAGTAAGGCAGTAAACTATTAGAAAAAAAAATTGTAGTTCAATAGCGAATCAGCAGTGTCTAACGAATTTTGATATTCAATTACCAAAACAGGCTAACAGCGTACTCATTGAGTTGGTAGTTCTTCTTTTTTCATAAAGGCGAAGTGAGACAAACTATGTGCCTTATATAATACGTATTTATTACATATTGTTCAAAAAACGTGCATGAATTATATGAATACAATTTAGGCTTATTAAATGATTTAACTGAAATCATATGAGGCGTGCCTACTGACTGTAAACGCGCTTGGTTTTGGGTTCGACTCCCATTAGGGAGAATAATTATATTTATATTACTTTTATGTTTTGTACCACTTGGCATGCAATGTATCAAATCGGGCAAAAAGCAGCGAATGGAGTACCCTCGACCTAGGTTCTCTTTCACAGCCCTGCTATACAGGACAAAGCGTGAAGCTGCTTTTTTTATTTAGCAATCATATCATTGAATGTACCTACATAAGTAATTTATCCTAGTCAATTCAGGAAGTTGGTCTAAAGCAAAAAATATAAAAATAACATAAAATATACTTGTTATTACGTGACTTGTTTCATAAATAGCACAATAATTTATTTGTACGTTTTTATGAATGGGCAAAAACTTTAAATATAACTATAATATGATTATTTAAAAACAATCACTATTTTAAAAAGTAATAATGCATTCAGTTCAGTTACCGACTTTCACGATTATTATCTATAGTTATTAAATATTTTATTAAGTATACGGAATGGTTGCAAAATATGAAATAAAAGTGAAATAATTTAAATGTGAAAGTCTATTTGTTTAACTGTTACTTTCTTTCATAAGACTTAGTAAATTATATTACATTTTAAGCGTTGTGGTCGTGTTTAATTTTCGAGTAATAAACGACTCAAAAACCACACTGCTATATATTTTTATAAATATTTATGTCATAAATTTAATCTATTTTGTAAACCTCACAAAGTTTTAAAGTAACAACCAAAATAAATCTTTCAAGCATTTGAATGTTTCAAATCCACTTAAGTAAGTTGAAAGAAACAAAAACGTGCACTCTCTCTACAATGTTAAAACAAACAAAACAGTTTTGCGCTTTCATAAGCGGAAAGTTATTATACTATATTAATTGCAATATGAATACATAGTTTCATGTTTAGAAATATTTGTAATGATCGTCACGGTGTAGGTGTGCAGAAATTTGTAACGTAAATAATAAAATTAAAATTTGATCAATTTTTTAAATAAAATTCACCAAATAACTGATAATGCAAAGCCAACATTACTGAGCGTAGAAAGCTGAAATTTGTCATATAGGTTCCTTGAGTAGTATAAAGGTGGAGTATAAAGGATTTCTAAAATTTCTACAGGACTGGGAAAAAATCAGCATTTAAAATTATGAAAATACTATGGCAAGGGTCATAAAGCCCATACAAACAAAGTTGCGGGCGACAACCAGTTATAACGGACATATATGTACACGTCGTCGTAGCAGATTTATGACTATCATTTACCAGATGGAATAGTTAAGGATTCTAATCTTGTACGATTGCGTGTGTACAAGTGTAGAAAATATTTATATAACAGTTCAATTTCCAGTGAATTGATTCGTAGAGTAATAATGAATTATTATAACTTTTAATTACTAAAATAAATTTAAAAAAATAAACTACATATTTCTAATTACAAGAAAACTTATCGCAATATATTTATGTGTTAAACAGATGTTTCTCGATTTCTTATTCGATTCGACTACACTTTTATACGCCCATTAAATTTGTTTTATTCATAAGTGACATCTGTTTACATATAAAGTTTTTAAATATGAATTCACAGTAAAAGTTTTGTTTATGTTTAATCTACTACGCTTCTATTTTCTACGGACTACATTTTTTGTTTTATAGTTATATATAGAGCTATATTCTACTTGATTACTGATAAAATTGCTTTCAAAGGTTTGATTTTTTATGATATAGTTTTTAACAACAACATTCTACATAAGCTTTAGTTTCAACCGTAAAATCAAGCCAATTAAAGCATATAATACAAAAATATATTAAAATGAGAGAAAGCGGAACCAGTTGCAAAATTTGGGATAGAATATACATAACACTTGCTTATTATGTAACGTTGAACCAAAAATGATTAAAAAATGTGTGTTATTGTATTTTAAATATGAAAATAAAAAGTTTATTACTATATTTTTTAACGAAATTATTTTATATTATTATAGATAGACGTTGCGTATTGACCGATGTAAACCGAAATTACATTTTGATTACAAAAAACTACAAATATCGCGTGCAGTAAAACACGTTTTAACTGTGGCTGGATGGCATGATTTAGCATTGTTCTATTCCAGTACTAATATATGCACCATACAACCAGTATTTGGAAATAACGCTACTAAAAAAATCGTGTAAATTATAGATAATAGGATTGTTTTAGTTTATTATAGGACAAAGGATATATTTGTTTTTATTTATTTATTATTTATACAAGCGTGCCACTGTAAACGCGACATGTTGTGGGTTCGATTCCCACTCCAGGAAATGTAAAATTTAGTATTTTCATTTCTTGGGTTTGGTAACAAGGCAAAGCGCGGCGTTGAGTTTCACCACTCAACACGCAATGCTTCAATTTGGCGGAAAGTGGGGAACGGAAATCTTGAAATGAGAATGGAGTGTACACTAGGATCTCTGGTTCCCTCTGCCTACCCCGCTATATGCGGGATACAGCGTGAAGTTAAAAAAAATATATATTTATACCTTCACACTGTATCCCGCACATAGCATAGTAGGCAGAGGGAACTAGAGCACCCAGTGTAGACACTTCGTTCTCTTTAAACATTTTCGTTCCCTACTTTTTATCGAATTAAGGCATTGCAAGCCACTTATATGCCTTAATTGGCTTTTTGGTGGCGTAACTTAACGCCGCAATTTGCCTTGTTATCGAGCGAGGAAATGAAAATATTAATATATGAAATACTAATAATACATTTAAGTATATTTTAAATTAAAATATACTTTAAATAAAAAAAAAAGATTTATTTCCACATAATATTCTTTTATTAACATCATATAAGTAAGTGTTATAATAATTAACAGAGAACTTAAGATATAATAGCGATCGTTATCGCGACATGATGCGACGATCGTTTGATAAAAACGTGGGTACGGTTTCATTGTGCATTGTTTCTTTATACTTTGAGATGAATGAAGAAGTTCACGGTCAAATTTTACGAATTAATACGCTTTTATTTACGTTTAAGTATCTGCTGTACAAATTTAAATTTCATATCATTTTATTCATTGAATTCTTTAAAATAGATGAATAATAATAATTATTAAGAATAAACATAATTTTTTTATAGACATTGAGTTTTAGTAGGGTTCAGCGATTTATACTTTTTCTCCTAAATCTTTTGTTTTTGAGAATTTTGAAAAAAAATATAATAAAGTATGTTAAATATTAATAAAATACTATATATAAAATATTATAAATTAACGCCTGTCGTGGCGCAGAGGCACAAGTGTGCGACTGTAAAGCGACAGGTTGTGGGTTCGATTCCCACTCCAGGAAATGAAGTATTTCCATTTTCTGGGTTTGGTAACAAGGCAAAGCGCGTTGAGTTCCGCCACTCAACACGCAATGCCTCAATCTGGCGGAAAGTGGGCAACGGATTTGTTGAAAGAGATCGGAGTGTCTTAACACTAGGTTCCCTCTGCCTAACCCGCTACATGCGGGATACAGCGTGAAGTAAAAAAAAAAAAAATAAAAAAAATAAAGTATGTTAAATATATAAACGGAACTTGAACAACAAAAAGATCTTAGTAGGTACAAAATTATCATTCTTAATCTTTTTATTCTATTATATATGGAATTATTTAATTAGACTGTATCGGATAGTTTTCATTGCGTTAATGATGACAAGAACTTAGGAATGTGAGCGTATATATTTTTTTCTCAATTAGACATTACGGTGTCAGTCAAGTGGAATCAGAACAAACTACTTACTATGGTAACTTGTCTTGTTACTTAAACGTAGGTGCGGTGTAAAAACTAAGTGCTTATTCGAGAGAAAAAAGATATTGGTAAAACATATAAATACATTTGATATACTTATTTGAACATTTTCACTTATTCTAGCACAAGCTTCCGTTTCATATGTTTTTATATGTTTTTTTTTTTTTGTATATTCTAGGTAATTAATGTAAGTCAACTATTAATTGATATAACAAGTTTTGATAATTTTTATCACTTCCATATATATGTAACGCCTGTCGTGGCGCAGAGGCATAAGCGTGCGACTGTAAACGCGACAGGTTGGGGGTTCGATTCCCACTCCAAGAAATGGAAATTTCCATCCTGGGTTTGGTAACAAGACAAAGCGCGGCGTTGAGTTCCGCCACTCAACACGCAATGCCTCAATTCGGCGGAAAATGGGGAACGGAGTGTCTAAAAACTGGGTTGCCTCTGCCTACCCTGCTATATGGGGGATACAGCGTGAAGCTATGTATGTATGCATATGCATGTACATATATCCATAGAGGCTTGTTTTCGTTAAGACAGATTTGTGATCTTATTAAAATGTATTAATTACTTTTCAATGCTTATCTAATAGTCATAATATATTGTAAAATAAAGGTTTTTAGATAATATAGTACAGAAATAATATTAATTTTATTCAAATATCTAAGTTTTCTGTAAACGAAGTCAACATTATCAATAAGCCAATATCGGAATGCACACAACGTAATAAGATATCAGTAAATTCAAGGCATATACGGTGCCATATTTCATAATTCAAGTTAGTACTAGTAAGGGATTTGTACATGTAACATGATTAGTTCCCTTCTCTCAAACAAGTGGTTGGGTTTCAGCGATTATGAATTGATAGGCTCTTATACGATAAAATTTCGCGTGAAATTTAATGAGGCTTAAAATGTTTAAATCGTTTGGAAGCATAATGTGTTGTTTTTTTGCGGTATTATGTAAAAGTTTACAAATATTGTACTACAAATATTTTGTATACATATTTAACTGCTTTTTTTTAATTTTACGGTTAAAATAAAACAAAAAATGATAATGAGATACCTAAGAAAAATTAGCACTCATCTTTAATTTTTGATTAGATGGTGGATTTTTGATTTGATTTTGGTTTGATTAGATGATATAGGTACAACAAGGAGGTAAGAGCAGAAAGGAAAAGAAAGATATAGGAAATCTATTTTAAACTTATTTTTTTAACTTTTAAACAAATACATTATGCAACCAACAGGTGAATTTTCTTTTTTAGAAAAAATATATGTTTAAAATACTTACATTTATTTTAACAACCGGTTTGTACAGTAAAAGCTTTAGTACTAAGCCAGAGACTTGCAAAGCTATAAAGAAGGTGTTAAATTTAGCTGAACATGACTAGACTGCAATTTCTAACTACACTGGTTTTATTTTCTTTTCCTTTCTTAACATGACTCAAGGATATTTTGAAGTTCTGAGTCGTAAGTTCTGTTTACACTTTAACATGATATCTCATTTTATTTTCCAACTAACTGCTTGGTTAATTGCTATAATTAAAGTTCATTTTTCACTTAAGTACTTAGTAAAAGTAACTGGTATTTATTTCAAAGTACTAGTAAAGTATAATAAATTGAATGGCACCATTTGCGTTACAAACGATATGAAGATGTATCTGATAAAATGTGTTTAGTTAAATGATTTGGGCGAATGTTTACATGATAATAAATTATGTAGTATTGATGCATAAAGATGAAAACAATGAGTAAAATTATTCTTGCTTACCATAAATAATTAATAAAATAAAAAAAAGTATAAAACACGTTGTTTGCTCTACTCAAATTTTTGTTTTCTTAAAATTTCAATGCAGAATTGATGAACTGAAACAATGAATATATCTTTGAATAAGCTATTATTGGTTGTTGTTCATTGTTTTATTGTTCGAACTATTGTGTTATTTCTGCCTTATTACTCATTGCTGTACATAAATCATTACTATTCAATTAAAGGATATTTAATGAATGAATATTGGACATATAATGGTTGACATATATAATATAAATCATTATAACCTAAGAAGATAAAGTTAATAGCTCCAAAAATTTATGAATAATAGCATTTTTAACACCTTTCGTGGCGCAGAGGCACAAGCGTGCGACTGTAAACGCGACAGGTCGTGGGTTCGATTTCCACTTCAGGAAATGGAATCTGTCATTTCCTGGTTGGTTAACAAGGCAAAGCGCGGCGTTGAGTTCCGCCACTCAACACGCAATGCTTCAATTCGGCGGAAAGTGGGGAACGGAGTGTTTTAACACTAGGTTCCCTCTGCCTACTCTGTTATATGCAGGATACAGCGTGAAGCTATGTATGTATGTAATATCATTTTTTTAATATATTTATCATGATGTTGACTTTAAATGAATAAGAAAATATTTTAAAAACTCACTGAGCATAAATAACGACAAAATAAAACTAAGTTTTTTTTTTATAAACAGCTCTGGTTTACTCTATAGAACTGATGACATTTTAAATACAAAAATCATGAACACAAGAAAACAAAACTAATAAGTTGCACAATAATTTTTGTTACCTTAAACTATTTAATTTTTCAGAATGAAAAGCACTTTTCTCTGGTTTTCCAACTTTCAATATTTATTTTAAGTGGGTTAAACGTTTTAGTGGCGCATAAATACTACACGAAAAGCGTAACTTTAGTGAACTTGAATTGAAGAAGTGTTAAACTTAGGCTTTAGAAGACACAGCGTTTAGTAAAAAATAATAGAACAGGTCTGTCGTGACGCAGAGGCACAAGCGTGTGACTGTAAGCAGACAGGTTGTGGATTCGATTCCCACTCCAGGAAAAGAAAATCTTGATTAATATTTAGTGTTTTCATTTCCTTGCTCGGTAGCAAAGCAAAGCGCATATTTGAGTTCCGCCACTCAGCACGTAATGTTTCAATTCGGTGGAAAGTGGGTAACGGAGATGAGAAGAGGAGAGGAGAAGATGTTCGAGTGTCTTAACACTAGGTTCTCAGAGTCCCTCTGCCTACTCTGCTATGTGCAGGATACAGCCTGAAGTCATAAAAAAAAAGGTTAGACAGTTGCACTCTTGTTACATCTTAATAACCTTTAACAAAACAGCTTTACGTTTTATCCTGCATAGCAGGGTAGTCACATAGAACCTAGAGTCAAGACACTCCGTTCACTGCTTTTCGTCCTAATTCGAGACATTGCTAGTTAAGTAGTTAAGTGGCGAAACTCAACGCCGAGCTTTGTCTTGCCAGAGCGGAGAAAAGAAGATAATTTAAATATAATCATACCTTCGAGTGGGAATCGAATCCACAACCAATGGCGGTAACAGTTAGAAGCTGTCTCATTCCGCCACGATGGCCTCTTAATAACCTTAATAACACAAATTCATATTTTGTCACTTTAAGTATAATTAAAATGTTGTACGCACAGTGTTTCAGGTCGGTGCGTAACTTTATTAATCCCCGTTCAGTTTGCAACGTACTCGTATATTAAAGTGATATATGCAATTATTATGTCCTCGCATCCAAGCCCGATTATTACATGTTTTTGTCAATGGAGTCAATGTTGCGATTTATTTCAACGTAGACGAATTACTGTTGCCCAACACCGTCCTTTACCGCTACTGGTGACGTGTGGTTCAAATGTAGTGGAAATAAAACTGATATATTATATTAAATATTATATGTAAAAATATAATATTTGTTTAAAGTTTTTAAATGTTGTTGTAGTAGTATATGTAAACACATTATTTGAAATTTTGATTTTAATTTAATATTGTACTTCTATGTTTATATCCTCTCATAGCGAACTTAACATTTAGTAAGAAAAGGTACCTACTGTTTAATTAAAATTTATAAAGTAGCTTTATGGTGTAACCTACACGTGTTTACCCACATAGCCGGGAGAGGCATAGAGAGAATAACGTCATTTTTCACTTTCCGTTCGAATTTTAAATATTACGTTTACCAAAGTGGATAAATAATTATAAAATATTTGAGCTAAGAAAAGAAATGATTTCACTTTCTTTCCACTCTCTTGTAGCTTAGACCACAAGAAAATACCTACTTGACAGATATTGATATGCATAGAGCATGTCACAGCCTACGCGTTGTTGTATGATATGCATTAAATTGTTTTACATCCATATTGTTGTATTATTGTGACACGGTGTATTTGATAAGTATATCATAATTATATTATTGCGTAACTTTATGCCCCTATAGGTTAAAAGCTTTACTTTCTATTACTTTTTAGCTTCACGCTATATCCCGCATAGCAGGGTAGTCAGAGTGAAACTAGTGATAAGTCATGACTCCGTTCACCACTTTCCGCCCATTGCGATTAAAGTAACGGTACTTAACGCCGCGCTTTGTCCTACCAGAGGAAAATTAAAATAATTTACATATTTCATATCATTTCATTATCACATCATTCCCTCGGGTGGCAAATCGAACCCATCACCAACAACGTTTACATTCAGACGATGTTCCACTGCGCTGCGATGGTGTCTATTATTAGATATTATTATTTTGAAAACATTTTAATTTGGCTGCGGTAACATTTTAATGTAGCTGCGGTGATGTATAGTTTTAGCTTAAAACATATGGTTTTACCTACTCAGGATTTATTCTGTAATATCTATCTAAATAGATATTAGAGAATAAATAAAAAAAATAAGACACGTATGCCTAAAGATTGATATATCTATAATAATAGAAATACTACTGTTTTAAAGATATCGGAGTATATTTTATTGCATGAGGTATCTATTGTTTGTTTGCACAGTCGTCCATGTCGCGGGTGTCAAGTGAAAGTCTCGAAAGTATCGGCGGAACGGAGTGGACATTGAATGGTAGAGTTGAATATTGTATAAATATTTAACAGCTAGTTATAGTTAAGTTGTATAAATTTTTTTTTTTCAACATGTTATTATGTAATTATGTTATAAAAACAATAAAAGAGATTTTAACTGTTTAATTTAACATAATTATTGTAAATGACATGTTCGACGCTCGTCCCATATCTCTTAATCTTGGGTGAATATCCGATCATCGACCTTGCAAGGTAATTGTCCTGTGTAGGCGTACCTCGAAGAATAGGAGGAAATGGGGCCAAACTGAATAGAATGTATGCTGTTTGGGCGTAATGTAGTTATTGTGTAGATGTTGTCGACGTAAATTGTAAACGGTAAGTGGAAGGCATTTTGTTAGTATCATTTTTGTTCTTTAAGAAACTTTGAGTGCTTTTCTTTCTTTATTTGTTTTTAGCTAAACTAACTAACTTTAAGAAATAAAAGTTTCTGGGTTTCTCTGCTTATTTTAAAAGAAAAAGATGTGTTTGACGAAATTTCCACACAATTGTTGTTTGAAATTTCACACAAGATGTTTTGTTTTAAAATAAAACAGTTTCTCATTTTCGATATAAAAAAAAATTCAATATTTTTATTGCCAATTTGGTATAAAATACACCTCGGTTGATACAAAATATCATAAATAGGTCATTAGCTAGCTAGACAATAAATAAATTACAATAATAATTTTAGATAGTAAACAAAAAATCTATAACAGTTATATAATACATACAAATTAAATAAACAGATGTGACCTTTTGTGAAAGTGAAGGGACAAGAGCTAAATGTTTGATTATGGAAAATTGATTGCATAACAGTTGTCATCAATTATATAAGATTGATTATTGTAAATTAGAAAGTCAATAGACATTAAAATAGAAGAATATGACATATACGACGAAATGAATATTGATAAATCGTGAAATATACATTTATATGTTAATATCTTAGCGGGTGAATGAAGCATGATTACTTTATACACGATGGGAGTGAATTCAAATCTTACTAAGGGGCATCCTCCTGAGTTACATTTGAAATATATGCTTTGGTTAGACAAAGTACGATCTACTTTATGGCCAATACGCAACACGTAATAATTAGATGAAAAATATTTTTTTGCATTTTCTTCCCTTGCATGCATGCATTGCATGGCATGCAGGCATGCATTGCATGGCATTCGGTGAAATAGATTATACGAAGCAGTCTGCCCATTATTTAATAAAATTTACAAATTGAGAGGGAATGAAATCATGACATGGGATAGAAGAAGTTAATTTTCATGACCAAAATGACAATTCGTCACAAAATACACTACTTACGAGAAATTCCTACGATGTAAAGGCTACTTATCCAAAGCACGCTTTCTTGAACATCGATCACTTCGGCGTCAAGCACCATGTAATAACAAGTTACTGTCAATAATACGCTGGATATGTGACTATCTATAATTTCTAAACGATGCTTTACAACCATATAAACAGTATTTACAAAAAATAGTATGAAACAAACGAAGGAGAAACGAAAATTATAACGATTATGAAATAGTATAAAAATTTCAAAAAGTCAATTAGAAATCAATGGTGTTGAAAAGTCAATATTACTTAAAGAGGGTTAAAATATACAAATTGTTATTTGACATATAATACAATATATATGTAATTTTGTTGAAATAGATTTAATTCGTGTTTTCTTTGTTCTTCTACATGAATTAATGTCGTAATTAATTCATAGTTAATTAGAAGCCATAATTACTCGTACTCTTACTAAATCCAAATGCGTATTCATTATAATATATTAAGGCAACATCCATACACGTTATATATACTTGGACGGAAATAATCGTTTATTCAGAAGGAGCGTTCCTACAGGAAACATTAAGACAAAGACTTTCTTGGTTTTATTATCAGTTATTTGTGGCAGTATTTTGAAGCACTCCGCATGAGTCGGTGATAAAACATTGTGTGACAGCGGGATGTTTACTTAAAAACTATTTTGAAAACTCATGTACAAATAAAGCGTTATTATGTCTTAAAAAACAGATACAATGATTGTGGAGTTAGCATGTGTTTGGTTAACTCGTTGTATATTAGTATACCTATTAAATAGCCAGTTACGTAATGTAATGTCAAAAGAAATTTTTTTACAAGCAATGTTTACGGATGATTCTCTGGTTTTGTTAGATAAAGCAAGGTATTATGTCCTATCTAGAATACAGAGTGAAACTCGGAGTAGAACATCATAAAATATAAGATATTGATGATAATTAAAAAAAATGTAATTAATAAAATTCACACGTAGGTATGCTGTAATGATCATAAGCTCTAATTTAATTTAGGTATGGGAAAAAGACTACAATTTCGTTATTTGCTGCTTGATTGATTTATTTAATAGAAAGAATTGTTTTCTTGAAGTATTAGCTTGCAGTTTATATTATAACTATAGGTCTCTGGGAATACTGATTATATTTAAAATGGTCTCGAATTCGGGGGAGGGGAAAGGAAAATGAAGCCTTGACGCTAGGTTTTTTTCAAACCACCCTGCCTAGTATGCCATGCCACCTGCATAGTATGCAGGAAACAGCATAAAGCTGTAAAAATATACTTTGTTATAAAGTTGGATTATAGAGTCAAATATACAAATATTTAAAATATCGACACAAATTTTAGATGTTAAATGCCTTATTATTTTTAGTCAAGGTTTTTTGAGCATACAACAATCGTAAAACATAAGACATGCCAGTGAGAATTCGTGAGCAACCGAGTATAGCCGATAAGCCACTCCCATGCATTCTAGCGGCATGCTTGACTTACATTTAAATGGAATGGAATCACATACATGTTGTAGGCCTCTTTATGATGTCAACGATACTTAATTTTGATTGTGTTTAAGTGCACTTTGTCTGTGTTAATTTAGTTTAAATTCTATATTTCGCAGAATTTTATTTTAAAATATTATTATACTGAAAGAAAAGGAATCAAGGAAAATATTTTTAATTTTTTTAAGATGTTATTTATTTATAGATTTTGTAGACAGTTCTATATTTATATTAAATATTATACATATATATATTGAACGTACAAAAATTAAAAACTATTTTTCAGTTGCGTAAATTTTGAAGTTGTTCCAAAATATAAAACCTACAAAATCGTGTTAACATGACAGAAAATGCCACTTGCAATTCAAGTTAGTTGTATTACAAAAGGTAATCTTTAAGGTTTACTAAAATTAACATACCCGATTCAAGTTCATTATTGACAATTAGCATAATATAAATCTATCCGAATATTAATGTACTTAGTACATAATACTAATTGAAGAGAAGAAACATGAGAAAATTATACATATATGAGTACGCTAATTTTAAATACAAATAATTGTAATATTTTTAAAATATTAAATAATATGTTTAAGTTAAATATTTTAAATATTATACGCAGAATTTAGAGTTTACACCCCCTAAAATTAAAAAAGTAATGTAAGTATAAATATCTCGGTTATTATGTAACCTACGCTTAAAACAATAATTAAATTATTGGGCTTACTTTAAGTACCACTTTTAATAAAAAAATATCCAGTTGCAAACATGAAAATCATGGTCGATAAATGTTGGCAGTCTAAACGCGCCTAAAGCGCGCGGCGAGAATATTTCTATTTAAAATTCTTTAACAAAAATTTAAACGGGCATTGTTTCAAAATGATGTAGCTTTCCCTACAAAAAATGGAAGTCATAATAAATATAAACAAAGTATAATAGAGTAAAGATAAATAGAGTAAAGTGATCGCGCGCGGAAACATTTATTGCACGGTTTGTAGTTAATTCTAAGTATCTCTGATATGAATGTGATTTATAAATTAATTTTAATATAATAAAGTAATTATACTATGATTATTTTAGAGTTTTCGAATTTTTCAAATCATTTTAGATTGTTTAGAATTTTAATTTTTACATACTTTTTTGCTCTGTATCAGCAGTAGTTACCTCTGTAACTCATTAATGAATCCTTTTTTTACTATAATATATTACTAGACCAGGATAGATTTATAATTCTTGTTCAGGTTAACATATGTTATATAAAGGACTATATTGACAATTCCTATATAATGATTATATAGTACAAAAACTAATATTGTCAATAATGTTAGAAAAATTGGAGATATTCGAATGTGTCTGTTATAATATGTTGCTCTTAAATCTTTATTATCGATAATTTATTGATTGATTAATATAGATCTATTAATAGACGTTATACGTAATATATATCTATTCTATTAATAGATCTTTCCGATCTGTTATATTTCTTTTGGTTAATATTTCTATTTAGATTATGTAATTAAAGATTTTCAAAAAATTCCATACAAATGACTTGGCAAAAGATAGCGTTTCATAATATAGTTACTCGTATTGTGTCATAAATTAGTTTTACAGAAGCCACGGCAAGATTACACACAAAGTAGGTTAGATAAACTAAATTAGTTGTTGATTTAGACTAAATGCAAAAATAGACGTCTTGTGTAGCGACGACGATCTGAACTTTTTAGCAGTTTGACTTTGTAAAGAATGAGAACGTGCTAATGAAAATATCTATGTAGTTTACATTGTGATTTCACCTTCCCCTGTTTATTTGTTTTTAAATTCACTTTTTTAAGTGGGTGTAAAAAAATATGTTATATAGGTATACTCATGTAAATCAGTACGTGTTATTACCATATTTTTGTATGATTTTTGTCGAATTATGATCAGCTTTTAATCAAGAGATCCTTGTTTTTATTGATCATAGACGGCAAACGAGCAGAAGGACCTGGTGGTAAGTAGTTACCTTTGCCCATAGACATCTACAACACTAGAGCAGTTGTAAGTGGAAGTAGGAGTAGGCAATGTGGCGGTCGCGGCAGCCCGCCATCGGAACCACCGCATTCAGTGTAAAGGATGGGTGGGAATCGGGAAAAACTGTTGTTTGATGAAAATGATGATTATTTTTGTATTTGGTATACCAAAAAACCTTTAAATTGTACTAATATTCATTCATCATTGATAGTTCGGGCTGCGAATTGTATCTATGTAATTAAGGTACTGTTGATGTAATATTTACAAATACCCCATATTCACTATTTATATATCATCCAAAAGGGTTAATTTAATAAGGAAAGGCAATGCGCAGCCAATTAAATTCTGGCACTCTACACGCAATGTTTTTAATTTTGGTGAAAAATATCTACTGGAGCTCTTGACCCTAGTTTCTCGCTATCAACTTAATCTACAAAGCTGGAAAAAGCATGAAGCTCCCTATTTAATGCCTTCTTAGGAAGAATTTTTTTTTTAACTTCACGCTGTATCCCGCATATAGCGGGGTAAGCAGAGGGAACCAGAGAAGCTAGTGTTAAGACACTCCATTCTCTTCCAACATTTCCGTTACCCAATTTCTGCCAAATTGAGGCACATTTTAATTTTGAGTCATAATTTGTTTTCATCACAGTAATGTTTATTTGAAAATATTTTAGTTATTTCTGTCATAATAGCTTAGGAATAAGCGGATCTAAATCATTACAAGATATTAATTTAAGTCGTATATTATTTTAATTCAAAAAGATTTCGTGACGATAATAGTGTTAAAGCGATTGCTGTAAGAAACAATCGTAGCATAATAACAACGGTATGTAATAAGCCCGTGGGACGGTCTACGTGCAATAATAATTATATGAAGTCAAGGTTACGACTAACGACTCGCATCATACTCACTTAGTTATTCATTTTCTTGAAGTAGATATAGTAAGGTTTTTTTTGTTCTCAGAAGAATAATGTTTATTTTCCGGGAATGCCACGTAATTTTCAATCTTTCGATTTGCGGTAAGAATTACGGTTCAGTTGCATTCTAAGGTGCAGTATTATTTATGCTTCAGCTACTATACTTCGATAATAGTTTTCTAAATATCTGTGATTAAAGTACTTTCCACTTCCACGTTTATAAAATAAACGTTGTAACATTGATAATTTCAGTATGGGAAGTTGCAATAACCTTTTTTGAGGTAAAACTCACGCAAAAAGAAAGCTTAAATTAAATATATATGAAAAAAAAACATTTGGATAATAAACCAAATAAGACGAACTCGACATCTCCCTTTTCATTCAGCTTTCAAAAAGAGAAACAAAGTGATTTATCACTAGCACTATATAAGGGCCTAGTATGATTTTTTAAATTATAATAATTAAAACCGTTTTTCTATAGCAGGTGTATATAAATATTTAGTGTTTGTAGAAGTATATCAGGTTAAGGTTAATTCATAGGCTCTTTAACTGTTGCTATTGCTTCATCAAGAGCAATATAATGAGTTATATTATTATATATATGAGCTATGTATATTACATGTTGAAATAAACAGCACGATTTATATAGCCTAGGTTAGTTTTGTGAAAGTATATGTTTTGAAATAAATTAAAGTCAAATAGGAAGTAACCGGTTAAGTGTTTTTATATAACATTTTTAGAGTAACTAGTTTCTATATAAGTAATTATATATGTATGTGTTCTTTTTATGCTTCACGCTGTATCCCGCTCGTAGCAGGGTAAGCAGAGGGAACTAGAAAATATAGCGTTAAGAGACTCCGTTCTCTTTTAACATTTCCGTTCCCCACTTTCCGCTAAATTGCATTGCATGTTGAGTGGCGGAACTCAACGCCGCGCTTTGCCTTTTTACAAGAGCGAGGAAATGAAAATACTAAATATTATTTAATATTTTCGTTTCCTGGAGTGGGAATCGTGTCCACAACCGGTCGCGTTTACAGTCGACGAGCTTGTGCCTCTGCGCCACGACAGGCCTCCTGCGCCTTCTGTTTTTTTTTTCAATTAAATCTTATTATGTGGCTTTAGAGTGCAATTTACTGAATTGAATCCGCCACAATTCAGTATATTTTAAACTTATAATATGATTATAAAGGTACGTAAAAATATATTGAATATTTTCTTTTACAATTCATTTTGAAAAGGAATGTGCATGCGCTGTTTATCAATTCGGATCTTAATTGGAGAATGCTTATATTTAAGATATCTTTCCATACTCGTTATATAAATTGCGTATTTAGGGTTTATTTTCTTGGTAAACAATTTACTTAGAAAGCTCGAAAAAAAATCGTTAAAAAAAGCACTCTCTGATACTTTGTTTTATGATCCGTGTATAAGTAAATGTTTTAAACGTATTGTATATAGGCTGTAGCTAGTGATATTACTTTAATATCATACCATATACCATAATAATATTTAAAATATCAAAACTGAGAATCTATTAACTACTTGCTAACAGGATATGGCTGCACCAAACTACAGATTTGGTCTTCTGTCGAACCATATCCGCTCGTTTGAAGGATGGCTTGACGACGGTAATAATTACACTACGTTTCCGTTAGGGCCTATCCATCATATCTTTATAAATTTCCTATGATTTAATATTTTAAATTTGTTTAGAAAGAATATTGAAATGTGTAGGTATTTTTTTGACAATTTAAATTTAAAACTAATTCGTTACTGAAAGAGTATAGATAAATACCTAGTATACTACATAATTAAATTACTACTACATAATCTTTATTATTTAATGTATCTTTTGCCGATTATTAGACATGATTCTTTTTTAGTCACACAAGTTGATTTAAAAAAAAAAATGTCACTCTCGTAATGAGAACTTTGATTGTCACGATTTTTCCATATATAAGTTATAGTAAAGTAACAAATTTGAAAAAAAGAGTTATAGTACTATAAGACAAATATGCACTACAATTAATTATTTAATCCGCATATTGTGTTGCCTTAAATATTTGAAATGTGAAAGGGAATTTGTCGGTTTTTTTTATTTCTGGCATTGAATTTGTTTTTCAAGACAGAACATTAGTATCAAAATTGTATTATATTTTATAATTATATTATATAGACCATTATAGCGCAGTGAGGGTAGAGTTGTTGATGGTTGGTGATGGTTGTAAGTTCGATCGCTACTTAGGGAAATGAGTACATTTAAAATATTTTTATTTCCCTCCTAAAGTAAGACAAGTGCGGAACTGAGTTTCGCCTCCTAACACGTAATGTCTGGGATTCAGGTTGAAAGCAAAGAATCTTAGCATTAAGGTAGGCAATCTTGCCAAGCGGGAAAATTTTGAAGCTTATTACTTAGATATGCAGTTCCAATTACAAATATATTGTAAAAAAACGATAATTCTTATAGTAAAAAAAAAAATTAAGATGTTATATTAAGTTTGAAACATATATTTTTTTTAAAAAGACACGCTGTATAAACTACAATACAGTGTCGAACTCTTTAATAGCGTTCGTGATAAACAGTATGATACTTTATCATATACACGTCTAGTTAGCAACAGGTAATTGTGATACTTTAGACATACAACAATTTTATATATACATAGCAAATAAGACGATTTAAGGTCCGAATTTGCTTGAGTAAAGTTAAGGAGCGGCAAGGTAAAGTAGCCGTAAGTGGGTCAACGTAAATAGTCTGACGTTCAATGTTTACAAACAAAATAATTCTGTTTATTATTACAGGAAATTATCTTTCTCACAGGCCATCACTTTTTATTTATGACACGTACTAGGAAACGTTATTTACTTAAAATAAGATTTAAGTCTTTGCAAAGGTATATTTACGGTATATTTGTTGGTATTATTTATAAATTTTTAATATTATTTTTCTTATTATGATGATGTCATTTTTTATAAATTTTTAAAAAAAATATTCTAAGTTGCACCAATTAATGAAATTACCATTCGAGATTAATACTTAATTAGTAAATTTGTTAATGTCAGCGATGTTTTTTTTATATATATTATTACTAATACATTCCGTCATAATCATTTGTTTATTAGAACCCTATGTTTTTTTCCGCACATCAAGGTAGTCAGAGAGAAAAAATCAAGACACTCCGTTTCCTACTTTCGGCGCGAATCAACATTGCCTGTTGAGTGGTAGACTCAATGGTGGTCTTTGTCTTATCCGAGCGGGCATATAAGTATAATTAATTCTTATAAAATATTTATTACACTGAACGGATCTTTATTGATGCAAATCTGATCATTATTTAGGTGATCTAACAACGTTCAGTTGGCTAATTATGATAATTAAATATATTGCGTTTACACATCTCCGTTTCATAACGCCGACGTAATTCCTTACATGGAGATTTATGGACCGTGGCTGTAATCCGTCCAATTCTGCAAGCGTGTTTGTTGAAATTCAATATACTCGTACGTGAAGTTAATTACGTTTATATATATAAATCTTAAGGTTTTTATGTTATTTATATCCAATTTTTAATTTAAAAGTAATTAATTTTATTAAATAATATAACTTATTGATTAAGCTTATGATTAATAATATTATTTTACAATTATTAATGTTAAATAAACTAATTATGTAGTAAAAAATATTTATATAAAAGATTCTTATGTATATATATATATAATGAATACAGATACCTGATTGCCTAAAATGGAAAACATGTAAAATTCTTTTTTTTTATAGACTTAGAGAGAACCATGAATGTTATTCTATTTTCTTAGATATATCTAAATACATAGATATAACCTCATCAATGAATCATTTGGTTATTATTATCTGTATAAACTGTTTATGAGTCCAACAGTATTTTGGTTGTTTATATCATCAATCAATATATTATGTAAAACTTTTTCGATACTCACTTAGTCACTAGCGATGTATAGTCGAAACTACTGGGCATACTGCTAAGGTGAAATTGAACATGTGCCTAAGAAAACAGTGGAGCACTAAAAGATAGATTCCGAAATTCTTACAGGAACGGGAAGGAATGGGATTTTACGTTTTACAGTCGAAAGTGAAGAAGTCTAGATGTTTTATTTTCGCGATTTTTACACATATTAAATGAAACTATTATAGCCAGATTAATCGTGTATATATTAGTATTTGTAAATATATTTTTGGAAACCTGACCTTTCGGGCACGTTATATTAGTCCTTGGTCACAGTTAGTCAGGTCATAGGTAGTCGTAGTCACATGGTAGGTCGAATACTAAAATATACCCTAGTGTAATTTAATAGTATGGCAAGTATAAAATCCAAACAAACTTTCTGTAACAGAAGAAATGTTGTATAT
Source organism: Philaethria dido (assembly GCA_033558755.1). NCBI lineage: Eukaryota > Metazoa > Arthropoda > Insecta > Lepidoptera > Nymphalidae > Philaethria > Philaethria dido. The sequence goes on from JAKGSA010000155.1 coordinate 907,107, forward strand.
TGTACTGGTTGTTTTATATTAATCTGATAAATAAATAGGCAAATAGTCGACTATAGAATGTTACTTCACTAAGTCCTTTTCGCATAGCTGCTAAAGTACACAAGAACACGTAAAGGTATAAGATAAAAATCTCAGTTATCAGATTTACAACGCTCGTTTATTCAATCGCGCGCTTCACTCGATGTTGAATTTCACGGTTTAGGACTACGACGATTACGTGGTGGAACCTGTGCCTAGCGTTATTTCACTCTAGTGAGAATTGCATGAAACCGTATCCACTGTCTATATACTTATATACGAGTATACTCGTCTTCAAGTGTGCATACGGCCATTTAATCGTGATATATGTTGTTGTTGTTTAAAACTGTATGTTTTATATTTGAGAACTTTAATATTATGAATTGACATGGAATTTATCTTAAGATTTTCTATGTTTGAGCTTTTTTAACTAAAGTATTTGTATGAGCTGGTGCTGGTTATTTTGTCTATATTTTTTTTTTAACAATTTAAATTACGATTCAAATTTTCACTCTACTATTTACATATATTCCTTTCGAATTACTATTATCACTTTAAAAATCTACTTAATTTTCTATTACGAGGTGTACGTTCACGTATTCGTATTGCGAAATGGTCTGCTATTATTGCATCTAATTGTAGTTAGTTACGTAACAATTTTCGAAGCAATCAAATTTTTACGGCATCCGTTGTTTCGCTTCTGTACCTAATTACTTTAGTTTTGCTGAGTCATATATTTACATTGCACCTTAAATATTTTGATAATAATTACTAATATTATTGGATATAAAATTAAATTATTAAAGTATTTAATTATAAGTAAGATTTTAACAGAAAAAGAAAACCGTTTTCATGCAAAATGCACTAAAAAACAAAACTATTACGAATAACTCAAAAACTACTCGTCAGATCTTAAATAAATTTAAATAGGACCAGATAAATAGAAGCAGTTATATTGAAAAGGATCGGCAAAATTGGTTCGTCCAGTAATGAGTTATGCGGTAACACACGTAAAAAATACTATCAAATTGTATTATCGCTCCTCCTTTTTTTGAAGTCGGCTAAAAAGCTTAAATTGCTATGTTTTTTAATGTTATATGTGGAATAATTTAGTTCTTTTTACCCGATTGTCAGAGGAGGATTATGTTTTTTACGCGTATCATGAATGTTTGTAATATTTTTTATTACCTCATATCTTCCAAACCCCTGGACCAAATTATATAATTAAGCTGACGTTAGATAGGTATTGATACTCTAAGTGTTCTTAGATATGTGACGTCCATTCTAAATTCAATATAGCGCCCTCTAGACTCAATTACGTCATGATTAAAAACAGAAAAAACGTTGATGGGTACCGAGTGCGGTATCAAATGAAAAGACTCAATTAGCACATTTCAAATATATAATACATCACTAGCTTTTATAGCTTACTTCATTTGCATTTGCTTCCTAAATTAAAAAAAAAATGGTTCAATCGGGTTTTTTGTTCCTTATGTGTTATTCATTAATAGTAAAGAAAATAGAGACTTTATAACAATAGCTTAATTAGAAAAGCGTTTTTGCTGAGATTATACTTCTTGCAAGAAGTGGTGTAATTGATTATGTACTCATTATTTAACACTTTCGTTTATTGATTGTAATTTAAAGAATGTTAATAGTTAATGAATATAGCAAGTTTTCATGTAATAATTTAATTACTTTAGTACAAAGTGCTGGTATATTTTTAATTAACAATATTTCGTTGAATAAATTGTTGATTATGGATTCCTTATTTCTGAGGTGCTTAATATGTTTCTTTTAAAAAGCAATTTTAAAAATCTATGATTCGAATTAAATCTAATTCACATTTGATTTAAATACCTACTCAAAAGAATATCCTGATGTTATAATTCATACATAGTTCACATCTTTTCTCGAGTGCAATAAAGAATATTATATTGTCTATGTTAAGTTATAATTACATTAGTTATATATTTTTTTATTTATTATTTTTATTTTGGCGTTTTTATCTAACTAGTGTTAGAGAGAACTAAGTGTTTTGACATTATTCAACTTTATCTGAAGACTCTGTTACGCTTAGGATGTAGAAAAGAATAATGGAAGTTTTTGCTTGGAATGTAATACTTATCAACTAACACGATCAGACCATTGATAAAAAATCACCAATACCTATGACCTTCGGAGCGTAACGGTCGAGTCAAGGCGAAGGTCATGAAGCTAGATTCGGATGTGGATGTCTTAATATTTGTTTGCAATTATACGTGTTAAAATAATTTACATAAGAATTATAGGTTTAAATAGAAATATCAAATATTCATAAGGTATGGTCCAAGAAATTGTGAAATTTATATTATGAATGTAATATCAATGTGTAGTGTGTACATATTTAGTATTTAATAATTGTTATATTACTTACACATATTATGGAATATGATAAAAATAAATATATAGTAAATATAGGTAGTTTTTAAGCTATTTAAAAAATTGAATTAAAAAAAAATACGTGTGTTCTCGTTTCGATTTCATCAAGTAAATAACTTATTCGTATATTCATGAAAAATTTCACATTTACAACCCTCCAAGCAAAAATAATCATACCTACGTCATTGAGTCGCACAATAATGACTATGACACAATTTCTTAATAGCTTTGCATACGATCAAGATAAAGATATAATATTAAACGATACGTTGATGAGTCAGATGTGCCATCTGCAGTCATTACTAAATGTATTCACTGCGTTCTAGTAGGCGTATCCTGTTTGTTATGCTTTTAAAATTAAACCTCATTGGTCTTAATTTTCTTGGTCTTGACTTACATGTAAGAACATTAAAATATAACAGTACTTAGTGAAATTCATCGGAATTTTTAAGAACTTAAACTAATAGACCTGTCTCAACGCGTTACTTTATCAGCGTTTATGTCACCTTATACAAAAATATGTCTCAAGTACATGGTCGTGTTTTTATTTTATTGTTTTAATGGTACTAGGGTCCTCTTTGACGCGTTATCAACGCGTTTCCTTGCACGTATATGTCACGTTATCATATCATCATGTCAAATCATGATATTGTGTGTAACATTTATTTTAATAATTTAATATACTTGTTATGCAGTATTTTAAAAACATATCGCTCTGCACTCCTTCGCTATATAAACTATAAGTGTCCCAAGTTTCATGCTCCTCCGTCCGCGTAATTTTCGTAAAAAGGGGTACTAAGTTTTTGCTTCACGTATTAATATTTAGATATTTTTTGATTAATCATTTGACTTTTGGCTTTTTGCACTTTCCTCGACTGAACAAAATTCCCACGTTTTTGCCAGTTATATCCTAATTATGTAAAATATGCTGAAATTATACATTTTTTGTATACTTTAACATTGTAATAGAGTTGTAACTGAACCATGATTATCTTTGTAGGTACAAACAAAACGTGATAGATAAAGTATAATAGATTACTTAGCACTTTTTATATTTAAGATAAATTTCTTAAATAATATCACGTATTTAGGTGCGGTTACTAACATTGTGACATGTTTTCGCAACTTTTAGAAATTTACTCTTAATCTAGTTTTAAAACAGTAAGTACAAGAACTTGTTTTACTCAAGTATGTTATTTTAAGCTAAACTAGTCCGTATCTATTGGCTTTTTCAATGCAATAAAGTTGTCATTTTTTTGTTATTTAACATTTATTCTCTAAAAACCCTCGACGTTAAAGACGAGGTACCACTTCGAGGTACTACTTTTTAAGTAGCACTAACATGTTTAGTCGCGGAAACCTCTATTCTGGATTGAGCAGTGCCTACCCAGTAAGCTGAATGGGCAAAGTAAAAAATACGCACAATTTATTACTAAATAAGTTCGAACTGGCTCCTCAATTATCAAATGTGTTATAATCTAAGTATATGTATAACTTTTTATTTCATTTTTATATATATGTATGTATAAAAATTAAATAAAAATTTATACATATACTTAGATTATAACACTTCTCACTTCCTTAGAGACACAATAATAAAAACGTTTGCACGATTACCAAACAAAAAACGGATATTGTTACATACTAATAAAGAAGTAATGCATATTAAATTATGGATGGCGATTCACACCCGTGTCATCATTCTCCCTTATGAGGAGCGGCGAATAAATTCTAAGCATTTTAAGCTTCACTACTATAAATAGACGAGCTCGATATACACTATCGAGTGCTGATATTAGTAATCAAGTTTACTTTTATTACTTACGCCGCTGTAGTTAAATATAGTAGTTTACTATAGAGACTCATGGTAGAGGAGTTTGGATTGTCACTTTGCATTCCAGTCACGTTCTGTCAGCTGCTGTATTTGTATGAGGATAATTAATTATACACAGCCTTCATTAAAACTAGAAGCTAGAAAAAGTCCTCGTACTATACTATAGGTGTTTCATGTGCAGGCTTTTCTACTGTTTATGTTTTTTTATTAACGTGGAAACTAGAAAATTAAATTTATTCAAACTTAGAATGATAATGGCTAACTTTTTCTAATTATTGAGAGGCTTTACTGTTTTTGTGTATGAGATAAAAACAGAAAAAGACATACTACTTTATGTATTAAGCGCTTACAAGATTTAAACAAGTTATTTTGCTGACATCATTATTAAATAAGCGCTATATATAATTTACCTATAGTTAATAACAATAGTCATAAAGGTGAGTTTTACCTCATCTATATTAAATACACACATAACTTAAAAAATACCTTCAAATTGAATTATTTTCTTGTTATGGCTATTTTTTGTTGATATTTTTTATTAACATTTAATTATGACCTATAGTTAAATCGTTAAGGAAGACTTAAAATGAATAAGTAAGTTCCTATCTAAATATCAATTAAAAAATGTAAAAACTGCTTAACTGGATTCTTAGTATATAAGGGTACTTCAATATGACAACAGATTTAAGAAATAAATTTACTTTAAAAACAATGTTTACCCATTTCAACACTCATTGAGTACAAATTATAAAAAAAATCAATATTAATAGGATATTAACGTATAGAAGTTTAGATATTAAAAAAGTGGAACGTGATTTTAACATATATACATACGTACACACCTTTTGCCATTGAATCAAACTTATCATTTAATTTGCACATGTCGTTATTACCTTGACCGTTTTTTATTTGCAATTAATCATTTTTTTTTATGAAATTACAATAAAATAAATTGATTCTAATAATGCTGTTTATTTATTATAATCGTACGTATCAAGAACATACATACATACATACATAGCTTCACGCTTTATCCCGCATATAGCAAGGTAGGCAGAGGCAACCTAGTGTTAAGACATTCCGTTCCCCACTTTCCGCCGAATTGAGGCATTGCGTGCTGAGTGGTGGACTCAACGTCGACGTATCAAGAAAAGTAACAATATCTTCCGTGTATTATGTATTTTACTAACAAATACTTTTGATTGTAACGGTAGTGAATTTCAATACAACAAAGCTATATTCTGTCTATATAATTTTGTTGAATATTAGAAAAAAAAAATGATATTTTAAGAAGAAATAATGACGATTTTAGTGTACAAGCACACAATTTTATTTAATATTAATTATTTTCAATAGATGGGTTACCACTCTTACTTTCGACAAAAATATTTAACTTCCAGAAATTTGAAAATTATATATATACACATTTTTAATAATTAATTTAGTAATATTAGGTTTATGCATATTCTGTACTCACAGTAAATAATTCGTGGGTACATGTTTATTTGATATTTACAATTTTATTCAATACGTTGTGGTTTGTACAAGTACTATTGCTACGTTGCTTTAGCCAATAAGCCGTCAGTTTCCGGCAATTATGGATATGAAATCGTACAAACAATTAAAGGAATCCCTATTAAATACAAATAACGAAGTATTGTTTTAAAATTATATGTTTACTAAGTATTTAAACTTACGGTGTCAAGGTAAATTATATTAAATATAATAAAATGCTTAATATGTTCGGGCGGAAAGTGGAAAATGAATGTCATCATACTAGGTTTTCTTAGCCTACCCTGCTATACGGAAAAACCATGCAGGTGCTGCTTTATTCGTTTTTTATCATAATAGGTATATTACACTAGGATCAGAAATCATATTTTATTATAAAAATTGCTTATAATAAAATGGAAATGTTAAAGTTGCCTCGATTCGGCAGAAAGTTGGGAACGGACTGTTTTTGCACTAGGTTCTCAGGCTCCCTTAGGCAACCCTGCTATATGAGGGATACAGCGTGAAGATAAAAAAAAAGAAAAAATAAATAAATTCAAGTATTCCCCTGAGTGTGCAATAACGCGCTTCTCAAATGCACGACGTCGACAGCGCAGCGTCAATTTTGTAATTTACTATTATTATATTATTGTAGACCGAATCTATTTTAGAGAATTATTATACAAATTGTACATTTATGGAAATTTATGATTTATTTTATGGAAAAACTTTTATACTATAATTTTAATAAACGTAAAATAGAAAGAAATTAAGAATAACTTTTTTTTCCTTTCCTATTATCTTTAGTAATATTCAAAATAACATTAGGTTTTTAGCTTATTGTAGAAACGGAACTTACATGTGATTTTATGCGTTGTATCATATAATGAGCTCGTTCCGATGTCACGTCCTGTACTCTGCTTTCGCGGCTATAAACATTGCTATTTGTGTTAAAACACCTTTTTAGTATAATATTCTATTTTCCTCTTTCGAATAACAATTTTATACTAAAATTTAGTTAAATTAGATAACTAGTGAAATTAATTTTATTTTTATTTAGCTTCACGCTGTATCCTGCACATAGCAGGGTAAGAAGAGCGAACCAGAGCACCTGGTGTTAAGACACTCTGTTCTCTTAAGATATCCGTTCCTGTTAATTTTAATCTTGAACCACAATTGTTTTTTTCATATCATTTTAAGTATTGAGGTCACAAACGTTTTGTTGTGGTTTATGTGAATAGAATGAACCTTGTTGCATGTTCGACCACGTAAAGATACTGTGTGGTGGTTAACAAAACATTATGACATAAACAATAACGTATTACTATATATAAAATATCTCTCAAAAATGTAGAATTTTATGCTACAATTGACACATACATACATACATACAGTTAAATATATGTAGTATAAACCTTTGGTTACTAAAAAAATACTACAAAATTTAACACTGGCCAGAAACTCTTTTATTTAGAGTTAATTTTTCACATTCTTACTACTAACATTTCATAAAAAATACCTCATGAATCTTAATGCGTAGCAAGTAGCATCATGAAAGATACCCGGCCTTGATATTGTGTTTATCGTTACATCTTTATAGATGCTTCACACGCCAGTGACTAGTGGTTTATTCACTTAACACTCTTAGTAAACTGGTTCTGACTACCTATGTAATGGTATATAAATCACCAGTAGTTATATTTTTTATAGTGTTTGACCATATAAAAATTTCTATCAATTTAATATTTTATATAAATTTTAGAAACCGGAACACTTGTTATGTGATATCTGTAAAGGAGGCTAATTCCAAGTCTAGTCGAAAGTTTAAAACTATTAATTAACTTTTAAAATTAATAAACGTAATCATAAAAATATTTAAAAATCAAATTATATGTAAGTGCAATTAACGACTATATATAATAAAAGTAAAATATATTACATAAACGAATTACATAAGAAAAATGTTCTATTAGATTGCATTAAAAGTTTTGTTAGATGAATACGTTGGTATTCTTACCACTATGCCACTTTCGCGACAAAGTGAATATTGCTTAAGACATTTCATTTTGTTTTGTAGTATTTTATGCGACAAGCTGTTCCACTTTGCTGCTTCTTCATCTGTCATTTGATAATAATGTTTTGTCAGCAGCTTACTGGGTGCTTTAAGATTTGAATAATGCTTAATAGAATACCATCATTTCAAGTTTCTGTTCACAAGTTAAATATCACAACTAAGACAAACTCCTTTGAGAGTTGGAATGATATAATATTGTTGTAAAATAATTACAAATTTGAAATATTTTTAATTCGTTAACAATATAAATTTAAATTTATTATTGCTAAATCAAAATCTGAAACAAAAGAGCTATCACTTTTGTGTAAATTTTGTAAAAAAGGTCATCCTTTTTTTTTCAAAAAAAAAAAGAAGGCTCATGCCTTCTTTTTTTTAATAGTGAAAGTAGCGGTGGAATTCAACGCCACGTTTATCTTTTCCCACAGCTAATCGCTTTTACAGTCAAACTTCATCCTACTGTGTCACCAAGGTTCCTCGGTGTTCTTATAAGACATAATTTATTTTTTAACTATCGTGCATGCAGTACTTAGTAATGTACAAAGTATTTGTTTAAGATTTCAAAGGAGATATAACTAAGTCCATAAAAAATAAACTAAATACATGAGTATGTACAATTTCACATTATCAGACCGTAAGCGACATATTTCTACACGACTTGTAAAGTAGTTTCGTTCCACATAAACCTAACACTGTAGGTGCTAAGTGTTATTACAAAATGAGTTTTGCTTTCTGAATAAAGACTTGAATATACTGGGGTCACTACTAAAACATAATTAATATATACTGTTGTACACTAAATATTTATATACATAAGAATTTAGTCCCGTTAAAAAACAATACCAAGAAATTTGTATAGATCTTACCGCATTTTCTACATTGAAATGTATATTTTAATTTAACATTTTTTTTTTATCTTCACGCTGTATCCCGTGTTGCTACCTTGTTACCAAAGCCAGGAAATGAAATGAAAATATTACATTTCCTGCAGTGGCAATTGAACTCACAACCTGTCGCGTTTATAGTCGCACGCATGTGCTTCTGCGCCACGACAGGCGAATTTTGTCTTCGTATGGCAATAATAACATATCAATAAATATATATAGTTTTTATAATTCAATTAAAAATATATAGTATTATCTGCTTTTGAAAAGGCGAAAGCAACACTAAATATATTAAAAGTTTTTATTTTTTGTACCTCGGTTGTAAGCGATCCGTACGTTCAACCTTATTACGTGATCTGTAGACGCCAATAGTGATTTGAGTTCTTTCGAGTGGCTACTTAGTTTTTTAAAGATCCGTACATTTTTTTAAATAGTATTGGTAAAAAAATGACAAGAAAAAATATTAAATTCATGAAATTGTTACGTAGGCAGCAAAAACCCTTTATCTTCATGACTTTTTTTCTTCATATTAAGTATATATCATTATTTTAGCACTATAATTATTTTAAGCGCCGCTTATATTTTGATTTGATATAATTCATCTTTAAATTATATTTAACCTTGCTTAAATACAAAATATTTACTTTTAATGTTGACATAACACATACCTAAATTAGCAATCATATAAATAAATAAAATAAGAAAAGTAAGCACGGAAAAGTAGGCAAGATTTATCTTTATTTCACAAATTTTACCAATACAATGATGTAACAAAAGTCTATAATGCACAATGAAACAGGGAAGCGGAAGATTCTTATACTTATATAATATATAAACAGTAACGCACTTACAAATGTGAGATGCAGCCAACTTATATAATTACAGAACTGTTAAAAAACCTGTCTTCCTAAAATCTGAGTGTGGAAGGATTTTTATATTGCCATATACATACATAGGTATATGTTGAAGTTTTTAGATTTTGTCATACTTTCTTTAATTTCACCGGCAATTAAACAAATATCTTCAAATTAATTCAAAGTTAAAACAAGAATTATGAAAAATATAGTTTTAAGGAACATTCCATTTATTATACGAGTACGTACTAAAATTATAATAATAATACATACATACTTACATACATGGCTTCACGGTGTATCCCGCATATAGCAGAGTAGGCAAAGGGAACCTAGTGTTAAGACACTCCGTTCCCACTTTCCGCCGAAATGAATAATAATTTTTATAAATCCATTATAGGTTTAAAAAGTACTTCGACTGATTTGAATAAAAAAAAACAAACTATTTTGTTACTTTTTCAAATATATTTTAGTTCACGAGTACATTTCGCGTAGCGATACATTTATTTCAGGGGTGTTTCGATTTACTGAAATAGATAGAACATTTCCTTTTGTAAAGTTTTTTAGCACTGTCAGTGTGGTGGTCTCTATCTCTACAATACAAAAATATATCTAAATCCACTTTTTTAACAGTTCTTAGAATTTTAAAACTTTTAGCAATAAAAACTCTTTCCTTAATATTTCGTAAAAGGAATAAAGTTGGCTATACTACGGATCTCACCAAAGGTATTACATACTAAATAAGTTACAACTAAATTTTTGGGCTTATTTTTTATATGACTGTTCTCAGAGTAACGCCTAACATTTAGAACAAACGTCCAACGTACCTGTGTATGTTGATATTTGAGCTGTACTCAACAAATTATTAAAGAGAGAGAGTCTGATATTGACAATAAATTAACTGTAAAAAAATTATGGATCAGTGACCAGTGAATTGAAACACTTACATATATACATACATAGCCTCACGCTGTTAAACACTTGCTTCTTTAAAATAGACTGCACATATAATATACATAGTAACACTTTTTCACGATTTTATCATTTATATTGCAGGCAGCTTAAAAATATTTTTTTATATTTTTTGAACAAAACGGTTTTTTTAACTAAACCGCCTCTATTGTATAAGACAAAATGTAAAAGTAGT